>CM075858.1:7901027-8144723 GCA_037975125.1 Latrodectus hesperus
ACATTCTATTCATCGGTTAGGGAAAGCTGTATCTAGAAATGCACAAACAAGCTTGTCCAAGTGCAGAGGAGCCCCATCAAGTTGGAAGACAACAGTGGGTTATAAATGCTGCATTTGAGGTATTGCATAAATTTGTAATACGTCCAGGTAATGTTTGCTATCACAGATGTCTTAAAAAAGAAAATTGTCCTGAATATATGATATGATAGGACAATAGGCATTAATTATTAGGCCGCTCTGTTCCAATTCCTGTTGTGAATGGTGATTTTTGAACCTGAAGTTTGCAGTAGTGTTTATTCACTTTGTTGATAACAAGAAACTGAAAAATAATGTGGTTCAAAAAATAGTGTTCGTTTTGATGTGAGATAACATCTCCTTAGCAAATGCTACACACAGCCACCCATCATTTGGTTGCAGTTTCAGCACAATCTGCATTTTAAACATGTGCAACCTAAGTTTTCAGTGTAGCACATTGTTGATGGTGGCATAAATAATTCGGAAGCTGCCTATTTAATCAACTTATGAGGGACTCCGAATGAAAGCTTGTCGAACATCTTCCATAAGTGAATTAGTAGAATGTGAACAGTGATCAACTTCAGATCTTCTCTGTACACTGCCAGTTTTGAGAAAAGTTTTGTACCACTTTTTAATACTCTTCGATTGGGGGGAACTTTCTTTCATAAACTGTTCTTAACATTGTTATTAGGGATTTATGTTCTGCATACCAGACAACAATTTTTGCCTTCTCTTGCATTAATGCCATTTTCTGTTGGTAGGTTCATAAAAAGTGCAGATGCATCAGATGCAAGAACAAAACAGTGTCACCAAATCCTAAGTATCCTGCAACCAAATTTGGACCATATCACTCATAATGATGAAATTTTCTTTTTAATCTACTACTCAAACTAGGTACATTTGATTTGGACAGCCTGTATAATATTCATAAAAATCATTTAAGACATTTTAACTAAATAAAAGTTTTTACAATTTTTAATGTTTTAAAATTAAATAAAGCATGCCCTATTTAAGTCTCTCTAAAAGGATTTTAGAAAAGATTTGTGAACAATATCATATATTTTATGCAAATTTGTCTGAACACTACCACAGGTATTTTTATCCAAATGTAAACACTTGAAATAATAAAAAATATTTTATCTAATTTGGTACCATAAACTAGTACTTAAAAAAAAATACTAAATATTTCCAAGAAAATGCACAAGAAATTTCTACAAGTACCGTATTTTCCTGTATATAATCAGCGGATTATGTGTTAAAAACGTTCCGAATTTTGTTGTGCGTAATATACGTCACCGCGGATAATCTGAAAAAAGTATTTTTCATCAGAAACGTTTACAATAAAGTTTTGAAAAATGACGCCGTTTATCTTTCATAAAATAAATAACAGATGGCGCGAATATTCAGTTGACTTATTTTAACTATAATCAGCATTGACCAATTACGTTCAAGAACGAATTCAGTTCTGTACGGTTATTAAAATTGCAATTTGTTAACGTCATTTCACATTCTGTTTTGACATGATCTGTTTCACTCTGAAAACATTCAAATTAATATATTGTCAAAGGGAAGTGCAAATTATTAATTTACAGAGTAAATTTTAAATTAAAAGCAATAGGGGAGGCAAATGAAAAAATGTCGACAAACGTGTAATGTAAAGTGAAGAACAAAACCTGCGCGGTACTAAAGAAAAAAATGTATTCCATGTCAGTAATCCATTTCTTTCATTTAACTATTAACGAAAAAAATATAGTTTATTTTAAAAAATATTTCTAAACCACGTTTTGAAAGTTATTAAAATCTAAAAATCGATTAAGTTTTGCTAGAATCTTCTCGGATATAGATCCATATCGAGCTTCATCTCAGTTAATCGCACTTTGCGTTGAGGAGGATTCAAACAGATCTTTGTAAATGTTTTTTTTGTACAATTTATTATATTTTTAAATATAATGAATATATTTTTTATTTTATTTGGCACCAAATTATCAGCAGTATAAATTTTCGACTATTCGTTTTAAAAATTGCTGCGGATTATATACAGGAAAATACGGTAATTAATTGGGCAAAATTAAAACAGCTCAACAGAATATGTTCACCAAATGTTCATGTGCATAAGAACAAATACTGTTGGACTATCACAAGCAGTCTAGCTACGGCCAGTTGCTATAGTAATAAGAGCTGTCCATTTCAAATGAAGGTTAAGGTGTTAAAAAATTAGTAGTATTTATAAGTTATTTCATGTTATTCTAAAAGTCAAAGTCCAATTTAGAGCCTTTTTTCTGTCACCTCTAGATGAAAATGAAATGTGTCTTGCTACCAAGGCAAAAGACAAGCTAAGACAAATTGAAGTAGCTATGCATGTGGTAGACAGATAGTAGTAGAGTTTGCATGAGTTACAAAAGAAAAATATTTCATCAAAAATATCTTTCTACCTTATATTATTCACACAATTCTTTTATGTTACTTATACCTTATATTATTTTATTTATTCCCATACAAAATATTAAATTGAAATATAATTCTAAATACTTCATTCACATGGAGTGTAAATATACACATAAACAGCTTTATGCACAATCATACAAAACAAGAAATTTAGGTGGAAAAAATGAAGATAATGTATGATTAATGTTGTCTCTAAAGATTGTAATTTAACAAATGTAAGAATAATAAAACAAAATCACAAAATTAAAACAAAGATTTATTTGAATGGCATTGCTATTTTAGTAAACATTTTTATATATGTTAAACATAAAGCAATTATGTTTACATACTTTAAACAATGACCATACACTTAATCTAAATGGGTGCAAAAGCCGTTTTGACTGAAAGATTAAATTATGCAAAAATATTTATTTTTAAAAATGCTTAATTATTCAGCACACTAAATATCTTCACAAGTTTCTTGCAACTTACTTATTGAAAACCTTAAAAAAATTCACTGAAAGTACATGATAAATTAGAGGCAGTAAACCTTTTTGCATCTATGTGACAAAAATGGAAAAACTCTGGTCTCATGTGATTTAAAATAAAATGTTATTTTAAAAATTGCATTTTAATAGAATTTTATCATATTAAGGAATTATTTGTGAACTAATGTATTAATTTTGACATTTGTGTGATCATAAGACAAATTTACTATAACCTTTTTTCCTAACATATTTTTATATGTAAAATATCTTTAAAAAAATTTAAACTTATTCACAATATGTAACAGAAATAAATAATCACTTCTTTCAATAAACAATAATCACTGATTTTGGCCTTCTTTGATAGTATCATTTGCAAAAATAAAATAATAATTAATTGAGGAACTGGTTTGGTTTGTCATACAACAGTTATTTTTTGCATACAAGGGCTGATTAAAACGGGACCTATAGTTCAAATAGATTATGAACCATGTAAAAGATAGGACTCAAACACACACTGTAGAAGCGAAGACCAGAGCACTAATTATTTGCTTGTTATCTCAGCCGATTTAAATGACTGCTTATAATCATTTGATAGTTTAGTTTAAATTATACTTGGCAGATTGTACTGCCTTCTATAATATTATTGAAAAAAATACTTATTTATTTTTGTTTTCAAATTCATATCAGTCACTCTCTGTGCTTCTTAAAATCAGAATGAATTATTATTTCAGTTTCTAAAATATACATTAAAAACCCCAAAAATTTTATTAAAATAATTAGAGCAATTAAGTTAAATACTGATTAATTATTATTTATACTTTAAATACTTTTTCATTTTTTGAAAATTGAAAAATAATTGTCCTAGCATATAGGAATCCATACAATAAAACTTCATGCCCACCAATACTGATCAATGAATCTAATTAATTTGTTATTCTACAAATCCATTCAAAAATTGCTTTGCAAGAAATTATAATTATGACATATTAATGGTTTTTGTTATAAAAAACAGAAGGGTGCTTGAAAATTATATCATACATTCCTGAATAAAAATGTTGGATACCTAAAAATTACGTGCTTATATGATCTTTCAAATCACCGTAGGAAATTAGTTCTTATTTTATTTTTTATCCATAAAAACTTTTCTTGATTCTTACACTTTTTTCATTAAAATCACTTTTAGTCCTTTTAAGTAAAGAAATCATGGCAAGTTACAACTATTTATTGACGTAAATATATATTGCTAGCCTAGAAAACTTGGTAAATACTGAATAAGTGAAAGCAACATATTTCACTCAGGTTTGTTTTGATTTATTCACCAATCTATGATAAATATGTGGACACAAGAACTATTTTTCTTGTGTCAAAAGAACTAATAACTAGGTCCTAAAGTTTAAAATAAATTATGAATTACTACAAAAATCAGTAGCAAAAGGGCGAGTCGAACCACAAACTAAAGCCAAGAGCGTCAAACATTCAACAAGCAACTCAATGTTCAACTCTGGGATTTGTCACTTTGCAGTGATATTTTACACATGAGGCAAATTCAACCTACAATTTAAAGTTGTTTCACTCAGTGTATTACATTCCATAACTTTTAACACATAATTAATACAACTCAACCAAAAATTTAAAAGTAATTCCAAATCACAATAAAAATCATTGATTAAAGTCTAATACACAAATGCAGAAAACATGAGATCTAACCATTCAGCTACAAGTTCAAATTTAAAGTGGATACTAAACTTGTGCATTCCCATAAATTATTTTAGAAATATCTAATCATTTTTCATACATTTTTTATATTTTTCTATTTATTTTGATTAGCAGATGCTCATGACTTGAAAGAAGCAAGACTTCTCTAAAAGTTTCCATGGAATAATACTTAATTTTTTATGGACACTTTAACAGTCAATGCAGGAAACTTTATGTGGGTTATAGTATATAATATTTTTGCTAAGTGTTGCCAAAAGAAAACTTTACAACCCTATGTTAAAATATACAGAATACATGGGAACTTCTGATTATTTCCTGTCTTTTGTCCTAAGTTGGAAGAAAAATCAGAGCTCACCTAAATTTTTCCCAACCCACCAAACAATCCCACATGCAATACAATTTTCTATGTTTAATTAAATCCAATTAAAAATTCATATCATGCGTCACACACTTGACTTTTCCCTGTTGTTTTTCTGGCTGTTTGAAAAATACTAAATCTGGATTTTACTATACAAAGAAATATAAAAAACAAAAACAGACACACTAACAAAAAGATACAAAAATAAATTTAAAAAATAAAATAGAGAACTTCTCACCTTAGTATAATCATTTTCAACAGGATACTAAAAAGAAAAATTATACTTTAATGATAATATAATTTTAAAAATTTATATTCATACATAATCAAGAGTGAAACTTCTTTAGAAGGGCAGCAAACATAATTCACACTGTTATAGAGTATAGATAATAAAAAGTCATTCATAATGAAATTTCCTTGAAAATTTCAAATATTATCATACCTGCCAACTTTCAGAAAAGTATTTCAGTAAAACTTTTCAGTTTTAATCCGTGTAACTAAAGAAAAAAATTATAACTCTACCATTTCTTTTCCCCATCTATAGTTTTTCAAGCTGGAGGCTTCTTCCTCCCCCCCCCCGATAGAAAAAGGGTTTGACATGTGCATTTTCGGAGCCTCTGCAACCACACAGTCCGGGAAGTTATTTCTCTCTTCCCACAGATGGGTTGAATGGGGTGCTAATTTCCGTTTCTCATCATGGCTAACGAGGAAAGATCGCCATTATGTGCTAAGATATAAAAATTTTTTTTCTTTTTAAACTTTGTTTAGAAGAACCGAAACGCGTAAAATAATTCATGCTATCAGTAAAAACGTAAAACCTGTGCATCTTGCGTAAAATTTACGCACGATGCGTAAAAGTTGGCATGTCTGTATTATATCAAAACATTAGTAAACAGGTTTAAATTTCAAACATAGAAAGATCAGAATAGTAATATTTCTTTCCTTACTTCTGAGTATATTTCAAATTTTCAACTGAAACTTCATTTTAAAAAGTAAATCACCTCTTCTAATAAAGTTCTAATAAGTTTTTTCTAATAGAAAGAGAACTAGAACATGTTTCTCTTTCATTTTGAAACATACAACATAATTTATTTTAAATAAAATTAAAATTGTTTGCATGAATAACTGTATACCAAATTATATTAGAATGCCACATTAATAGTAAGATAAAGAGAATGAAGTATTTACAAACTATGTTATTTACTTCTAGATGAATAAAAAGAATATACAAGAAAATCATTACTTCCAACATTTCAGATGGACAGTATCAACATATAAATTATTGGATTTATTTAATAATTAATATTAATCATAGAAAATGTATTAACAGATAAAACATTTAAGGTAATAAAAAATATGCATGAATGTACAAATGGACATACATAAATTTTCCTAAATGATATGCTTCCATTTCTTGTTAAAAAATTTAAACTTTAATATAGTAATACTTTTCAAGATCAAAATGAATGTTCTGCTGTCCTGATTGCTTGATCCATTTCAAAGTAATGCAAGCATAATAATGAACAAAAATGTAGATATGCATACAAAAGAACCATATGCAAACAGCAAGAGGCTTCTAAATTCAAATATTTATTTTAGCTAATTATCATATTTATAAATTGTAATGAAAATTTTATAGTCACTAGTCCAAATTCATTAAGAAATGCTTCTTAAAATTAAATTTTTAAAGTAACAGGAGTGTCGCAGCAATAAGAGTTCAGAAGCAAATTTGGAATCTGAAATTCAAAATTATGAAAAAATCAAAAATGTACTTCTCAATTTGGAAAATTTAAATTAATCAAAGCAATAAACTATAACAATTAAAGGAACAGATATGATGTAAAGAAATACTAAAGATGTTTTGAAAAAGAATACATATATTATTAAATGTGTCATAATTCCTGTTTAATAAATGACAACAAATAAAATTTTATTTTCTATTAATGGCGATCTAAGAGACAATATTTTAAAACATTTCCAGAAACTAAAATTGATATTTGTTCCCAATTACAAGACATTTTTGGGCAAAACAAAATTTAAGATTACATATCACTACAATATATTTGAGGAAGAATATATTAAAATAATTAAGGTGTAAAAACTGAGATAGTTTTGTAAAATAGAATTCAGACATATTTTAATAATATAATTAATAAGGACTTGATTATAAATTATAATATAACTAGACAAATGACTAAAGTAATTTAACATTAAGTAGTTTTTTTACTGATTTACAAGAATACACTTTTTTAAAAAATGTGGTGTGTAAATGTCTTTAAAAACAAGTAACTACTTTTCTTTTAAGTTCTGAATTAAAAAATTATATATATATATATATATATATATATATATATATATATATATATATATATATATATATATATATATATATATATATATATATATATATATAATACATAAAATAAGAATATAAATTAAAACCATTATGGTGATAAAATATTAAAAAATATCCTATGGAATATTTTTCTAAAAAATTACTAAATTTTAAAAAATTCCACAATTAGTGAACAGAATTATGAAAAAAGGTTTGTTATTAAAAAAATATGGCCATATATAGAGGAAAAAATTAATAAAAATAAAATAAATATCTGAGAATATTTATGAGAGATGCCACTAAAATGCGACAATGAAATATAAAAGTGAAAACACTTAAATTTTTTTGCCTTTCAAAATATTTAAAATGCAGTTTAAAACAATAACTGAGGAATAAAATAATCAATAAAAAATAAAGTCAAAAATTCAATGCATATATAGAAAATAATCCTTTCCAATATTTTTTGCACACTGAACCCTAACATAAATTCAGTTTCTTCAATCTTGTACAAAGACTATCTCAGTTAAAAAATTAAGAATTGAAAAATTTAACAAAAATTAAATGATTTTAAGAATTATTAATGAGAGTAGAGAATCAACTCTCTACAAACTTTGTAAGTAAAGAAATAATCATCAGGATATTTAAATGAAGCAACTAACAAATATTTGCATTCTTTTATAAAAAAAATGAATTGTTTACTATTTTGATTGGATTAACCTTAGCCTAACATCCTAAATTTGATACCAAACGCCATGAAATAACAAAATTTTTCATATTTACATCAAGTCATTAAATTCTAAGCTGAATATTTTTATCACAATATACTTTCTTATAATAAAAGAAAACTCAAAAAGCAGTAAAACAACAATGAAAAATATACACAATAAGGTGAGGAATGAGTAAGAAAATATATTAAATTTTTATAAAATTGGTCATTAAATACTATCTATATTTAATTAATATTTAAATGCAAAATTAATCAAATAAGTAGGCTAGTAGAAATATTATAATTTTTTAAAAATCCTGTGTCATAGTGTTTAAAGCTTTTTTTTTGATGAACAAATAAAAATATACACAAAAATGGTATATAATAAAGAATTTAGAATACATAAAAGCATTTATAACAATAATATAAAATAAGCGTTTTAAATTATGTCGTTAATTTTCTGACTTATTGCTTTTCATTTAAAATAACTAATGAATATAAGAATATAGGTTCAAAAGAAATCTCTTGCTGTACAGATTAATTAAATACATAGACAAGAAGACATATATATAGTCGAAGAAGTCTCCAAAATAATTCCATAAAGCTATAGAAAAATTTGCATACTCTATCAAAATTGAAATCAACATTATACAAAAAAAAATCATTTAATAATTTTAATAACACATTCCAAAATTCTATTATTTTATAAAAACTCTTCTGCAGATAAAATTATTTCTAATTTATGTATACATTATATGTATTTAAACAATTATTGTTGTAGTAAAATCGCGATAAAATTAAATTTATTACAGTAAAAATAATTAAGATAAATTATTTTTGTATTTTTTAAAAAATTTCAATAATATATTAACTATATGTTCAATAATCTACTTCAATAAAACATCATTTTAAATGTTAAATCATATTTAAAAAATTTAAAATACCAGATAAATGTTAGAAAATTAAAATGATCGAAAATTCCCTGGACAATTTAAAATGCTTAACAGATATATAGGGAAGATTACAATTTTCTGTTGATAAAATTTGAAAGTTTAAATTTACTGCCATTAGTAAGTATGCTTATGTGGTGAATCATCATGACTTCTCTAAGAAATTGATGTGACTCACCACATCTTTTCTGAGAAACTCTTTACCTTTTACATAACACTTGAATTCGCTAAGTAAAACTGAAAATTGAGAAGTGAAACTAAAAACTTGTCTATCAAATTTCTGTGCCAATGGTATTAACTTCATAAAATGTACCCAATCAATCAGCACACTTTGTAGGTGTGGTTTATACATTTTCTCAGTGAGATCTGAACTGCCAACACAGAACACTTGCTCGCAAAATCCCATTAAGAGGATGTGCTGTTTCAGTCCTCCTAAATTTCTTTGTTCCATTAAATTAAACAACACAAGTTACATATAACTTGTGTTGTCTGCAATAAATGTTATTTATTTTAAAAATTGCCTTCTGAAAAAAAGTTAAACATCAACTAACTTACACCATACTTACATAATGATTTTTCCTATAACTAGAAAGAAAAAATACTCCAACTATCTATTGAAAAGTTAGAAAAAATTCTATAAAGGTTAGACTATAACATTCTAGGGAGACATGTTAAAAAATAAACTCAAAAGTTTAAAATTTACTGATTTGGTTCCAAGAAACAACATGTGTTCACAGAAATGAGCAAGTCCAGGTAACTCTGGAGGATCTGACATAAAACCTAAAAGGAAAATATAAGAGATAAAACTTCATCAGAAAAATTTAAATATTGATAGTGAGTACTAAAAAAATAATGAAACAATACTTTAAAATGAGGTTATTCTAATAAAGCAATAAAAAAATTTTGTACTTAAGAAACAAAATAATCAACAAGAACTTATTTTCTTACTTCACTATTTTTCTCCTTTTTTAGAGTATAATAATTAATTTTATAGATCCCCCAAACTTTATTAAGATATCCATTTATAAAAATATATAAAAATCCCAGATTACAATTACTTCCAGTAAGCTGCCTATAAATAACATGGATTTGGAGTTAGATTTTAATGAGCCCAAGCTTCTTCAGCCAGAAAATAGTTAAATCAGGAAAAACAATAATTTCAAATAACACAGACTTACTAGTGAATTTAATATATATGCAACATATATTCACTAGTCATGTTAATTATCTTAAAATATTCAAAAATTAACTCAAATATTATCCAAAAAAATATTAATTGAAAATGGCGATTAATAATTTACTGAACTAATACTTCAGTTACTGATAACATAAATTTTAGAAAATTTTTCTGAAAAATATCAATGAACACTCATAGAATTAATACAGAAATCACTCTGAAAATCTTTACAAGACAAAATGATCTTCCAAAACTATGAATAAATACTAAATTTTCTAAAATTTTTAATACATTTAAAAACAAACTTCATTACTCCAACATTGGAATCTTATTTATAATTTGTTGTATTGATTCAAAAATGCTATTTGTTAAGTCTAGAATGGATTCTGTGATAGTTATAAGATTTTTTTTATTTAATTTAAAATTATTCAAATTAAAAACTTTAGATCATATCTATGGAAATGTATCTCTGATTATCAACAAAATAGGTAACAGTATGCTCGTACACAACAGGCACGTTTTGCAGATAGATTTGGTTTGTTTGTCATTTAACACTCATTTTTTGCACATGAGTGCTAATTAGACTGGGACCTACAGTTTAACTTAGATTCTGAACTACTACATACATCCATGCCCTAGATGAGACTTGAACCGACAAACTGCTGAACCAAAAACCAGAGCATTAATGGTTGAGCAGCTGAAACACAGAATCAAATTGAGAAGTGACAAAAATTATAACTGTTCCACTAAATCAAATTTTATATTCTACAGGTAAAAGTAATAAAGTATCCTGTTTATGAAGTAACATACTATCCAAAAGGAAATACAAAATGTTACAATGTAGCATCATTGTTTGCAGTGTCATCACCACATTCACTTTTTATTTTATATTAATTTTCATTTGATTTTTTTACAATACATGCAATACATACCTTTGCCCTATTAACACATTTTCTTTTCTTTATAACAGAGGTTATTTGAGAGAACGTATAACTCCACGAGAGTAAAAGGTAAAATCTGAGTGACAAATGTTTCAACATGAATTAATGATAATTGACAGATTTCCATCTGACCACACAGAGGAAAATACATAACTGACTTGAAGAGCTTATGAGAAAAAATAAATTTTTTATTTTACTATAAATGTATACTTTTAAATTTGTTTAAATTGTACTTACAAACGAAATGTACATAATTTAAAACTTTTCTATTAGATATATTAGATTAAACATTGTCATCAAAAGCATATTAACAGTTACAAAAATGCTGGATTTCAAAACACTGTAACATACTCAGTCTGGGTGAGCTGAACCATAAGTATGCAAGGGTACTTAAGGAATGAGGCTCACATAATTTCATATTCTTGACTAAATATTTATATTTACAATTTTACAAGATAACTTACAAAGAACTTTCATAAATTGTAATCTCTAGGAAAACTTATGAATTCCTCAAATTCTGGAACATTTGCTGCACTTTCAATCAGGGGAAACTCCTTGCAGGGGTATTAGGAACCAGACTCCTCTATATTCCACACTCACAAAACAGTCTCGAAAAGTTTATCTATAATGCTGACGATACTCTCCAAAAAGTAGTGGAGCCTCAGTGTATTCAAGCTTGAGGTCTGATGTCAATCTCCATGATCAGGAGATGAAGACTTCTCATTCTTCTCTTTCTGTCACTTTGACTTGTCCCCTCCAAGTTATTCTTTTGAGAGCAGTCTCAGGGAAACCACGTGTAGGTTGAAGATCTCCCAGCCCCCACAAGAACCTCCATTTATATACAAGCTTTCCCCTAACATCTAGAACTCCAGTGACTTCCAGATCCTTCTTCTGATGTCACTTTTTGACTCATATTTCTGGCCACTCCACCAATTCAAATCAGAAAGGGTGAAGAGGCAATAAATCCTCCAGATGCACCTGGGTCTCTCATCAAGTGATTCCAATTTATTTTGAGAATTTAAATTTGTCATGAAGGACTTAATGGCACTTTACGAATCCTGTTTGCAGTTCCCACATTATCTCCCAATTTGAACTAATTGATTGTCTTTGGTACTGCATAGTTCCTAGGTTCAAACAGGAAATAATCTCTTTCACAGCTGCAAAGAGTGTAAAATTCCATTGAAATTCTGGAATTATATTGGGTTTTGCAAGCAATAATGGTGACGTTATAGTACACTGAATATGTTTGAAGTGGATGAATTCTGGTTGATTTTATTTGTTCAGAGTTTTTACATTTACAATCAATGTGCATCTGATAATTTTACAAAAAGTTCAACTAATTTTCTAATTATAAATTATTTTAATCCAAACTTAACATTAGAAGATGTGTTTATAGATTTAACCTATTACACAGATATACATACACAAAATAAATATTAGTTTCACAAATATATAAATGGAATTATGTTATAAATATATAAGATACATACCGATTCTAACATTCAGCGCAGCAGCTGATTTGTCAGTTGATGGATCACTAATTAACAAAACCTTCATTTCATTGTTTAATTCCAAACCACGATATGAACGATTATCATATTCTGATTTAATAATATTATCGTATACTTTTGAGACAAATTCTTCTCGAGGAGCCATTACTTTATTATTGAAACACCTAAAATTAATAAAATACAAGGATTTAATATCAGCATATTTTATTAATATGAATTTTGATAGCAATAACAAGAAATCTTCTACAGCAGTTTAAGGAGTTATAAATAATTAAATACCAATAGCTTTACCCAAACACATAAATTACATCCAAAATACATTACAAAGAACATTTTTGTTTTATTGACACCATGTATTGGAGAACCTAATGGATTAAGGCTGCTGTAAGGCATCCTAATATTTATAACGTAAATTGCCATCTGAGCACTTTTCATAGAAAGTAGGCCATAATCACATGTCACAAAGAAGGAAAACCAGAAAATTCACATGCACACCTTAACAGATATGCATCCTACAGGCAGAAGCATATCCATCTTTCATTATTCACAATGGCTGGTATCAAACCCAGAAACTTCCACACTGAAGAGCATTATCCTCTTACATTTGAACAAGGATTCCTATTGCAAGTATAAGGCTAATTTCAGAAACTTGCAGTGTTTATTTAAGAGTATGATTTATAAGCACAAATGTCAACCTTATATTGTGCAAATAAATACCAAAATAAAAACAATGAATGACTTAAAGAATAAAGAGGCATATAAAATTGAATAAAATTCTATTTAATCAAGAATTATAAAATTTAGACAATATTTTGAATATTAATGTTTTACTGATCTGTGTAATTCATTTAAGCTTTTTCATAATTTAATTATTTTTCTATGAACTTTATATAATAGTAATAATAATAAGAAAAAAACTAATTATAGTAACTCCAATAAATTTATTATTGACAGTTATATTGCAAGTAAAATATTTGCTATAAAATATGTAAATACTGCATGACTTTTTAATTTGACAGTAATTATTATAGTATGGACCTTTCATCAGTAGAACAAGGATACAGGGCAAAGCCAGCATATAAAAAACAAGGTATCTCATCTGCTCTATGACTCAAATTTCGACAAGATGAACTTGAGTACAGCAAATAAGCCAAAACAAATCATCAAAAAAATAAAATTCCATTGTTGCAGTAAAACAAGTCTGCAAACAAAGTCTGGTAGAGAAGAAAATTTTCTTGCAAGCCATTACTGGCACTGGGAGGGTGAATATGCCCCAATAAACTTACAAATTGTTTTAAACATTTGAACTGAGCTTAAGATTTTAAATATTATTTGATCTAAACTGAAATTATTTACACTTATACATAACAAAAAAATGGAAATGAGTTATTATTCCTCAATTTACTTGGTTATAACTTGCATTTTGTGTTAAATTATTTTTAATTTTTATATATTGTTGCACTTGCTTTTGTTGAATAAACATATTCAATGTAAATTAATTATTTAATAAAACTGCAATTGATATTAAATTAAATCAGTTTTAATTTATCATGGTTTTATCATATTTATTGTATTTTACAATCTATTCAAATATTTGAAACACTGTGGTAATATTAAAAGCATCTATTATAATATTGCAATGCTTGTTCGGTGTAGTTACATTTCATGATAACTAATCGTATCTTTATGCAATTAAATATGCATATTCATCTACAGTTACTGTAAAAAATACATAAGTAGACTGAAATTGAATGCACAATATCTTCAAAAACAAAAATGTGACAAAAGAATATTCAAAGTTATAGCTCATATTTCTGAGAAGCTAAGACCTCATATAAACTTACATAATGAAGTGAAAGGCAAATTTAAAATTACGTCCTTAGTCTAATCACAACTTTGCAGACATTGTAAATAAAGAAATATTAAGAAACATTTTGAGATTTTTACATTAGAAGGAACTAGCTTGCCATACAAACAATTTTCAAGAACATTCTTAGAATGGAAGAATATGTGATCTCACTAGAGTTAATGCATTAAACACACACAGGCAAAAATAAATTATTAAAGACTTCAAAATAATTTGTAGGAAAAAAATGTCGATGAATTACTGCTCATAAATTCAAAATACAGTACAATATGGTGCTGAAAATGAAATCCCAATGCAATTGGAGAAATACAATGGATCATTGCTTTTACAAACAACTAATTTACAAACACTCACTAGACGCACCCACAGACGCAGAAAAATTTAATTTCTATTTATGAACTATGCCGACATCAAAATTAGTTTTAAAACTAAATTCAAAGAAAATATTTTTGCAAATTCAAGAGGAATTTAAATCAGTAGACTTTGAGCTTTTAATAAACACCAGCTTTAAGTATCATTTAACCCTATTTTTTAAAAAATCTGAACAGAATTTCTCCTGCCTAATCTAACTTCCACAACTTTGCATGAAAATATTGTAGGATACTTTTGCAAGGAGCGATCATGTTTTGGAATCCGCTTATGAAATTGGTATTTTAAGTGCAATGCTCTTGTGAATGCATGCTTGGAATTATTTCAGAAAAAAAATATCTAAGTCACTTTGACCTGCATACATTAGATAAATCACAGAAACTGAAGAAAAAATATTATCTGACGACTAGAGTGAAAATAAGTTATTTATCTATGAGAATTGATAAAGTCTAAAAATCTTAAATGTAAGTGAAATTTAGGATGTAGTGGATTTACTACACCCTAAATTTCACTTACTTTTAAGATTTTTAGACTTTTTGAATTAAGAGTCAAATGTAGTTTATTTGCATGTATCATTAGATGATTAAAAGATCGCTAACATAATAAATAAGAATGAGAAAAAGAACTTTCAGATATCAAACATGAAGCAAATTTTTTAATACTGCGACTATCTGCAAAACAAAATGAATGCCTAAGATTAAAAAGAAAAAAAACTGTGAAGTGCATTTTGATATTAAAAAGTTTTTAAAAAGGTGGTTTTGAAATAGAAAATGAAAGTGATTACTTTAACTGATTTTTCCACAGTAAATTGAAAATAAAAATTGTTTTTAATTATTTTTAAGTAATTTCAAATTTTATTTTGCACATATTTTTTATATAATGCATACTAAGTAATTTAATACTTTATAATGTGAGCAGTGTGGTTAAAAAAAGTTTTAAAAGCTAATAATTATTTTTCTATTTTATGATCTTTTGAATTTAAGAGCTATTTTACCAGTCCCAATGAATTCCATAAAAACAAGCATCTACTGTATTTTATAAAAGAAAACAGTACGAATAATAAATTATGAATGTATTATGAATTATTACAGTATATATAATCTAACTTTGCATGCACTTTCTATTTGATGCAAATTTGATTGCTGTCTCTCCAGTATGACACCCATTCACGGAAATTTTCAGAAAATATTTTAAATTTTCTGGAAAGGTTAATTGACAAAGTCATAGAAATAGCAATTTTTATTCACTTTATTTAAATTTCTGATTTTAAAACTTCGCTAAATAAAAAGAGTAAAAGAGCTCACAATGCATTTGTTCAGTATATATTTTATCATTTGGTGTCTGATGTGTACTGAAATCTGACAATGAAAGGGAATTTTGCAATAAAACTAAAGATGAATTGAAAATAACTTAATTAGAACTTAAGATTTTATATAGCAAACCCTGACACAGTCAGGGTGAAGGTAACATGAAGAGGGCCAATCAAGATTTTGAAAACATCCTGGATGCAAAACAACCAATCTACTTCATGGAGTCACAACCTTAAGTTTATTCAGTTCATGAAAAACAGTGCACTACATTCCGGTATAAAAACTCCTTATGGGGCTATGTTTGGCTGCGCTCCTAGAGTTAAAGTATTTACAAATCCTATTCCAAGAAAACTGTTTGATGCAGTAGAGGATGAAGAGTTTAAAAATATAATAATTGCTTTAAACACCATATTCTAAATATGAAAATTTGAAAATGCAAAGAAGCATCTTTAAATGAAACTTTAGAAGTACCTTTCAAGAAATATAAAAATACACCTGTGAATAACACTAACATTGCATCAATGTGTTCAAAAAACAGGATGATAGATTATTTTGCTGTAAATGTGAACAGCCAACCCATATTTCATGCTCAGTAGGATGATACAAGGAAGATAAAAGTGAACAAATTCTGTAGCTTGTTTCTAAATAAAATAAATATCAAGAAAGACAAGGAGCTAAAGAATATTTGGAAATTTAAGTTACAAAAATGAAACATGCCTGTTAAATCTTATTCCGAGCCATCTGTAGGAATTAGTCTGTACACCAGTTACTGGAAGTTGATAGTGAAAGAGATGATAGATCAGTTTTAGATGTCATTATGAAAAAACTGAGGAAGGATTTTTCTGATTGGGAACAAGAGATGGCCAAATAAAACAATGATACTCTAGATCGCAGATTGGTATATGTAAGCAAGAATTAAATTCTCATTGAAAAAGTTCCGAATATTGACACATTGCTTCAATTTATTGCAAGATCTCAAAGTTGCAACCCTGGACAAGAATTTAAAAAGTACTTGTGTAAGAAAAATATGTAATAAAAAAATGGGTGTGTTTCATAAATAACATACAATGCAAATCAAAGTATCAAACTAATCCTTACTCAAATAAATAATGAAAAATAAAGGTGTTTCATAAAATTTTAATTAATCCTCACATGTATGAAAAAGTTTACATCCTGTTTTTGGAAGCAAGGTTTTCATCCCAGCATATATTTTTTTATAATGTATAAATATAACTATTCCTGCAACATATTTTTTTCTTTTTAATTAATATCAGTAATATGAGCAATAATAAATTATCTGCTTTTCTTTGTTTATCTCTCAATTAATCATCCACAAGGTAAAAAATTTACTTTTTGAGATTTTCACTATTTATGATCAATTTATATAAAATAACTTTGAAATTGTTTATTTTTCACTCTAATGGTCTATCATTAATTATTGCATAGAATAACCAAGTAAAATATGAAAATTTTCATCTATTACATACTTTTGCTAACTTGACTAGTTATTTTGTGAAACATCTAGTCATATGAAATAACTGAATAATACACTTCAACAGATACTCAGTGCTTATCAATTGTTAAATACTATTATTAAACCCTCCCCCACACAGCGATATATTTTTTAACAGAGCAATCATAGAGGCTAAGTCACAATTAGTTTGTTCATTATTTTTTAACATTTAATATTTTTTAGAATTTGTTATATTGTATAAAAGAGTTGCTATATAATCATGAAGTTTCTTTCTATGTTTTATTTAGCAGGCTTAAATCACAATTTTACAGTTGCCTGCACAATAAAAAGCTTATTTTTAAGTATAGATCTTGTTTTTCATATGATCTAATATATGTGTTATGTATCACTGAGTTAAATTTAGAGTTTTAATAGGCTGCAACTATAAATGATAATTTAAGTAAATTAAAATTTTAAAAAAAAGGAGTAGTTTTTTTCAGTTAAAAAAGCAATAATTATTCCCATAAAAATATAATCCTTTGTTTGAGAGCTACTTTGTAGGTTTTTAAATATTCTTTATCCCTTAATTTTGTTTACATAGTAGAGATCATAAAAGAAAATGTAAGCTAAATTGACCTTTGTTCTAGATACTAACTTTAATTTAATAGTTCATTTAATTTTGTTTATATAAGAAAGATTGTCAAAGAAAAAGGTAAGCCAAATTGATCATTTGTTCTAACTATAGCAATTTAAGAAGATCCTTCAACCATTACTGATCTTGTTCTATACCAAATATAATGCCAAATGATAGTAAACTAGTTAAGGCTGAATTGCTTGCAGATCAAATGATATCAAAGAGGCAGAGTTAATGGTGCATTGGAAGGAGATGGTGATAAAATTTGATTGTAGCATTTTGTTTACACTAACTTGTGTGAAACAATGTTTAGTTGTAATTACTGACATGAAATAAATTGAAAAGCATTTTTCTATAAAAATAATTGCATAAATACAAAACCACCAATTTTATTTTCCTTTTATGTAAATCAGTTTTGATTTTACTTTATAAATTGCAGTGCTCATACTTTGTAAATTTTGGCCTGCATTTTTTCAGATACGTCAGTGGAATATATTTCATGGAAAATAAGATGCACCATTTGTAATGAAATTATTGAAATTTTAAGATATGAGAAATAAGCTATGAGAAATACTTCCAAACCAGTTTGAAAACTTGATTTTATTGCACACAGAAATTGTTTAATAAACTAATAATTTAATTATTTAAACAAATTATACAATATTTATAAAACGTACATTTTTCTTAAAAAATTTAATTTTTTTAATTTTATATTATAATAGTGCTATTGATAAAAACATCAGTGATATATTCTCACAAGGTACACATTAATTTTTCTAATAGCCATAGCAAACTGGAAAAATTAATGATACATATATAAAAAAATAAATAATGTAAGTATACATATAAAATATATTCCTATATATTCAACAAAAATTAAAATGAATAATTGAAAATAATCTCCACATGGTAACACAAATCAATGCTTAAAATAAATGACAATGTTTAATCAAAGCATGAAATGAAATACCTAAAATCAAAATAGGAAAAGAAATTCCTAGAAAGGAAGATTCTTACTTGAAAAAAATAATTTTAATAATGAAATAGGTTAATCATATTTTTTAAAGATAAAGCATTTAGAACTTCTGTAGATAACTTTATTATTGAAATGCAAGTTACTGATAGCACACAATTAGTTTTATCACAAAAACAGACACTAAATAACTATTAAATAAAAATTTCAAACACGCTATAAAGAAACTATGATTTAGGAAGTTTTAATGAAATAAAATTAATCACTTTATGCAAAGGTTATATGAAATTTAAGAGAAAGAAAATTTTAGTATGCTATTTAGAAATTATGCAGATTAAATAAACATAATAATTTCATTAAACTTTGATATATATATATAAAACAATGAAATTTTTATTTTATCAAAGCTATATAAACTTTGTAAAAGTAAAAATGTTATGCCCCTTTGGTAACTTATTAGACTGAGTTGGCAGAAAAAAGGTTGATGATAAATTATACTCCTAAATTCTTGCATATTGTATTGCTTTATTCTTTCTTTTGTTTTCTAAATGCATCTCTCTTGGTGTGTTTTGAATAAACATACAGTCTTATGTAATGTGACACTTGTAATCTTCATGCACTGTATTGTGTCATTTTCAGTTATTCTGATCCAGTAAATATACACAATGAATTAAAATAATTAAGAACAGAGCTGTGCTCTTTGTTTTACCTTTCAGAACAGCCTCATATCCTTTAGATAGTTTGTGTATCATCCTGTAACAAGGTCATTAAAGTTATAATTATTGTTTCCTTAGAATTTAACACCCAGCAGTTGTTAATTCATTAGGTGTTCATAACAATTTCACATATATTTTCATCATAGTTATAAATATAATTATATAGTTTTAGAATTAAAAGCCTTATAAATAACATTTTTAACTATATTTCTTGTATAGTAGTCTTGTTCCAGTTGAATCATTTGACAAGACTACTGGTGAGCAATCCCTGAATCTGTTGCAAGGACAATTGCAAAAGCAGAACATGGACTACATTATAAATTTTTGAATGAACATTTGCTGTCACTTCAATTATTTTTTCCTATTTGTAGATTTTTACAGAAATACAAAATCTCAAGAAGTTACAGCTCATTTCCTGAATATTGAATATATTCCCTGCCTATTCCAATTAACAGGTATATAGTGGTACATACTAAGCTTTCACAAAATTAAGACAGGCATTTGCTCTTGGCACTTGAAATATATGAATAAAACATTTGTTAAACAAGGTATGCTACAACCAATTATTTTGTAAGACATTTTCTCCACACGAATCTTTAGTTATACCATCATTTTGCTACTTATATATTATAAAATATAATTTCCTCTCTTAGCTCTATAAAAATTATTTTACTATTAATTGTTACCCTTGCTTGACTTCAATAGTTGACTTTTATTATTCCAAATTGTGGAATCCATTATCGCATCTCGAAAATTAAAAAAAAAAAATACTGAAATTCTTAGGAAGATGTTTTTCCTTTCAATTTTTAATAAATGACACCATTGTATGAGAATTCTTTCACTAACATTTGACAGTGTGATTTAATGCTGAAGGAGTAACATTCCTACAACAGAAAATAAAGTAAATTTTTTACTAAGCAAATTTTATTGTCTTGCTTTTTTTAATTAAGTAATTTTAATATCTCTCCTTGATCTGTATAGGAAAATACTATGTGTAATACTTTCAGATGATAACCCTGAATATAATCATTATTTTTAAAAATTTCAAAAAGAAAAGATTTATCACATTTAAACAAATAAATTCTTAAGTTACTAAATCAGCAATTGATATTTACCTCCTCTTATACTGTAATACTATGAGCAAGCTATGAATTTTAATTTGTTGGAATTTATTTACCTTTTATTTAAGTACTTAAATATTCGTTGACTATATTATTGATTATTGTTTAAGAATTTTCATGCAACTCTTTAAAAAATCCACATTTTTATAAAATAGTTCAAATTAAAATTAATTTTATAAGTTATTTTTTTCTGCATTACAATTTCTCTCAGGGAAAGCATTGGTTTGTTGATATAAAATCATTATGTATCAAAATTATGGGAAGCATTTTAATAAATAAGATCATATGGTTAATAAATCTGTCTAATCTATCTAAAAAACAATGTTTACAATATTTATGTGATATAAGCAATCTTTAAAGATAAACAGCTTTGTTTCCTTTTTTAATGCTCTTCATCATTTAATCTTATTTACTTCAAAAACTATATTCAAATATATATATATATATATATATATATATATATATATATATATATAATATATATATAAATATATATAATATATATATATATATAAATATATATATATATATAAATATATATATATATATATATAAATATATATATATATATATATAAATATATAATATATATAAATATATATAAATATATAAATATATATATATATATAAATATATATAAATATATAAATATATATATATATATATAAATATATATATATATATATAAATATATATATATATATAAATATATATATATATATATATATATATTCAAAGTATTATAATTTAGCATATTCTTTGAGAAGGTTTCAACTATTCAGTATAAGAAACAATAAGTCTGTGAAAGATTTCTAATTTTTCAGATAGAAAAATTTTAATAAACCTTTGGTTATTAGAGATATTTGTAATTAATATTTTCATAATATGATGACTTTTGATCTATATACCAAATACCTTGCAATTCTAAAAATTTTCAATTTACATTTCTTGTTTATTTTTATTATACTATATTTTATTATACTAAATATTATACATATAAATTAAAATTTTAAATAATAAACAATACTATTATGATCCCCTGAGTTAAACTCTGTGTATATATAGTTAAAATCTCATTTTAAATTAAACAAAATGAATTATTTTATGAATTATATAAATGCAAAGTAATGATATCAATAAGTTTCTTTTTCTTTCATGTAGAAAAATTCACCTGATTTTAACACTTTATATAAAATTTGAAAGAGTAAGAAATAAACATTTTTCAGATTATATAATATGAATTTTGAACTCTTTCCAAAAAATTTCCGATTTATAAAAAATTTAAACGAATTGTATTTCATTAAATAATAACTTTCCAATTTTCCATTAGCTGATATAAATTACTTCTTTTCCTGCCAAAAATCCACCATTAAAATTTTAATTTACAAGTGTAAGTATGATATCCCCCTCTAAGTGATTTCTCGCCAAATCTAGCGTTCTTTGTTTTGATTGTATTGTTGCCAATTTGAGTTTTGTGTTGTCAAATTCAGTTTTTGCAACTTCTCAGATTTTTAGCTACCAGCTTTTGTTTTACTCGTGTTTTACATCTTTTTAACGTCATATATATGCTTCTTTTCAGAGGGAACAACACTTAGTTTAGTTTTTCATTTTTTATCGGATGTTGCGCGGAATATAAATATTGTCTTTTATATTCACATTTTTTATTTCGGTGTGGATATTGTGCAGGAATTTCAATCCTGTCTTTTATATTCGTTTTGTATTTCACTATGGTTATCGTACCAGAAATTAGACTCTGACTTTTATATTTATTTCGGATTTTACTGTGCATGTAGAGCGCCAGGCAAAGAATAAAAGTAAGAATTTTATTTTTATTTTCTGCAGGCATGGAATTCCTAAAATTGTATGTTACGTATTTAATTTCCAATAATGAAGGTAGTTATAGAATCGTTCTATTTTTTGAACCTGTTCTAGATTTGTCTACTTTTATGTAGTAACGATTAGCAACATTCCATCTTAAATCACTGGAATTCATTATTTTTAACTAGATGTTATTAAATGTAATTATTTTTGCTACTTTATTTCCTTTAATTTTAAATCTCTAATATTTATAAATAGAATCTTTAATCAATTATTACCATTACTGTTTTCTTATACACTCTTAGGCTGAGCAATTTAAAATCGAAAGGGGGGAACTCCCCGCTTTATTTAATGGTTATTGTTTTGTTATGTAGTGTTAAGCCCGCCACACACGATAGGATTTTTCCTATGGATTTGTTGTACGTGAACAAGTTGTACCATGTGTGAGGAAGTTGGACAGGTTCAAGAAAATTCAATCAAGCTCTGATTTTTCTTCCAACACAGAAAGTAAGCAATTGCTTCCCGTTGTCGCGTGTCTGTCTCGCAGGGTTGCAAATTATTTCTTGGCGATACTTGGGAAAATTAATATTTGATCCTTTTTTACAAATGTCCAAGAAGCAAATATTGCAGGAATTTATTGAAGTCTGTAAAGATAAGCCTTGTTTGTGGCAAATAATGAGTGTCGATTACACAAATAAAATAAAAAGAAAGTTAGCTTACGAAAAATTATTAGAAATATATAAGATAGATGAAAAGGCTTCAATTAACGAAGTAAAGGAAAAAATTAATGCCCACCGTAAAACCTATAAAAGAGAAAAATCAATGAATCGAAAAAAAGTGGTGTAAGCACGGAGGATGCATATGTGTGCCGACTTTATGGTACTTTGAATATATATCATTTCTGGACGAAACTGCAAATCCACGAATTTGGACACAAGTTTTGTTGAGAATGGTGATGAAATAAGTTAAATAATTTATTTTGTAAAATTATTCTCTATCTGAATGAATATATATAATTACACATTTAACGTAAAATTTAACTACGAAATTTTTTAATAAGTTTTATTAGAAAACAATATTTTTTTATTTCAGAATGCTTACAAATCTTCAAAATGAACATTTTAAAATTTTAATTTTCTATATTTTCAAATATGAATTAAGTTTAAACCATAATATAAAGGTATAAGTTGCGATTATTCTGTTGTTTTCTTTAAATATTCTTTATACAATTAAACAATAATAAAATTGGATAATTAAAAATAATAAATTGATTAATAATAACAAAAGAAAATTATTCACCTTTAAGAAATTAAATGCATTTCAGTTATTATTTATCATTTGGTAAATGCTAATTTATTTCCCTTTTATTAAAAATCATTTAAGAAAATATTATAAAATCTAAGAATACTTAAATAATAAATAATTTAATATTATAAATACTTGAATAATTAATAATTGATTTTATATCTACTAATAAATAATTAATACTCGATAGATACACTTTTTGATGTACTACTGGGGCTCTTTAATTAATATCGCTTGTCAGAAAGCGCTAAGTTGCACTTAATGGTTCATGAGAACTTCAAGATGAGCGCATGGATGTATCTTTTCTTATAATGAAAGGTGTGTTACCTTATCCAAAAACGTTGCATACAATTTTTCATTCATCCTCATGTAATTAAAGAAATCTTTATCTTCCAACTGTATTTCTGTAATCAAATTTAGATGTGTAAGAGTTTCACGCTGGAGCAACCAATTTTTTGCCCATTTCTTTTTTTAATTGTTTTTCTTTTCACCATCATCAGTCCAAAGCAACAGCCAATAATACTTCTGTGCCTAATTTACTCATGTTACTTAATATGATAACATTTAATGGCAGACGGTACTAGCAGACAAATGAGTACAACAATAAAAACTAAAAAGACACATAAATACGTCAAGTCATAAAAGTGACAGAAAAACTCTTTTTAATGATTGAAATTTTTGGCGATTTTCGATTTCCATTTACAATTTACACATTTTAAGCCAAAAGCAATAAATGTTGAAAAATGGCACCCTTAAAAATAACTTCCCACTCCAGATGTGCCTCCCCTACTGTGGTCAGAAGAGTTTGAGGGAAATGAGTGCTTAATTATTTCCTACCCCCTTCAACAAATCCTATCGTGTGTGGCGGGCTTTAGGCCTAGTAATTCAAAATCGAAGAAAATCCCGGTTTCTTACACCGATGGGTGCCCATACTGGGTTGCGACATGTTTCGTCGCCAGTTGGCGACAAAAAAAGTCACAATGATTGCCAATAGATGGGGATACCCTACAAGTTCCAATTTATATTAATCTTACTTTTTAATAGTTTCATTCAATGCATTGTAAAATGTATTCCTCAAGCAGAATACAATCCTCACTTCAAATACACTATATATTCATTACTTGAAAATGTTTCATAAAATTATACATAATAGTAACTAGTGCTTTGTACATGAAATAATTGTTTAAAAATCATTAATGTTATAAACATTAATACTTTTATAAAAAACAATATAAACTTTAGTAGTTTTTATCATTACATTTTAAAATTATAATAACTTCACACAAAAACACTTGTTTTTACCCAAGAAAGGAATCTTGGATGTTTTTCCAATATCCATGTATTATACTTAACTAACGTGTTTAGCGCCATTTTATTTTTGGTTACAGCTAAGTGGTGACAAATACGATTTCCCTTTTTTTCCGTATAAAATACTGAGTAATTATAATTCTGTTCTATGGATCTTAAATATTTTTTTGGATACTAGTGATTAAGCAAACTTGCTATATAATTGTATTTCGCAACTTTAAAATGAAAAGATCTATTTCTCACCAATTACAACAAAATTTTACTCGACTCAAAGGTAGATTTTCTATTTATATAAACTAAAAAACTGTTTAATTCTCATATTCTTTACTTAAAATTTTCACGAACTAACACTTCCGAATTTTGCATGAAAGTTTGCAAACTCTAAACAGAAAAAGAGTTTTGGCAAATTTACTCAGCTTAGGACACTATTTTTAAAAATACACTAAAAATATAGGTATAATCAGTGGAAAAACATATCCAAATTAATGCTTCTTCTAACTCACTTACCTAAATGTTCGGGGATAGAATGATAATGTATACAACCTGGAAGGTGAAGCGGCAAGAAAACGAAAAGTCCCGCCATTGCCATTCCATATTATTGTAATAAAAAAAGTAATTGTGTGCATATTTATATTAATATATTTTTAAGGTCCAAAATTGATCGTCATTATTTATCTACTATACATATGTGTATATGAAATAAACTATATAAAATTTACCAAGAAAAATATTTATTTAGAAATTGAATAAATATCTTTACTTCATTTACATATGTCCCCCCTACTACAAGACTATTAAAAATATTGGTGCAATATCATTTGATATTTCAAATACTGAAAAAAGTTGAAAATTGTAAATGTAACATTTACATATAATATCATTTCAACTGAAATAGATACTGATTTCGAATATAATTTTTACTGTATAAATAAGTATCGGTTGTTTTTAGGAAAGCTAAAGTGATTTTTATCGCATCGAATAGAATTTTAAAAATAATTTATGTTCCATATTTGTTAAGTTCATCTGATACTTTGTGTGAAATTATGAAATTCTTATATACTGATTTCTTAAGATATTTGATTCTTCCGCTCCAGCAGCCGAGCTGATAAGACGTGTCTTTCATTCGCTCTTCAAACCGGTTCCTGAAGTTTCTCCCCGCTCACCGCTACGACGAACAAGGCGAGATAAGCTTTTTTCGCCACGCGTGCTGAACTACCGAGTGCTGTTACTATTTCTACCGGGTGATCCAAAAGTCAGGACGAACTTTAAAAATGAATAATTCGAAAACGAATCACGATACAAAGATGCGGTTTGCACCAAACGAATGGAAAATAAACCGGGTTTTGTGTGGCAATGAAAAAAATAGTTCTGTTGGTGACCAACAGATGGCGCTACAGTGTTTTATTGCAACAAGAGATGATTTACAAATGAAACAATGATTAATGAAGTCAGATTAATTACAGTTAATTAGTACTTACTACAGTAAATGTTCAATGTGATGTCCATCATTCAGAAGTAAAGCTGTGATACGATTCACCACACCATTCACAGCATTTAGTAACATTTCTTGCGTTATGGCAGACACATTTTGGCGGAGGGCATCTTTCAGTGCCGCTAGTGATGCCGGTTGGTTGCTGTACACTTTTGACTTCAAGAAGCCCCACAGCCAAAAGTCACAGGGTGTGAGATCGGGAGATCTTGGAGGCCATGCGTGATTAAAGTAGCGACTGATAATACGATCCTCTCCAAATGTTGAGCGTAGCAGGCGTTGCACAGGCAGAGCAATATGAGGTGGTGCTCCATCTTGCATAAAGGTGACTGTTTGGAGTGCCTGTCGGGCTTGCAGTTCAGTAATAATGCTGTTCTGTAACAGTGCTAGATATCGCTTACCGGTGACAGAAACTGTTTGGAAACCTGTCTGTGTGACTTCCTCGAAAAAAATGGACCAATTATGAAATCAGCAGTGAAGCCACACCAGACTGTCACTTTTGGCTGTTGCATGGGTACATCAACAAATGCATGTGGATTTTCTGTGGTCCACACTCGACAATTGTGGTTGTTAACAGCGCCAGAGAGTGTGAAATGTGCTTCATCTGTCCAAAGCACAGTGTGAAGCCAGTCGTGCTGCTCTTCCATCTTATTGAAGACCAAATTCGCAAAATGTCGGCGAGAGTCGAAGTCAGGAGGTTTCAGTTCTTGGTTATGTTGCAACTTGTAGGGATACCGTTGCAAAGTTACTCGCAGAGCTCTCCAGACACTTCCATACGACACTCCTGTCTGCCTCGAAACTTCTCAAGCACTGCACTCCCCATGTGCAGCAACCGCCGACATGGTCTGCTCCACTGTCGTGGCAACAGCAGCTGCAGTTGAGGGACATCCACTTCTTTTACGTGACGCCAAAGAACCTGTAGCTTCAAATTTCTTCACAATTTCGTTCAATGCAGAAGACTTTATTGGTCCTTTGCTATCTCGCATACCCTTCATGTAGCGATATGCTCGCAATGGCACTTTCCGAATTCTTATAAAACAGTTTAACTAAGAGGGCTTTCTCAACTATGGACAGCATTTTGATGAATACCAGCTTCGACTACCATTACCTGCAGTAGTTACTTCTTTTTATATCGTTTGTTGCATTGCATAATCCTACATCAGAACTCAGACAGCGCCATCTGTTGGTCGCCAACAGAACTATTTTTTTTTTCATTGCCACACAAAACCCGGTTTCTTTTCTATCCGTTTGGTGCAAAACGCATCTTTGTATCGTGATTCGTTTTCGAATTATTCATTTTTAAAGTTCGTCCTGACTTTTGGATCACCCTGTACTTCACTGAAGATAATTATTTGAATTCAATTTGAACAAAAACAGCTCTTTTAAGATCTATCAACAGCTGATATTTTAAAGTCGATTAATTTTCCTGACCTCTGACTAGACCTGACTGGGATTATGGCTGCAAACAAAGGAATAATACAGCCTGCCAAGCTGAAGGATATTATGAATCCTAAATTTAACAATGCCTCGGAACTCCATCTGAAGCAACTATTGGAAATCAGGACGGTGCTACTGAGTAGCAGAGATTGCATTACGGAAGTACATCCTCAACAAAACATCTTAGCCATGCTGGATATCAACATTAAAACCTGCAGAGAAACTTTAAAGACTGCAAGTACAGGTAGCTATATAATTTTGTTTCTGATATGGCAAACCCCCATAATAGTAAAAGTGACTAATATTGCCACTCAAAATGATAAATTTGCCATTTTGCCATTTAATAAAAAGCGAGCTAATGATGGTGAGGAATCTTTCATTTTTCCCAGAAAACAGCCAAAGCTGTGATTGAGAGTGTCACCAAGACCCCCACAGCTGTGGCTAACGCGTTCAGTGGGCTAACTAACTCCAGAGGAAGAAAAACCACGCAAAAATGGATGACTAGCCACTGACTGAAATTGCCTCTAAAATTCCATCGAAAATTGTAAGGTATGCCGAAAGCCATGTTTCATTTATGACCAAACAAAAAAAATGAATTAAAAATAGATATTGAAGCGAGGGCTTTCTGTGAAAATTTGAAATTGCTGCCCAAAACAGCAGACCACCACAGGGAAATTATTAAATTTCCTGAATCTAATAATTATGAATATATCCTCCTAAGAGGAAAAAATTAGAAACTCCATAAATTTGTAGTCAGGGGACTTCTCATGACCACAAAAAGTGAGGAAATTGTTACTGACTTAGCCAATCAAGGCTAAAAAATCCACAAAGTAAACAGGATGACTAGCCAGAGAAATGGCAAGCCCCTACCTCTATTTCTGGTCCAACTTTACAATGGCCCAGTATAGCACTTATTAGTGCTATATTTAAATTAAAAAGTTTGCGTCGTATTTCAAACCCTACTATCGAACATTTTAGGGGAAACAAAACAGTTATGCGCAGTGTTTTAACTGCGAACGTTTTTACCACTCAAGCAATTTCTGCCATATGGCAGCCCGCTACGTGAAATGTGCAGAAGCACATATTACCAAAGAATGTCCCAAACTAAAAACTAGAATCCCAAGTCTGCTGCAGTTGTAATGGGAATCATCCTGCAAGCTATCTGGAATGTGAGAAATTCCCCAAACCGAAAACTAAAATATTAAAAAGTAACCATACAAGAGAGGAGATCTCATACGCAAGTATAGTGGCTGTTTATAAACAAACCTCCGCTACCGTGGCATTCGAACCCGCAACCCCCTCAACCAATGCAACTCCTCCAAGCAATGGACAAGATCAAATTGATAACGAATTTAAGGATTTATTCACACTTTAAGAGAAGAGTATTTAATATTACTAATAGTCCCTAGGCCATAAAAAGAATTCAGTCCAAAACTGACACAATGGATAAAATGTTTGTCCTCATAGACATGTTTAAACATATTAATAACACCCCTTAATGTGTGCCTCACAACGGAGATTCCTAGTTTTATCGTGGAATTAGGAACAAAATGGTCGAATTTCGAGACTTTGTAAATGAGCATAATCCAGATATAATCTTAATTCAGGAATCATCCCTAACAAATAATGTAAATATTCACATCCCAGGATATGCATGCTATAGAAATGATCGCCCAAGAAATGCCACCCTAGCAAGGGGTGGGACAGTTATTTTTGTAAAGAGTAGTCTCCCACACTTCCAAAACATAACACACAAATAAACTACAATAGAGGCAACCTTGGTCACATTGACCCTGCCAATCATACCCCATATTACATTCTGCTCCACATGTATCAAACCTAGACCACAATATCAATACATAAACATGGATCTTGAAGCAATGCTTGCAACATACTATGATATTTTAATATTTAGAAATCATAATGCTAAGCACACTGCATGGAACTGTAGGTCACACAAAAAACAGGTCAAATAATTAAAATATTCGCTGATATAGCCGAACTAAAAATCCATGCACCTGACGCATCTACAGATTTTAGTGCTAATTCAGCAACAACAATTGATATTGCATTCATCAGAGGAATTAATTATAACACTTAAATTTACACAATCATGGAACTCAGTTCTGATCATACCCAGTCATGATCGAGTTTGATTTTAATATACCTTTGATTAATACGCTCACTCTTTATAACATGGATTGGATCAAATACAATCAAATTTTAAATAACCTGTTTAATATAATTAATATAAACACAGGAGATGAAATTGAAAATGAGACGATTCGCTTGGAGGCGGAAATGCTTGCAGCGCACTGCGAATCAGAAAAACCTTTCTCCCCCGTCCCACTCCTATCCCGATACCTTAGAATTTTGAAAGCAAACAGAAACAGACTCAGGAAGCTATATCAAATTAGCAGAGAGCCCTGAATAAAAAATCAATATAATAAAGCGAATAACGAATTCAGAGCAAAGATAAGTTCATACAATTCACAGAAATGGAGAGAAAAGTTAGAATCATTAAATACACACGGCCGATCTATTTGGAAGGCCGTCAGTATGTTCAAGAAGAAACCACAGTATTTCCCGCCCATTCAAGGCCGAAATACAATTGCATACACAGACAAACAAAAAACAGAAGCAATTGCTGACGTTTTTGAAACACAATGCACCACTAATGACCTACACGACACCAGAACTGAAGTTCTGGTTGCAAGCAACATACTTAGATTTCTCTCCAAACCACAGACACAAGTCATTCTCAAAGCACCACCCCTTCAGAAGTAATGGCAATAATCAAGATATTAAATGATAATAAATCCCCAGGAATTGACGGAATAACAAACAAAATGATAAAGAAAATTCCAAACAAAACATTATTCAAAAAATAACGTATTTTCCTCAAAAATGAAAAATTGCAATAATAGTACCAATATTAAAACCAAAACAACTATCTTCCCCCAAGCAATATACCTATTAGTCTACTGTCCTCTCTAAGCAAAGTAACCGAAGCAATTATTCTAAATTGACTAGATGAATTTTTAGAAAACAATAGTATTCTTATCTCTGAACAACACGGGTTCAGAAAATCACTTTCAACAACGCATCAACTTATGAGAGTAGGGGAAATCATCACCCGTGGATTTCAGCATAAAAAAAGTACAGGAGCAGTTTCTCTTGATATTGCCAAAGCTTTCGATCGAGTTTGGATTGGTGGACTAGTACATAAACTCATTAATATTGGTCTACCCGACCCACACTCATTAGGATACTCATTTCATATCTTTTGGAACGAAAGTTCCAGGTTCGCATTGGTACTACATACTCAACACGTAGACAAAAATTATCCGACGTGGCACAAGAATCTAATTGGAACCAAGACTCTTTCTTATCTATATGAACGACATTCCAACATTAACACTAACTTCCCTACACCTTTTTGCAGACGACACGTTTATACTAGTACAAGGTAGGAAAACATCACATCATAGAATATCACTCAACAAACATTTAGAACAGCTTGAGCTATGATTCGTTAAATGGAAAATTCTTATTAATATAAATAAAAGTGTATCCATAATTTTTAGCTAAAAAGGTTTACTTCCACCCAGTGTAATTAAGATCAACCATGAAACTATACCATGGTCACAAACCTGTAAATATTTAGGAGTAACTTTCGACAGGATATTAACATGGTACTCCCATCTGATCCAAATTATTAACAAATTTAAACAGCAAACAGCTGCATTATACAAAGTTATCAACTGGAATTCAAAATTTTCCATGGATTATAAAGTGCTCATTTATAAAGCATATCTTTACCACTTATTTCCTATGCCTGCCCTATCTGGGGTTACACCCATAATAGTAAAATTAAAAAACTGGAAACTCTCCAAAATAAAGCCCTCAGATGGGCAATTAAGGCCCCCTGGTTCATTAGAAATCAAAAATCAGACAAGAATTAAAAATTCCTACCCTGAGAGAATTCTTCGTGAAAATAATGTATAACATGTATAAAAATATTGATAAAACTAATAACGAAACAATAATTTGCCGTCCGTCCTATAATGACCTAAGTACTCATAATAGATTCTGTACCCGCTCATGGCTCAGATATTGCTCAGTTTCCTTACCAACCACCATAAAATAAACTGTAAATAGAAAATATATTTTTCCTTGATAACTACTTCTTTGTATGGAAAAAAAGTGACTACTAAACGATAAAAAGAATTTTTTTGTTACATCTCATTCCATGTATAAAAAAACTATTACAAATAATAATAATGATGATGAAAAACGCATGTATATGTATGCATACTAAATGTATATAAAAACAGATAATAATTTTTAAATATGTATGCATATGTAAATGAATAAAATATAAAAAAAGATATTGTATTGTAGACCAATTTGTACCTTGTAAATGTTATTGTAGTGTGTATAAATTCTTGTAAGTATCTTTACCTGCTGTTATGTAAATATCCTTATTTCTTTTAATTTATTCCTTTACTATTTCCTTTATTATTCTATTAGTTTCATTTAATTTAAATACATATTTCTCATAAATAACAAATTAATAAACAATAACTTCTAATAATTCTGAAAAAATTTTTATGAAATAACCATAGTGCCGTCCATTAAAATTTCAAACTCATTTTAAGCCAATCATTTTCAAGTTATAGCTCACCAACCATGAACCAGCTATATAATGAGGGTAGAGGATCGGCAGATCCAGGGAACTCTGAAAACTGCCAACCAGCAACCACTTGATTCACTATGTTGTAAAAAAAAGAAGTGCAAAGAAGGCAAATTTCCTTTAGTTCGCAATTGTAGTTTTACCCGCCGATTACTAAATTTGTTTAATTTTATTTATTTTCGATATTTTGTGAAAACCTCAGCTCTTTTGCATACTCTTTTGAAAGAATCTTAAAAATGCCAAGCAATAAAAGAACGTTATGAAACATTATCCAGAAAAAAAAAGAAATAAATTCCGAGTGTCATTGTTTGTTATAAATTGATTATATAGAGATGTGATTATTATAAATATCCTTGTGATTCATCTCTCTATTTACATTGATTTAGAAGCAAAATATTAAATGCATACTTGTAAATTACTGGCCATTTTTAAAATATGCATAACTTTTTTGTGTAGGTATATTATTTCTGTATATTTTTTTGTAGATACTCTTTATTTCTGTATATTTTAATTTCATATAAAAATTCTTTTTCTCATTAAAGTTCATTATAAAATGAAATAAGATTTTAAAAGAAGAGAAGTTTAATAATAGTAATAAAAATAATGCTCCATATATATATATATATATATATATATATATATATATATATATATATATATATATATATATATATATATATATATATATATATATATATATATATATATATAATTCAGTATCATAAATATTTTAATACAATATTTAGTAATATTCAATGGGTATAGGCTTTTTTAATTCTTAAATATTCAATGGAATATATTTCAAAATTGAAAAGTAAATCTGTTCTTCTTGGGGAAAGAATACATGGATATTTCCAGCAGGATGGTGGATATTTCCCTTCATTCCTACAAAAAAGTTCGAGGAAACGCTTGACACACTTTTAAGTATAATAAATTTAAGAATTTTCATGTGTATTTAAATATTCTCAAATTCCAATGTACTTGAACAGTTTACATAAAAATTAGAAAAATCTTACGTAAAATCTTGAAATGCTCATGTCTCTGTATGAGGCAAAACTTACTCAAAGAAATTTCTCAGCAACTGAGCACTTATCAACACAATCGAGAAGTGTGAATGATTAACCATATAGTTTAAACAGCTATTTTTTCTTATCAGTGAAAAAAGTCGTTAATATCTAAATAATATCTGATTATCAAAAAATTCAGATAAAAAAAATGCTTGTATGATAAATTTGACAGTGTTTACCGAAATCTGAATTTCTTTATAAAGGATTACCCATTCAAGAAATTTACTATTATTAATTTTAGAGACACTCTATGTGTATGTTCTCATGTTGAAATCAAAAGAGCAGCACAGGCTGGATAAACATCCCAACAGAAAAATCAAAGAAATGGAAATTGCCAAAACAAAATATTTGAAAATGAATCGGTAAATTCTCTGAAAAAATTAATAAAATAAATAACTTTTTAACTAATGTGACCCCAACACTTTAAAGACACTACTTCAATATTAAATATATTTGATTAAAAAAAAAGCACTGCATTCACAATGGTTAAATAAAAAACTGCAAAATACAATGGGAGGACTTGATAGATTGAAGGACAGAAAACAATTGTTTTGACTTTAAATGTTTTCAGCTTCTGAATAAAATAATTATTCAGAAAGTGAAACAATTTAGGATTTAAGTTGAGGCTCATTTTTATGAACCTCTAAACTACGAATACTCCACCTTTATGAATTAATGGCTGATCCCTAACAGGATCCTTCAAGCGCAATAATTTTATTTCCCATTTACGAACTAAAAATCTTTTACGAACTTATTTTCATGCCCTTTCCTTTATATTGTTAAAATGTTTTTTTTCCTTGATATTTTATTTGATTATTGAGAAACTTGTAATAACACTTTCATCGGAGAATCATAAGCCCTTCAAATTGTTGATAACTAACTGAAATGATTGTGTTGAAATATTGGATTCTTTAAGCAATTCGTGTGGGATTTTTCCTACATAAATCCCCCGTCTTTACCCATTCATCAAAGTATAAGCAATAGCTTTAAATGCAAATGGCGTAAAGAAGTTTTGCAATTGATTGGTTTGTGTGTCACTCAACGATCATTTTTTGCACTCGAGGAGTAGTTAGACGGCAATCTACGGTTTAAAGTAGATTCCGAACCACTATACAAACATCCAAACCCAAGGTTGGACTCGAAACCATGAACTGCAACTTTGCAATGATCATGGCTTGGAATCGTTTCGTAAAACTAATATTCCATGCACAATGGAATGTCAATCTATGCTTGGAAAGATGTTGTAGAAAAAAGGATATCTGGGCCATTTTGACATGAAAGATTTATTATAATCATAAGGTAAAAAGTCAATGACGTTTAACTGGTGACTTTAATGAAGATGAGTTAGTCATCTATGAACTTGGACAAAGAAATCCACTGCTCTGTCCAAAGATTCATTTCAGAATTTTTTGCATCTGGATTGAAAAGTAATTTATATGCAAGAAATATTCATTGATTAGATGGTTGAGAACATAATAGATGAAAATGAGAAAGAAATTTTAGATGTCAAGAATAAAATAAAAATGGGAACGATATCGAAAATATAAGCTTGTCTTTCGCTTTCGATGGCAATCTTGAGAAAAATTGGTGAGTCGTTTTTCTACTTCTACTGATAGAAATTATGAAAAGAATGTTTTTTTGCTTTCAATAGTTATGTCGTATTCTTAAAAAATTTCAAGCAATGATTAATTTTTATTCAAGTTCATTTCCATTTGAAACAATCGTCTTTAAAAAAAATGAAATGCAACTGAAGGAGATTTATTTATCATCTAAGACTGTGTGTGTTAGAAATTTAATACGAACTAGTTCATTTGTCACCAGCCGACAAACATCTATGTCTTGTGTCTCGTCGAGTGTATAAACAGTATACTTTTAACGAATAATTGTAAAATTGGAATCTTTAAACAATTTCACTGTCTGTTTTTCCTTTAAAACGGTTATTTCTCATACCAGACATCAATGGAATGGTCACGTAAAATGCGATGTCCGAGTTTTGGAGAAAAAAATTGCGTGTCTTCCTTAATACTTTCAGAATGACGTTATCACTCAATCAAATGACTTTTCTTTTATAATGTTAAAATGCTTCACGGAACCAGTAAAAAATTAACCATTCGCAAAAACCATTCGTACCTGAATCTTCCACAGATGATTGAAACATATAAGCTAGTAGTTTGATGATTTCGTTTTATACATAAGAATCAAGAAAGATGTTCAGTGAAAATGAATCAAGTAAGCTTCATCTTCATGTTTCTGTAGATGCGTTTTGATTTAAAACAATCATTTCCTTAACGTTGGAAAGTTGTCGTTTCCGAAATATTTATTATGGTTACATGAATAAAGTTAGCTGACCTAAGTCCGTCCAAGTATAAAAGCGAGCTGATCCGTCAGTGAAGAAAGTAAGCAGATCCAGGGACGTTCGATTGAAGACTTGGTTTCTTTGGAGGAAATTAGAGACTACGAGAAAAAAGAATTCGAAAGCGAAATAAAATTGGGGAAGATACTCAACTTTAAAAATATGTTCATTCAATGAGTTACAAGCTTGCATGGAAACAATTTTTCGATGTGTCAAAAACTAAAGGCCAATCGATGATGAAAGAAAATAAAAAACCAGTGATATGTTCACATCGAAAAAAAAATTGTATCTTGTATATCATTCACGGAATCTGGTTGTTCTATGAGCATAGGACGATTTACAGGTTTCCAGAAACAATCTTGATCGAAAAGTACTTAAAGAAAAAGAATTATAATTTTTTAAGATAGGAAAGAATTGAGAAGAAGAAATTAAAGGCAAAGATTCCTAGAGAATATTCAGTCTTGTATCAAAGAAGCGTCCGTCGAAAAATATTTTAAAGTCTTCACATTTTGGTTTTATTTCCAAAGTTTTTGATCTTCTCTAATTCCACGGTTGACGGTTTCCTTGAGAATGAAGATTAAGAACAATGTGAGACCATTTTCATCAAACTTTCAAAAAATAAAATTTGTAACATGAAATAAAAAATAAATTTTTTTTAATTTTTTCCCAATCCAATCTTTGAGGGACCCAAGGAAATGGACTGATCACTAGCCGAAATGAAACTGAATGGCAAACGCTTCTCCTTTTAAGCCCAAAATAAAAATATATTAAAGATGAAATATAAAACTTTGTTTCTCGTACTTTATCTTTTCTGAACAAGGCTATTTAATAATAAAGAACACCAGCTCTCAATCAGATGGACAACGGATTTCAGCTGCACAGGACACCCATCTTTGCGATGCTTACCAAGTTAGTAATATCTTTATTTTGTTTCCATGATATTTTGCAATTTTTTCTGCTCGCTAATTTCAAATTACATCATTTGAAAAACTCGTTCAGGTAAAAATTTTAAATGTGATGTCACAAAAATTTCTTTCATTCTTTTCAACGGTCCATTTTTCGATGTGGACAAAATTCAGAATAGTACCAGTACCCACACATTTTTTCGACCGACTGTATATTTCCAGCACACAATATCAATACTTGCACCAGAATCACAAAGTATTGGAATTTCGAAACCATTCACCATTTGTTTCATTGCATATGGTAAAAAATATTCATTTTCAAATAGTCCGATTAGTCTATTGATACTCGCTGTATGCTCCCCTTTATGCTTCAATTTTGGACATTATGTTCTCAAAAGTTGTTGTGGGTCACATTCATAGCATTGCAACTTCCTTCTTCTATTAAAATCTGTACTGTTGTTTTTCATTCTATTTTCAGGAAAGTTCTCCAAGTAACGTTTTCCTCACTATTGAGATTTTGATTGTAGTTCCTAGTTTTATTAAAAGTTTTCTTATTTTTACTATCAAAGTTTTCTCATTTTTATTAAAAGTTTTCCCAGTTTAATTGATATTGAAATAAGATAATATGAAATACGATTCTCGTATTTTAGAAAACATCTTCATCATACGATATTATGAATTTAAATAGTTTCAACATATACAGATGTCCATAAATTAAAGATAATCCTGAAGCACACAAAAATTGATCGGGAAAGGAAAAATGCCACCTGTAGAATTATCACACACACATGATCAAGCATTACATGTAAATTTTAGGAAGGCATCTCATGACGAGGCTGTAAGAGGTAGCCGAAGAACTCGGAATCACCTAAAGTGTCATCTCTAGGTTGTGGCAACGATTGCAAGATGATGGAAATGTCAGTAAATGTTACAGTATAGGTCCCCCTCAAGTGACAAAGCTGAATGACTTCCAGACTTGGCAGTAACCGCCAAAAGAAACACACGGACCACATCAGTGGATCTGTCGTCTCAGCCACGGGTACGATCGTTTCAAGACAAACCATATACAGACATTTTGAACAGTATAGTCAATATCCTCGCAAGCATTTCAAATGTATTCCGCTCACGGCAACTCACTTTCGTCAGTAGTTAGTCTGGAGTAGAGAACATGGAATGTGAATATCATTACAGAGAGCTTATGTTTTCCGACGAGTAGAACTTTGGCTTGCAGTCTGATTCACTTAGGTTATTCATTTAGAGACACCAGCAGGTACCCAGTACCATCAAGACAGCATTACTGAATGCCAAAGTTACGGTAGTGCAGGAGTGATCGATTGGGGAGGCATTATACTGGGCTATAGAACAAATCTGCATATTCATATAGGGGTCTTAACAGACCAAATTTATCGGGATATAATTCTAGAACAAAAAGTCAGTTTGCTTAGGGGTGCAAGAGGGGCTGAATTTGTGTTTATGGTTGACACGCCCGTCCTCACTATTCGAACATTGTTAACGCCTGTCTTCAATAGGAGGATATCAGCCGTATGGAATAACCTGCATTCTTACTGGACTAGAATCTGATAGAGCGTGTATGGGACATAATTGGCCGACGAATCGCAGCCCGTCAACCACCTCTTACATCTGTACCGGACCTTCAGAGGGAATTGCTTGTTGAGTGTAGTTCTCTGCCCTAAGTGAGGCTCGATAATGTGGTCCTCAGCATACCTCGGTGTTGTACTGACTGTATTTCCTCGTTTGGGGGACATACGATGTATAAACCATTATACCAACAACGTAAAGTCCAATTGTTGTACGGGCGATATATGAGGTATGTGCTTCAGGAAGTTATAATCAGGGTTTGTATATCTGTTACCATGTATACACCATCTCTTGTTCTTTCTAATTTGTCTAATACTTGGGTTTCATGAATAACTCACGTTTGTTTTGTTTCTGCACCTTTATTTGTCGGTTCCGACATTATCGATAATTTATGAACTTGTGCATAGCTTAAGATTTAAGTTCTTCAAAATAAAGCAATCTGCTTACATATTTTTTTTTAAGAAAATCATAAACGTTCGCAACCAAACGATTAAAACTAAAGATATTCTTAGTTTTTCTAACATTGATATACTGAATATTTTTTTCTTCAAATTATTGTCCGGACTTACAGACTAAAATATTGTTCTCGGTCAAAAAGATATGTCAGAAAATTACCGTTGAGCGACAAACCACGAATTACATTCAGAAAAGAAATTTTAACATCTCCTTTTACTTTGAAAAGTTTCCTCAGTGAGTTATTTTACCAATGAAAAATTTGTATTTTTGTTACGTTAAATAAGATTATTTCTTAAAAAATTTTGAAATATATTTCATTAAAGTAAGAGCTTATTTTTATTCTGAATTATAATTACGCATTGTTGTATGCAATGGTATACTTTTCTTTATCTGTCAATAAATTAATAACATTCAAAAATATTTCTAATTTTAAATTTTTTTACAATGCAGAATAATGATTATGCCAGGAAGTTAAAGTTTTCTTTCAAGTTAAAGTGTTATATAAATTGAAATAGTTTAAAAAAGATAATATTCAGGAAATATTTTGATTACTCAAATATAAAAAACACATTTAATACATTTGATATTGTAACGATCGAAAAAAGAAAGAATTTTTCAACATACAGTGCTAATATGAAGATAACAAAAATTTTAAAGTCAAATAAAAAAAATTCTGAAAACGCTAAAACTTATTTTAATAAATAATTTAAGTAATAAGCAATTTGATTTCATATTTCAAAGCTAATAATAGCCAGTGTAAATTTGATAAATATTTAAACTTGCTAACAAATCGGCTTTAAATAAGTAAATGTAAAGAATATATTGTAGGCAAAAATAAAACTTGCTCGATAATTTTTTTAATATCCGAAGTTAAGATTTAAAATTTTCCAATGAAGTCTATTGTTTTCAACGTTATTTGCTTAAAAACGAAAATTTATGAGTTAAACTAGCGATATTTGGGAACTAATGATAACTAAAAATGTAAATGTTAACAAGAAAAAGGAAACTAAATTTATGCATCTTCCTACAATTTGGAGGAAATTACTTTTCGACTCCCACACAATAGTGTATCACATTTTGATTCCAGGAAGACAATTGTCTACTTTCGAAGTTGCTGTCTTTTGAGAAATTCCTTTCTTTCCTTGACAATCAATTTGCTACTGGTACTAAATGTTTGGTCTTTAGTTCAATAACAGCTAATGTTTCTATTGCGCTTCTTAATATCAATAATAATTCTATTATTTTTTTCAATACTATCACATCTATAAATGGTTTTTAGAAAGTGAAATTGATATTCTTAAGTGATTCGATTAGTTTTGACACATTTTTCCTACCCTTACCCTCGTCGCTTTTCCTCTTTGCTTGGTAAAGAACGGGCTTAAGTATAATTAATTTAATCAACTAGTGAAAAAAATTTTAAAGCTAAAATCTCATTAGAATTTTTACCGAACGTTTTTTTTTTTTTTTTTTTTTTTTTTTTAAATGAAGGTTTTAAGAGTTGTTTCATCCAGATTTAAAATAGCTGTAACTCGAATTATTGAATTTAATTATATATTTAAATAACTACATGTAACTTATACATTGTTTTAGGGTTGTATTGAGTATATACTATAAATTGAAAAAAACTAGTAATCTAGGTGTTTCTCAAAAGGGCAAACCTAAGATATAGAAGCCAAGATATTTTGTGATAAAATTGGGTTACTTGGTCAATATATTCGAGAAATCAAACAATTTGAATTTTCAACTCCACAAAGATCAAATACACGTATATTGCATACGAGGGATAAAGTTAATGCTTTTTGTAGAAAGTTAGAATTGTAGAGCAGAAATTTATAACAGGTAAACCTAACTATGTTTTCAGATGTAGATGATTATATTAAAACTTACAAGGCTGACGAACAATATATAAAAATTGTTTTTGTAACTATTGAAAATCATTTAGAAATGCTGGCAAATAATTTCAATATTTTCTTACAGACGAAAAACTGATAGCAAATTACGAGTGGGTGAGGGATCCATTTCATATAACATCCGAAAGATTCTCAATTGTCAAGGAAGAAACCTTCATAGACTTCACGACAAGTGGCGAAGCCAAAAGACCATTCAAAAATAAATCATTCTTTGAACTTTGGTGAAGTAGACGATGAGTTTTTTTCCACTAAAAAAAGGGCATTTCGTATTCTGTTATCATTTGCAGCAGCAACCTACCTTTGTGAAACTGGACTTTCTGAGGTGGTTTCGTTGAAGACAAAATATAGATCAACTAAATATAGAAAAAGAACATAAAGTGGCTATTTCTAATATTAAACCTCACCTCGAAAAGCTGTGCCTTGCAAAACAGGCCTAAGGAAATCAATAATATTTATTAAATTAGTCACTAATTTAATAAGTTTTGATTATGTAAGTTTTCCTTTAAAATAAGTTATTTTAATTTAATAAATATTATGTCGAAATATGTTTTGTTTTGTATGTGTGTGTATGTGCTTTCATTTCAGTCAGTTAATAAATATTTTAAATAATATTTTCTAATTTTCATGAACACCTTAAGAAGCGCGCGCACAGATTGAGAATCACTGTTTTAATTGTATTTATTGAAATTTATGGCGTTTGATCCGTGTTTAATTCTTTTCGATTTGAATACTCTTTTAACGATTGAGATCTAAAAAAAATTGAACGTGTAATTTGTGATTTGCGTGTGTGAAAAAGAGGAAGACTGAATTTAAATCATAAATACACATTACTTTATGAAAGCAAAAGTACATAAATCTCTCATTGAAAATGATAACTCTTGTGATGTTTTCCTAGCCGAGACCGATGGCTGAGTGGTTAGCGCTCCTGACTCCTGAGCTGTGGGTCTCGGGTTCGAATCCCAGTACGATCATGGACGTTACTTTCTTTCTCTGCTCTCACTGTGTTTTTCTGTCATTTCTTCTGTGATGATGTATGAATGTGGCCCACCCTATAAACGGGTTCGTGGTGGTATGGCGCAGGCAACGCTACTCGCCTCCGTGACTTTGTTCACAGGTGCCCGCAGGGTAACGACAAATGAGTAGCAGTTTCTGACGTTGTGATATAGAGTTCGTCACCCAAGTGACCACCGTTGGAAAAAAAAATTGTGATTTGCAGTTTTTAGAATCATGATTAAATTTGGTACACTGCAATCATCGTTAAACATGAATATAGTGATTGCTTTGTAATACTGATCATTTTATTTTTATTCCATTCTCCAGAAAATATCCATTATATATCCAGAAAATATAGCACTTTCATAAGCTAATTATTTATTATATTTAAACATACACACCACATATATACGAAGACACAACACAACGTTCATATTTAGAAGTAATCGCATAGAAGAAAATTAAAAACGTCCGACTGGGGGTGTGTCATATCATGTGACTTCCGGTGATGACGTCATGAGTTATCTCGTGAAGGACTGCGATGTTATTTTGAAGAGGCATTTCCCATGTAAAATATTTCTAATGATGTCATCATATCCGTGGTGCAATCTACAATCTAAATTATTTTTAGATATAGAATATTTTATTTTTGAAAAGTTCAGTTTTTGTTGGCTTCGAAACGACGTCGGAATGCGAGGTGGATACTTTACCACTGTACCACGCTACTCATGCACATAATCCAATTTATGTGTTCGACATTATATATATATATATATATATATATATATATATATATATATATATATATATATATATATATATATATATATATATATATATATATATAGGGCATCCCAAAACGACCGTAAAAACTCTACATAGCTAGATTCCTAGGAGTACATAAAAACTGCCCAAAGAAGCGTTCCTGTACGATCCATAGTTTACGAAAAACAAAATATGACGTCACTGCTGGTGCAAGAAAAGAAAAAAAATTTATTGAACATATCAACAACAGTATTTGCATATCTTTCCAGACGATAATGCTTAAAACGTTTACCGCGCATATCGCGTCAAGGAATGACGTTAAGCCGTCGTTAAACTGGTATTTAAAAGGCTGCATCTTGCAGCTACCATAGTCTTCGTATGGTGGCCATGTATTCCGTTCGTGACTACTGCGACATGTACTTGATATAAGGCTGATGTAATGGAAATGCCTTTGGTTCCAGCATGATGGGCTCCGGCGCATTTCTGTGCTCCTGTACGTGGTTGGCTGAATATGGAATACCCCGGCCGTGGGATCGGATGTGAGGGTTGGATTTTTTCCTATGAGACCATCTCTAGGAAATGGTGTATTGAGACGTAGTGACCAATGGACTTAGCTGCTCATCTGCACGCTGCTTATACTTCGGTGAATCCCGCGATGCTGTAACTTGTGATGACAGCCATTCCACGGCGTGCTCAAGCCTGCCTCGACATTCAAAGTGGACACTTTGAACATCTGCTTTAAATTGTGCATATACTGCAGTTGATATGTTCTATAAAGTGTTTTTTCTTGCACCGGAAGTGACGTCTTACTTTGTTTTTCGTATTTTTCTCGTAAACTATGGATCGCACAGGAAAGCAGAAATTTTCGTGAAAGTATAATATTAAGAAAAAGTAGAAGTAATTACAGGAAAAGTAAATAAGGAGGTATACAATCTTAAATTAATAACAATTTGCATGAATTGACAAAATATTAACGTGTCATATTACTTGTGAAATATTAAATTTAACTAATAAAATAATTATACTATTATGAACACCATGTGTTATGTATACAGAATTAAATGAAAGTATAATTATAAATTGATAAAGTAAAATAATGAGATAAAATAATAAGAAAAGTAAGTAGAATTATTATGCAAGCTTAGATGACAACTATATTTACATAACTTAAAAAATCCTTTTTTTTTTTTTAGGATTTTACTTGAAACATTTGATTTAATTAACAGATTAAGTCATGATGTTATGGAGAACTAATAATTATGTACTAAAAAATTTGGCACTTATGCTACAAAAACCCTTTTTGAAAATCCTCACTTAATATACGAAAAATGTAATTTTTAGTTTTAAATGGTGGCCTGCATGAAAACTGGTGAGCACGAAACGCTGGGTTGTCATAGTGTCGTGAATATGAACTAGATGTGACCTGGACTCGTACACAATGGCGCCCTACACCATGGTGCCACGTTCTCGCTCGGTGGAGCGTTCCACAGTTGCTATAGGATTGGACCTGTCTCCACGTTGACGCCACACTCGTAAGCAGTGACTATCGCTGAAGAAACAGAAGGGCAATTCATTTGAGAAGACGATTCTGTGCTACTCTATCGTTCACAAAACTTTAATCTGGCATTATTTCAAACGCTCAGATCTATGCTGTGGGGTCAATGGCAGTCTTTTTAATGGAGGTCATGAGCGCAGGACATTAATAACCAATCGATGACAAATGGTTCTTTTCGATAAGGGAGCATCCAGGGTGTCTTGCACATGCTTCAGAATATCGGTAGACCTGCTTTGCGGGGCCATCACCGGCTCCCGTCAGACACGTCGAGTCACACGTGCTGTCGTCACTTTGGCTGCACCGGCACCCCGCAAACGTTCCTTGTTCCAACCATCTTCGCCACGATGATGCAGTGTGGACGCGTACAGGTGTCTGTCAGTTGCGATTTGCCGTATGGATCAACTTGCCTTTCTCCATCTGATCACTATGCCCCTCGTAAATTCGTCTGATTCCGTCGACGATGACCTGGTGCTCTCTGCAATTACAGGCATCCTTTGCGACCAGAACAAACTTTCAACAATTATTTTCCAAAGAGCAATAAAGATGCGAATATTGCCCATTCCCAGGGTTTCTCCCCTTAAATCTTATTCTACATGTGCTGGAGACCTGCGCATTTCACATCATTTACATAATTTGGTAAGGTGCATCTATCCTGAAATTTGCATAACTTTCTGAGCATTCCTTCTTGGTGCTGCATTTTCAATGTCGGGGAGTGTATTTAACACACGATTTACACATTATTGAGTATTTAAGTGGAAATTTCAACTAATGTTAATTTGCTACTACACATTGTGTTGTAAATATAAAAATTCAACCAAACATACAATGAACGTACTACTACAAATAAAATATATTATGTATTTTATTTGTAGTAGTACGATCATTGTATGTTTGGTTGAATTTTGTTGAATTTTTATTTTTATAATACATTATATATTTACGAAATTTTTCAATTAATTCAAATAGTCAAGTCATTGAGCAAAAAAAATCCTTTTGTACAATAACATTTTAACTAGGAATGACATTTCTACTCAAATTATCTGAATTCACATTTAACTTTCGAGGCTATGATCCTCTCATAATAGCGAAAATAAAAATGATTAAATTAATAATTTTCAGATAATTATACTGATTGTAGAATTTTTTCACATGTTTATTTTAAGAATAATATTTCCAGTGTTTTTTTAAGTGAGTGAACACTATAAAAATATATTAGAGAAGACATTAAGCATGAAAAATAAATATGCAATATAAACTAAAAGTAAAGATGATCACCTAAACTGTACATCTTATACACGTAACTGCTTAGAAAACTGTCTAATTTGAATATGTAGATGATGAACTAACTTCATTAAAATGTAAAAGAAGTTCAAATTTCAATATAGTATTCTTTAAAAATCTATCAATACTTGAAGTGGTATAGAGGAGCAACTGTTTGAAATTTCTGTTGAAAGTCATATGCAGAAGCATAACCATATCCTGAATATGTGCAGGTTGTCCATAAGGAATCTGAGCATATTGTGGCTGTTGCCTAGGTACTGGTATACACCAAGATAGCTTGATTCAGCAACAAGAACAGTTGCAGTTAAACCAGCTTGTGTTGGCATTATTGTTTGAGAAGGTGGTTATCCATTAAAGGTTGAGATAAACTGGCATCAAATAGCGTACCTTTAGGTGCACTCTGAACAGAATGTCTCTCCCTCGACTGCTGTTCTGTCAATTCAGCTTCAATATACATTCCAACTGATTTGTAATATTCAACCTTCCATGTAGTATGATATGTTTGACCAGCACTTGATGCTTGCTATAGGTTGTGTAGTTGACTGAACTGGTGTCATTGTACCCGGTTGTCGTTGAGCCTGAGGTCGCCCAGCCTGGTTGTAAAACAGAGCATAATAAGCAGCCCATGCAGCAGTATTTGCATCAGCAGCAGTCTTTGTTGGGTCATTGGAAGTTACAACAACACTAGTTTTGGCTGGTTTGTTTGACCATGGCTGATAGGCCCTACTATGTCTTCCAGGAACAGTATATGGCGCTCCAAAACCAGGTTGAAGATTCTGTGGTTCTAGTTATTGATCTTGCGGACTTACTCGAAGTATTAGTCCTTCTTGGCTAGGTTGTATAATTCCAACACGTTCCATTCTTAATTGTTTGGTATAATCTATTAGTTCAGGATAAAGTCTTTCTTGAAGTGAACTGAATTTCAAAATAACATCAAAATAATAAATATGAAAATCAAAATCTAAATGTGGAAAATTCAAACCATCTTCCAGCTCTCTTGTACTTTATTTAGTTGCTATTAAAAATTAATATGCTCCGATCTTCTATAATATGGTTTAAAGATGTTAGTGTGATAAACTTGTGAATTCTTTCTTCTCGGGAAGAAAAATTACATAATTGGTTTCTGATATTTTTTCGAAACAGTCCTAGGTCTAATCCATTGAGGAGCTAGTTTATTTGATCTATCCCTATTGTAACTTTCTTTTTGATTTCCATTTTAATCAGTTGGCTTATTTCGCCCATAATCAGAATTAGGGCCACCTCGTCCAAAATTATTGTATTAGTTATCACGGTTGAAATGCAGATGATCAAGCGGCCCACTTTGCTCAGGCCTAGGCATTGGTCTAACTCGTTTTTTATTCCTTTCCCTGTCATTGCGTGAACCACAACCTTCTTTAGGTGGTGGAGGTTCACTCCTAGCATCTTATTAACGACGACCACGCATATCATTCCTAGGCATAGGACCTCGATGGTTTCGATAACGCATTCTGCCTCAACCATCTATACCACGTCTGCTATTTCATAAAGTTAAAAATTTATGACCTGGCTGGTTTCTTTCAATACACCAATCAAACCATAAGCTTATTTCATATTATTCATGGCAAAGAAAATATATGCTATACCTCTTTTATTACTACGAGCAGAACGATCTCAATTCTATAAACATAATTTTCAGAAAAATTTAATAACAAACTTGATATTATCCATATCCTTATCGAAATCGTTAAACAATGAAGTAGTGCGATTTCCTCAGAGATACCTTCCTTTGTCTAATCCATTACAAATTCATCTGCTTTAGTCTTCACACATCCCAATTCACAGGTTAGTTCCACTTCAGCTAATGTTAAGCATAAAAGCCCAAAATTATAATGTTGTTGGATCCATGTATTTTCTACGGTAAACATCTCAGGTTTCATACAGTCAATCGTAAAAATTTGTAGGTACTAGTACCCATTTGAATTTGTCCACATCGAAAAAATCGACAGTTGAAAGGCATAAAATAAATTTGCATGACATCGCATTCAAAATTTTAACCTGAATGAGTTTTTCAAATCATGTAATATGAAATTAGTGAACAGAAAATAATTGCAAAATATTACGGAAACAGAAAAAAGATATAACTTACTTGGAAATCTCACAAGTATTGCAAGATGGGCAATCTGTCCAGCTGAAATCCGTTGTCCATCTAATTGCGATCGAATGCTCCTTTGCATTAAACAGCCTTGTTCAGAAAAGATTAAAGTACGAAACAAAGTTTTATATTTCATATTCTTTATTTTGGGCTTAAAAGGAGAAGCATTTGCTATTCAGTTTGATTTCGGCCAGTGATCAATCAGTTTCTTCGGGTCCCTCAAATATTGGATTGGGGAAAAAATAAAAATTATTTTTTATTTCATGTTTCAAATTTTTTTGTTAAAGTTTCATTATAAAAATGCGCACCTATTGCGCTAGATCTACCATCTCAAGAGAACCGTCGCATTGGAGAAGATCAAGAACTTAAAAAAATAAAACTGAAATCCGAAGAGTTGGGAATATTTTTCAACGAGCACTTTTTTGATACCATGAGATTGAGTATTCTCTTCGAATCTTTGTCTTTAATTTCTCTCAATTCTTTCCTATCTTAAAAAAATCATGTTTTTTTTTTTTCTTGAAACACTTCGATATTTTTCAATCGAGATTGTTTATTGCAAGCCTATAAATCGTCTTGTGTAAACTTGTATCTCGTTGTTAGAATAACAAGATTCCGTGAATGATATATAAGAAAAAATTTTTTATGATGTTAACAAAAGACTGGCTTCTTATTTTCTTTCATCATCGATTGGTCTTTCGTTTTTAACGCATCGAAAAATTTTTTCCACGCCAGATCGTAACTCATTGAATGAACTCGTTTTTAAAGTTGAGCATCTTCCCCAATTTTATATTTCTCGTTCGAATGCTCTTTTCTCGCAGTCTCTGATTTCCACCAAAGCAAGAACCAAGTCTTTAATCGAACGCCGCTGGATCTACTTATTTTATTCCCTGACGGATCACACACACAACTCGCTTTTATGCATGGACGGACCTGGAGCAGCTAACTTTATTCAGCCATTATAATCAAAGCCATTATAAAGATTTCGAAAACGACAATTTTCCAACGTCAAAGAAATGACCGTTTCAAATCAAAACGCTTCTGAAGAAAAATGAAGATGAAGAATATTATTTAAAATAAATCTAAGTGAATTTTACAAGTCTTTAAAATTCATTTTTATTCAAATATTAAATTTTGTCAATCATATGCGAAATAAAAGAGGTAACAATTCAATACACTTTTGAATCAAACATAATCCCAAAATAACACATTTGCTCTAAGAAATTAATACTGTAAGAAATCATTTTCCATCGCTCGAGCGACTTGATTTTTGTTTAATGAATCTACGAAGGACTCGATTCGATCGTTCGAAAGAAGCCAGACAGTACGGCAAAATTGAGGCATACTGTGATTCTTTCAAATTTTTCTCAAGTTTATGGACGAATGCCTTGATTATTGGACACACGGGATCCTCAGCAGTCGAACTTCTAAATTGACCGTGAGTCTGGAACTTCTTTCGAAAAAAATTCCGCGTTCCATTTCCATAAGATTTGGGTATAATGTGGTCCTTTGAAATGGAATTCATGCTCACGGATCAGCTAATCAGCTTGATTCCTCTCACGCAAGTTTTTTCACTTGATTCATGTGCTTTTCATCTTCAGACCACTGAGCCAACAAAGTTGCTGTTTTCCAGTTCTTTTTGCATCAAAGCGATCTGAAATAAAGCTAAAGGCTTCGAAATCACTGGCTGCGTGATACTTTGGATGAGCTTCGTTCCGACAAAAAATTTCTTGTCATCTCACTCTATTCGTGGGATCAACCGGCCAAGTGATCAGGACGCCGTGCTTCCTTTCAATTAAGTTCTCATGGCACCAGTGAAAATCAACCAAAACCATTCGTAGGTGTGAACCTTCCAACTTGTTTCATTTTCCAGAAATTGATTGAACCAAGTGAGCTTGCCGTCCGATGTGAATTCGTATTACCCTCAGGAATCAAGGAAAATGTTCAGTGAAAATTAATCTTTGATTTTTACTTGTAATGTGTTAAAGTGCGTACTTGAGATCCTTCTTTAATTTTTTTCAGAGACCTTTTCAATTGAAACGGTCATTTCTGATGTTGAAAATTGTCATTTCCTATCTTCTTCATTATTATGAGATCTTTATTTGAAAGAACATTATCAAAATGATGGTCTTTGAATTCAATAGCAAACACGAAAGAAAAGATCGGAAAACTATTAAAAAAATTGGGTGCGTCTTCTGTAACATTTTCAGATGGGCCTTATCAATAGAATGGCCTTTTATTTTTACTTGTGTTGTAGTGCGTGATGGTGATTATTCTTTAATTTTTTTCAGACATTTCTTAAAATTGAAACGGTCATTGCTGATGTTGAAAATTGCCACATTTACCACCGTCTTCATTATAATGTGAGCTTGATGAAGTGAGCTAGTCTTATCGTTCTGTCTGAAATATCAACTGGTCCAGGCTCAATGAAAATACTGACAAAAATTTCTGAGTCGTTTTACCACTTCTTCTGAAGGACCTTATCAAATTGGTGGACTTTGGATTCAATGAAGATATTTCATTTCAAAAACCTCGCATGTAAAAGAATTTCGTTCGATCTGTCATTAGCTAACTGGTAGATCGAACAAATTCTCAAGTATGATATGCTTTCCATCTTTGAAATATTTTTTACGTTCACAGGTTCATGCTTTATTAGACGACGAACAATTGCCCTCGTTCTAAAAAATCCATTTCCATAGCGTTTGGCAAAATTAATCCTTTCAAATGTTCTTCGCGTCTTATCTGTTGTTTTAATGAAATCCGTGTGATATTCAGCAGTCGTGCATTTAACAAGCAAACACTCACGTTTGAAAATCAGTCTTTCGCAAGAGCGTTCACATTTTCATTTTGAAAATATGTGGACATTTCGTGATTGTTTGCTTCTCACTTGTTCATTTGCTGCTTAGCTACAGACAATCGGTTTTACCAATGAATTGCTGATTCTCCTTTCATGGACTCTAGTGATTATTTGTTTTGAACACTTGTTCTTATCAGGCAAGGTGAATTGAAATAAAGCTGACGAGGTCCACAGATAGTGATATTTTGAAAGAGTCTTCCCGTTCTGTTCCCAAGATTTCAAGAATCCTGTTAATGGTTTTTCACACACGATTCAATTTCATTCTTGAATCTCTGGATCTCTTGATTCGCTTGACATTCATTAAAAAATTATTTCAAGTTGTTCTCGACAAGCTTCGTTCTTTACGATAATTTTTGAATTCACATTTATACATTAAGCTGACAAAGAATTGATTGTCTTTTTACTCGACTCATAGACATATTGTTTAATTTATATTTTACGAATAATTTTACACGAGTGAAGCGACACAATACGCACATACTTCGAGGCAAATGAACTTGTTTCGGAAAATAATAAAGATCTTTCGCTTGAGTAATTCCAATGCTTTAATATCAGAGACGATCATTTCAAATGAAAATGTGCTTAAATAAATAAAAAGTGACACTCGAAAATTTTAAGACACTGAACAAAAGACCTTTCTGTGATTCATCTGAAGAAAATAAGAGGATTTAACAATTTCGTTTCTTCTAGTTTGTAAATTGAAGCCGAAGACCAACATGTTGATAAGGTCCACACAAAGAAATGAGAAAATGATTCACAAATTGCTAAGGCCATCATGTTGATGAGGTTCATTCGAAGAAAAGAAAATTATTCACCAATACTTTTTTCGTGTTTGTCATTGAATTCAAAGACTATCATATTTATAAGGCTCATTTTCCTGGAATCTACTTGTTTCTTGAATTCATCAGCAGAGTTCATGCTCTGATTCAACGAGTACAGATGAAGCATGACACAGGGCATGTTTCAAGTAAGCCTCGGAGACCAATCTTTGTTCCATCTTGAACGAAAAGGAACAGTTTGGTTCATGAATAAAGGGGATACTAAAACCAATAGTCTCAATCGAAAGCGAAGAGCTCTCACTGATGCTTAGGCCATCAGTCAATGAATGAGTCGCATGGTGTCATCCACTCGAATCATTGGAACCACCATCATTCCACATGTCATTTGATAAGACTCGTTCGCTTGTCATTGGAGACAATCGTTTATTCAAGCCAGTTCGATCCAAGTACTTTAACTTAGCGAGGGCATGAATAAAGTGATGCGAAGAAAGCCAATCGTCTCGATTGGATCTAGGAAGAAATCGTGCATGTCAAGACATCTGCCAAGCTCGAAGAGAATCGAATCGACAGATGTTGCCTTATAGAATCAGGGATCCACACAATTGATACCATCCGGCATGACTCATTCGATTGATCCAGTTCATCCAGTTGCTTTAACAGATCTGTGCTCTGCTCTGACACGAATGAAGCGAAGACGAATCCGTATTCACGTGAATGGTTCCAATCCGAACGACTCGATCAGTGAGTTTATTCATTCGACACGGTCCGCCGATGTATGTCCATGCGAATGTTTCACTACGAATCGACTTGTTCCAGTCGGAATGGACAATCTCGTTTGATTTGATCGACATGAGTAAAGTGACTTGACTTGGTTGTTTGAAGAAGTTTCCATCATCTGAACACAATAATTCGAAAGAAACGATGTCATTGTAGAGATACGCGCTGTCATGCAACTTCTCTGAAAACGACTGAAAATAAAATAATAGGATCTATCATATATATCAATCCGAATAACTTGAATTTGTGTAACTTGACTGATTACAAGAGACAAAGGAAACGCCGTGAAATTAGAACTTTTTAAATAGTAGAGGTCATGACGATCGACAGAACCACAACTAAAGATATCTAGAAGATGAATAAAAAGAAAGTTCAAGAGAGACGTAATATATATAGTATATTGTCAGACGTTTTTCCATTTTTTTTCTGTTGGAACTTATCAACATAATGGTCTTTGGTTCACTGGTAATGTCGTATTCTTAAAATTTGTAGAGAGCAGCTTTTCATTTATTTAAACTCCTTTTATTTGAAAGTGTTGTTTCTGATATTGGAAAAATTGAAGTTTGTTGAATGAAAATGACTCTTTTCTAAAGGCAAAATAAATATTATGCTTTTAAAATTGATTGTGTATCATTTAAAATATCAATTTATTTTAAATAAATAAAGTTGAAATCATACACTTCGACCACCGCACAATGATGTTCATCTGATTTCAAGATTTCTGTGTGCCATTTGCAATCCTCTTGATTCACCAATACATTTAAATTTCGGACAAACGTAAATGCCGAAGTCGACATTTGGAATATTTAAAGTTGAAGCTGGCTCGAAACTCTTTAATCCGTGAATCTGTTTGCGACTCAGATAAATGTGACGACTTTACTGGATTCAATCAAGCTCTCGACGCAGGAACTTTTCTTCGTGAATAAAGCCACTCATGTCCATGATCATGCAAATCATTTTCCATTTTCATTGCGAACAGGAATAAGAATGTCTTGCAATGTTTGTTCGTTCAAGATCGATTCTCTCTTTATTATCGAAGTGACGAATTTACCTTCCAAACGACGGTCTCTTTCCATTAACATTTGAATCGTGCTTCCATGGAATTTGCAAATTCCATGAATAAAATCGAGATGATTCCAGCGTCTGATCAAAATGACTTGGTTCGTGTTTCAAACGACATTTCTTAAAAATCAAGAGAACAAGAGAATCTTTAAAATTTTAAGTAGATACCTATGTATTCCTTTAATTCTTGTACAATAAACAAATTTCAGAACAAAACAAGAAGTTGATTATATGTAATTAATCGGATGAACCGTATCACAGCAGAATAAGAATTCAGCGGTAAATTGGAAAAACATTTTACTTGTAATCTATTAAAGTGCGTACTTCCTGGAACCAGGGGGTACGCGTACCTTCCTGGGGCTTGAGCAAGCCACCAGGCGCGTCGGCTGGTAGTGGATTGCCGAATGTCCTGTAGGAATGACAGGATAGCCTTGAATATTGAATAAGAGGCCGCGAACCAGCTCCCGCAAACCCTGGTGTTATGCGATCCGTGCCTAGGGCTAATTGGCACCGCGGTATTGGTGTCTTAACGGAGCCTCTAGTTGCCTGGCAAACTTCTAGAGTAATTTGCCTTGCCCAGTATCTCAGGCAATGCTGGGTGGACTGATATTACCTGAGCTTATTAATTGTTATCTTGTGGCTGAAAAGACACAAGAAATAACAAACCTTTCTGCATTTGCAGGTGAAGCCTCTGTAGTAGACCTTGCTGAAAAAGACAAGGGAACTCAGAGGCAGTCTTGTAAAGGGGCAGTAATGAATCCTTCACTTGAGGTAGAAATGACCTCCAAACCATCTTCTTCTGGTGAAAGTCAGGAAGCTATCCCTAGCATGACTGACTTTCCGACCAGATGGGACTGTTTCAGCAAGACCCTATCTGCTTGAAATGTCATACGCAAGAGGAAACGGCAGAGCATATCATTTATGAATGCAAGGCTCTTGCCCTCCCTAGATTAACTTCTTTAGGCATCATCCATACTAGAGAGTTATACCTAGACTCCATTAAAGGGTTATCGGACTTAATTAATAAAGTGGTTGACCCGAGCAACTGGAACTAGGAAACATTGGGTTTGGAGTTAATGGTACAAAATGCTGATAAAAGCAGAGGTGCCCAATGACATACAAACCCAATTCGAAGAAGAAGAAGAAGAAAGTGCGTACTTGTGATTCATCTTTAACTTTTTTCAGAGACCTTTTCAAGTGAAACGCTTATTTCTGATGTTGTCATTTCCCACTGTCTTCATTATTATGTAAGCTTTCTTCAGATTTTTCCAATCTTCGGATGAACCTTATCAAAACGATGTTCTTTAAATTCAATGGTAAACATGAATGTAAAGATGAGAAAACTTGAAAAAATTATATGTCTTTTTTAATATTTTCAAATGAGCTTTATCAACAGAATGATCTTTGATTTTTACTTGTAATGTGTTTAAGTGCGTGCTTGAGATTCTTCTTTATGTTTTTCAGAGAACATTTCAATTGAAACGGTTCTGATGTTGTCCTTTCCAATCGTCTTCATAATTATGTAAGATAGAATAAAGTGAGCTTGTCTTGCCGTCCCATGAGTCCGTAAATTCAAGAAAATTTCAGATGGTTCAGGTTCCGTCTATCCGTGTAATAAAGAAAATATCAGCTTGTCCAGGCTCTGTCAGTCCGTAAATAAAACAAAGATGAAACTGTTCTATTAAGGACTTGTAATTTGCTTTATTGAAATCCAGAGACCATGAGAAACGAGGAGAAATAAAAGAGAACAAATTCGATATTTTCGAAGTATTTTCAAGAAATGGACATGTCGCTCATTCCCAGAGAGGCTGGCTTTCCTGAAAATGATGCTCGAACAAAATGCGGAGCCTTTTTAAACCCGAAGATTGAGAAATGGAAAACAAAATTTGGAAGCAAAAAATTAAAAAAAAGTTTAGTTTAGAACTTAGTTAGAAAGTTTAGAATTTAGAATATATATACCATAGAATCTATCTATCTATCTAACTATATATATATATATATATATATATATATATATATATATATATATATATATATATATATATATATATATAAATAAATATATGCATATATGTATACATATATCTATATATATATACATATATATATATATATATATATATACATATATCTGTATCTATATATCTATATCTATCTATCTATCTATCTATCTATATATATATATATATATATTCTAAATTTGAACATTATTTTAAAGTCCAGTAATAATCGTTGACAGGGAAACGGACTGACGGCTGGCCGAGCTAAGTCTGAAATCAAGCGAAGCCGAGATCTCCATTTAAACCCAAAAGGAAAAGTAGGAAATTTGAAATCTATCAAACTTTTTTTATTTCAGAATCACGGAATTTGAAGACCGGAGATTTTCTGTCAGATGGACTTCAGCTTCGCTTCGAACAGGACGTTGTTCCGAGTGTCTCCTATCAGATACGATTTAAAATTATCCAAATTAAAAGTAATGTTTTTATTCGTTTTCTTAGAAAATAACTTTTTTTTTTTGAAATTCTAAATATCAATCTTTTTTGTAATAATACTTTCCGATAATGGTTGAATCGTTCAAATTAACAATCACACGAAGAAATTATGTTAACATTTGTTTCTCACACAGCGGAAAAATTACTTTCGTCATCCTTAGTAGGTTATATTCGTTTCTTGTCATTATTTTTGCGATACAAAAATATGTTGCTTTCTTTTATTCTACATTAATTTATATAAACGTTTCACAATTCATGTTCGAATTATTTAAATGTACAACTAACACATTAAACGAAAAATATTAAACCAATGTTATTTTCATTCGTATAGGAAAATGATTTTTTACAGTATTAAAATCTCAGCGCAGAGATAATGTTGTTTTGAGATTATACTTAGTTCAAAAGTGTTTTGAATTTGTTACATTAGCATTAATTTTTCTCAATATTTTCATTTAGCCTGGACCAGTTGATATTTTTTTTAATTCATGAACAGACGGAACGCCAAGAAATTTTGTGAACCGTTTTTCATTTCAAACGGTTATTTCTAATATCGGAGCATTAGAAATCGAGCGAAAAATCTTATTATTTTCTACAACGTAGATCAGAAATTTAATTTGAAACAAGTTGATTTGTCACTTGAAATTCCTTAAGTTTCAAAAGTAGAGTTCTTATTGCATGAAATTAATCACCAGGCATTATCAACAGAATGTTCTTTAAATTTAAATACGATGTCAGAATATTGGAGAAAAAATTACATGCGTCTTCTTTAATATTTTCAGATAGAACTTACCAATCGAATGGTCTTTTATTTTACTAGTAATGTCTTCAAGTGCGTGCTGGTGATTTTTTTAATTCTTTATCTTTTAATCTTAATATTTTCACAACAGTGTTGACCAGAAATTTAATATTTTAATTTAATTTAATCTCGCAATTTCTGTACATTTCAAAAGTTGAGATTATTTGGTTTGCGCTCCATTTACGTGTAATTAATTAATCAGACATCAACGGAACGGTCACTGAAAATGAGATGTTGGGATCTTCAATAAAAAGCGTGTCTTCCTAAATATTTTCCGACTGACGTTGCCAATCGAATGTTTTTTCCTTGTCATGTATTAAAATGTTTCAAGCAACCAGTGAAAAATCAGATATTCGCAAAGACCACTTGTACATGAATCTTTCTTGATTCATTTCCCCGGAGCCCAGAGTCGATAGAAACATGTAAGCTTGTCATGCGATGAACTCGTTTTATATACAGGAATCAAGAAAGATGTTCGGTGAAAATGAATCAAGTAATTCATCTTCATTTTTTTTCAGACACATTTTGATTTGAAACGGTCATTTCTTTGACGTTGGAAAATTGTCGTTTCCGAAATCTTTATAATGGCTTTGGTTAAAATGGCTGAATAAATTGGGCTGCTCCAGGTCCGTCCATACATAAAAGCGAGTAGTGTGTGATCCGTCAGTGAATAAAATAAACAGATCCAGCGGCGCGCGTTCGATTAAAGACTTTGTTCTTGCTTTGGTGGAAATCAGAGACCACGAGAAAAGAGAATTCGAACGAGAAATAAAAAATTGGGGAAGATGCTCAACTTTAAAAATGAGTTCATTCAATGAGTTACGAGCTTGCGTGGAAACAATTGTTCGTTGTGTCAAAAGCGAAAGAACAATCGATGATGAAAGAGAATAAGAAGCCAGTGATTTGCTCACACCATAAAAAATTGTGTTGTATGTCATTCACGGAATTTTGTTGTTCTATGAGTACAAGAGACGATATACGGGTTTCCATGAAGCAATCTTGATCGAAAAATATCGAAGTGTTTCAAGGATAATAATAATTTTTTAAGATAGGAAATAATTCAGAGAAAGAAATTAAAGACAAAGATTCGAAGAGTATATTCAGAATCTCATGGTATCAAAAAAGCACCTGTTGAAAAATACTGCGAAAACTCTTCAGATTTCAGTTTTTTTTTTTTTTTTTTTAAGTTCTTGACCTTCTCCAATGCGACGGTTGACGGCTCTCTTGAGAAGGAAGATCTAGCGCAATGTGTGTACATTTTTATAGTCAAACTTTAAAAATATGTATATATATATATATAATTTGAAACATGAAATTCAAAATAAAATATTTCTTTCCCAATCCAGTCTTGAGGAACCCGAGGAAACGGACTGATCACTTGCCGAAATGAAACTGGATGGTAAACGCTTGTCTTTTAAGCCCTCCCCCCCCCAAAAAAAAAGAAATGAAAGATTAAATATAAAACTTCCTGGAACCAGGGAGTACGTGTACCTACCTGGGGCTTGAGCAGCCACCAGGCGCGTTGGCAAGTGGTGGATAGCCGAATGTCCTGTAGGAATGACAGGATAGCCTTGAATATAGAATCAGAGGCCGCGAACCAGCTCCAATAAACCCTGGTGTTATGCGATCCGTGCCTAGGGCTAATTGGCACCGCGATATTAGTTCTTAACGGAGCCTCTAGTTGCTTGGCGAACTTCTAGAGTAATTTGCCTTGCCCAGTAACTCAGGCAATGGTGGGTGGACTTATATTACCTGAGCTTTTTAATTGTTATCTTGTGGCTGAAAAGACACAATAAGTAACAAACCTTTCTGCATTTGCAGGTGAAGCCTCTAAAGTAGACCTTGCTGAAAAAGACAAGGGAACTCAGAGGCAATCTTGTAAAGGGGCAGCAATGAATCCTTCACTTGAGGTAGAAATGACCTCTCAACCATCTTCTTCTGGTGAAAGTCAGGAAGCTATCACTAGCATGACTGACTCTCTGACCAGATGGGACTATTTCTGCAAGACCTTATCTGCTGGAAATGTCATATGCAAGAGGAAACGGCAGAGCATATCATTTACGAATGCGAGGCTCTTGCCCTCCCTAAATTAACTTGAAAATAAAAGGCTTAATTATTTTTCAATTTTTATAATGTTATTTTCAAAAACATTAATAAAAGCTTTTCAATTTATTCATTTATAAATGTTTTGAGTTTAAACAATTAAACCTAACATTAGAAAATTTGCATAACATTGTGAATAAATGTGTGTAATGTTCTTGGTTTATACTATATCTGAAAAATTACTTTCACTTTATATTTAAATATTTGGAAAAGTTTTTTAGCCCAAAAAAATTAAATATTTACAAAAAAAGGATTAATTTTCATTTCTGCATTATTGTATATGAAAATAAAACTATTTAATGCAAAATACATGTAGATAAACTTGCATTAAAATTGTTCTGTATAAGAAATTTTAACACATTATATTTGCTGATTGTGTACTTTCTTAGTTATGATATTTCTTATATATTTAGATTCTAAAACAATATTATAAAATCATTTATTACATTTACAATTTTTTTTCTTTCATATTAAAAAAACATTATTTAGATATTTTTAACAAGATATTTATTATAAATTAAAGTTGTATTTTAATCGAAAAGAATTTTAAGTGATGGACGAAAAATAAATTGCTTAAAACACATTTGTTAAGTATTCAATATACTTATTCTCATTAACTCAAAATAATATTCAATTATTATGAATCAATCTGGTGAAATAGAAAATGAATTTAAAACTCAAAAGAATTTAAATTAAATTTTTTCAATATATGTGACAACCTTTTTTTAAGAAAGCTTTTCCTAAGCACTTTAAATTATTTGAGAGAGAAAGAGAGACAGATTATTGTGTTCCGTCCTTATTATATATTTACTTTCATCTGGAAATACATTTTTCTCAATTCTTGAAGTTAAGCACTTTGATAGACCTCATAGTGATTTGAAATATATATACTGCTATTTAGTAATTTATAATAATAGAAGAGTTGATAAGTTGCCTATAAGCTCAGAGGGTATGTAACATGAAGGCGAACAATTGATATCATTGAATGATAAAAAAAAGTTAGCAATGTACTTCAAGCAACGTTATGAAGTCTCATTTATTCCACTTTAAAAGTTACAGAAGTAGAAACTTTATAATTATTTAATGCAAGTAAATAAATTTTTTTCAAACCTTTTCATAATATTATAATACTTTCAGCACACATAGCAAGGCTGATTGAGATTATTTATACTTTTCTATAATTCAACAGTCTAAATGAATTAGAAATATATTAAAATTATTAATTTACTTAATTTTTTAGCAGAACTAAAAATATATATTACTTATGCTCTTTTTTCATAGATAAATTTTGTTTTTTTATTTAAAAGCGTTAAAGCCCAAATTTATTAGCTAAATTAATTTTTTCTACTCGTAACTGAACAACCTTAGATGAAATATCACTTGTAACAATGCATGAAAATGAACTTCATTTGTAAATCTGAATTGAAATATATATCAGTGCATGTACTAATAAGAAGCTTAAACTGTTACATTTAATTTATTTCAATGTAAATGGAATATTTGGTTTCACAAGTGTTTACTCGAGTTATTTTTTTAAATATTAATCTAGCGTTTATGAACTGAACTTTACGTATAATTATAAATAAAAACAAAAGAATCTTTACAATTTAATTTGGCAAAATTACTGTACGAAAGAAACTTAAAATTTTATAACGAGTTTCTATTGGCTTATATTTAACTTTACATAATATACTATGTAATAAAATGCTAAGAGGCTATTATTACTCCATTATAAAAATATTTTTATGAAAAGTTCTTGCATTAGTAATATTTTATTGTATTACAAGTTGCAAAACCTTTATATAATTATCATATATCTCTACTATATAAAGTTTCCTAATAAAAGAGACTTTATCTATAATTGAGAATTGTTAAGATTGAGAGAAATGAAACAAGGTGAGAAAAAGCAGTTTCTCATATGTCTACTTAAACTAGAGTAATCGATAAAATTCCCTTTCATTCCATCTGTAACTAAATGGAAACATCTTTAACCACACAGGAAGCCACATGTGCAATGAATTATCTTCCTTGAAACGAAGTCTTGACGTATATACAGGGGATATATGGGAGAAGCTGTTTGAAACAATACTGTTAATAGTCGAATACTTGTAAAAATTGTAGCGAAAATAAATTTAACACCTCATCCTTTAGTATTCAACATCTGTGATAAAAAAAACTTCGCAAGGTTTTAAGGAAAAGAAATAATTAAGTGAAAAATGTTTAAATACTATAGGAGCTATTTATAACTACTGCTGCATAACAAAAAATATAGTAGTATTAATATGATAGAAACAAAATGATACAAAACCAGATACAAAACCAATTTTGCTTATCAAATCATGAAAGATTACAGGAATCCTATAAAAATTTTAAACTTTATATTCTCTTTTTTTATATAAGTAAGGTAGAATTTTGGATAGAAAATTTCCAAACAGCAATTTATTTTAAATTTTAAAAATTCTGACAACAGAAAATTTCAAAAATTGAGTTAATAATTCAAATTTAATATCCTTGATTGCATTTCAACTACATTTTATTTTTTGAAAGAATAATTTTATTTTAGTTTTTGTTATTTTGTATTGTTAACATTAACATTAATAAACGATTTAATGACTTAACAGATAAATACCTAAATCCGAAGTTAAGTCTGAAAATTTGAATTTAATCATATAATTCCTTTTTTAAAAATTATCTCAAATGTTTTCAAAATTCAAATGAATTTTTACGTATAAAAAATGCAAGTATTCTTTTCTATATTGTAAGGTCGTTGAAATAGGAGCCGGCGTACAAAAAAATTTATATAAAATGTGCTAAAACAGTATTATGCTTTCAATATAATGAATATCATAAAATTATATATCAAGAATAAAAATCGAAAAATATTATCAAAATTGAAAAAGTAATCATTATTTAAATTGACAGAGGATATATTCTTAAGACTTGAAAAGGTAAACAACAAAAATTTTTATAAGCATTTATTTTTCTATTCTTAATATTTATCTATTACTAGATTAAAAAAACATTAATGTTTTAGATTATCACAAATTTACTTAAGGTGAAAAAATTAGGTTTGGTATCGAAAGATTACTTTTTTATTTATTTATTTATTTTATAAATTCAGAGCAAGTATTTAATTCTAAATTGATCAGTTTTATGAACGTTAATGAATATTCAATAATAAATCTTTTTTTATAATTATATATTTTTAGATCATCATATAACTAATGTACTATAAGTTTGCCCTGAATTTGTTAACTTTCTTTAATATGGTTTATTTTTACTCAAATAAATAACACCATATTCCTATAAAAAAGAGCTAGCAATTTAAATATTGAATTAATATATATTATATTTTATAATAAATAATGATTATTTTGCGAGCTAAAATTCACATGTATTTTAAGAAAATAAATATTTCTTTTCATAATTTGAACAGCTAATTAATTTATTTCTAAGCCACAATATCTCATTTTGAACTTCATTTTATTTTTGTAATCAATTTTGTCCCTTTATATAGATAACATAAATATGATATAATTAATCATATTTATGTTATCTATATCTTGTTGTGGTTAATTCAGATTGTAACAACACAACTAAATTTAAACATTCTATGATTTCTATAGTCATATAACTTTAGCATACAATTTCATTTAGATTTTTCAATGTGAATTTTCTTTGTTTTCTTTAACTTTTTTGGTAACTTTAATTTTTTAAAAAAGAAGTTTATTTGAAATATATAATGCGTTTATTATATTTTTAAATTTAAATAACACAATCAATCGTATATACCATTTTATGTTTCAAAGATAAACCAGAAAAATTAATTTTTAATTCAAATAAAAAGAGTAAAGTAAATATATAACCACATTTTACAACAAGAAATTCTCTGGTTAAGATTATTATATTTAAAAATTTATTTTATACCTAATATGGATCACGTTAAAAGATAATTATTTTTAAAACTAACGTATTAATAATTTGCTTATTTTAAAAATAAATTTTGTAATAAAATAATTATTATCTGTAGGATAAAAATTTAATTGCTTAGATGGTAGCATTTCCATTTACGAAATTTATTTATTTCAGTCATAACTAGTCGAAAAAATTGCCATCAAAAACAATAAAAACTGAATTAAATTAAGTAAGATGTAAGAAATAATTAGCATAAGTAGGAAAATTATTAAAATTTAACTTAGAAAAGAAGGCAAGCTCGTTAGTAATTTAAAAGTATATATGGATTTAAAATTTTTGTATAATAAAATCGTCTAATTCAATTAACTTAGGAACTAAAATTAAAAATAATGTATAAACTTGCATTTTATTTCTAACGCAACAAATTTATAGATTATTAAATTTTAAAGTTGAATCTTGGCGAAACAATAATCAATATTTTAGATATTTGGAGTAAAACTCAGGCTGAGTTGTAGTTTTCAAAGAAAAGTCTCCAAGGAGTGTGGTTTGAGTGATTAAGACCGATCAATCAAACCACCGATTAGGGGGAAAGCAAAAATAAGTGGTTTCTACTATGCGAAAATATACGTCGCGGCCGCTTTCGGTGTAAACTCTGCGACGTAATTGTGCCGTCGCAGGCCGCTTTCGAGCAGGAAAGTTTCGACGTATCCCTGCCGTCATGAACCGCTTTTCGACCAGTTTATTGCGACGTAACAGATACGTCGCGGACGCTGAGTCGGTTAAATGTTGTTGTGATCAACATTCATAACATTACAACTTTCCTCGTCTATTAAAATCTGTACTGTTGTTTTTCATTCTATTTTCAGAAAAATTCTCCGATTTCTTAATGATTTCACTATTGCATTCACTAATTTTGGGATTGTAGATTCTAGATTTGTTAAAAGTTTTATCTTTAGTTGGAATTGAACTCGGTTTTATTTTATTAATATCGAGAACATTTTCATGAATATCTAATTTATTCACTAGATCAAAAGGAGATATAAGTTCCTTCCACTTATCAATAAAATGTTCTCGAACATCTGGCAATACACGAATTTTCAATTGATCAGTTACCATATATATAAGATCCGACAGATATACAAACGCAGAAATTTTAATCCCGATATCCATTCTTTGAAATAATTCTGTATTTCAAAAACAAAATCCTTTCAATACATTTCAGGCTTTCTTTGATGTTTAACAAACATTTGGCGAAACTTTTCTCGGATGAGTTGAAATATTTTCATAAGTAGCTCTTTTACATGGTTATAGTCTACAGCCTTTTCTTCCGGTTCCCTTGCAATAATTTGAGTGATCTCATAAGGTAAGACTGAAGAAATGAGAAATCCAATTTGACTTTTCAATTCCTATTCTCTGCTTGGTCTCAAATAAAATTGAATTGTGGATGATATCATTTCCTCTATCATCAAAACTAAGAATAACTGAATTTATGTCATACCTTGGTCTTATTTGATTAGGTTGAGAGATATCACATCGTTCAATTTGTAATTTTTTCTATTCTAACTTATATTTCCTTATTTCTTCTCCTCAATGAGTTTCTTATATTCTTCAATGTGTTTCTCATCTTCCGCTTCTTTCATTCTTTGTGTGTGTGTGCATTATAATATTATTTATACATAATTATTCCTTCACAAATTCTTCTTCATATTCTTCAGAATCAAGGATTAACTTTTTTAATTTAACTATTTTTAAAACTTCGAAGTTCGAACAACCCACCTCAGAAGCTAAAATTTGTAAATCTTTTTTAGCTTTTCCTAACCGAGCCAGTTTATAATTTCGAAATAACTCAGTCAATAAAAAACGACTAACTTACTGACTGCAAGAGTGAAATTAAGTATATTAAGTATCACTAAGGAAAACTGACAAATATTTATCAATGTAAATCTTTTATCTTAAAAAGTCAACCATTTATGTGTAAATAAGTGAAAATTAAGTTAAAGTATGTACTAAATACAATATTTAATATACCTATTCAAATTTATCATCATAATAAATCACACTATAATTATACGTAACTATTTCCACAATAAAAAATTAATTATTGTTAAAATTTAAATCTTAGAGTAAAAACATAAAAAGGCAATAAATGAATGATATTTTTTCAACAAGATAATTTTTTTTATCTTACTCAAAAAGAGGGAAAATTAATACCTGCAAAATATAAAAGCACTTCTATTTTCCACTTATATACTTTCAATTCAAACAACTGGTCCTTACAAAACCCATAAATCACTTATAATCAAAATAAAAAGAAATTTTATAATCAAGCCGCAAGAAACAGAATTCTCTTAACTAGAAAATGCTGCATAAATCATCATAAGCAATGAAAACAAAACGTTCTAACTTGTATAACACTTTTAATAAATATTCATGAATCTTTCAAAAACAAGTCACGTATTCAAAACATTTATCTACTTTTAACTCACGAAAAGGTACAATATTTTCATATAATTATTTAATCAATAATTTAAAAATAATTACATATGAAAAAGAAGCTTTCTTTCATTCATATATATCGTAAAATACTCAGATACAATTTTTATGAGACACTTCATCTACATAAACTTAATTAACATACATACATATATCGTTTTTATGAGACGCTTTGTCTACATGAGTTTAAATATTTTCTCTTAATGTATATTAATACAATTTAAACATACAGACAATGATGCCTTTATTTTCACCATATATAAACTATAAGAGTGATACGTGAAAAACGAAACTCTGAATCAGGAATTTTAGTTTCAAAAATAAAAAGCACAGTTGCTTTAACTTCCAAAAACACAGTATTACACACAATGGTACTTTTTTAAAATGATTCAAAGATATATATATATATATATATATATATATATATATATATATATATATATATATATATATATATATATATATATGTCTTGTATCTATATATATTATATATAGTCTTGTATATATATATGTTTGTATAATCTTGTATCCATATATATATATATATATATATATATATATATGGATACAAGATTTCTTATATTAAAAAGAAATTTACATCAGACATAAAAATATTAAACCAATTATTCTTTAGTTAAAATCAATATTTATGTATTAATCAATGATAATCATTTATTAACAAAAACAATAGTTTTGTTTAGATATGTTAGCAATGATGCTAAAACTCTTACATTTTACTATCAATTTTAAAGCAATTTAGGCACACACAATGAGGCCTTACTTTTATGTAACAAACTGAAACTAGAATGTAATGATGCACAGAAAAAGTCTCAGCAGTTTGTATACCACCCAACTTGTCTAGTGGTCAGCGTGCCTGACTGCGTATAGGGAGGTCCTGTGTTCGAATCGCGGTTCGGGTATGGATGTACTTTCTCTCTATTTATACTGCATTTGTCTTTTCCTTGTATAAACGGGTCCCTATGGCATGTGTGTACTGAGGAAGTCGGACTCCACACCAAATATGATTCAGTTGGAAAAGTGGAGCAGCGCACCCCATTATGCCAGCAAAGCTGGCACACAACAACAACAGCAGTTTGTATAATAGCAATTTTAAAATAAAATTTAAGCAATGATGCTCTTCTTCTTTTATATAACAAATTGAAACTGAAGTGCACAAAAAGTCGCAGCATTAATTAATAATTGATTGTCCCCCATAAAATGGCCCTCTCACTCATTCATTCAGCATCGATGAAGAAAATAAATGTAATCCAAAAGACGAGTTGAACCCAGTAATATGCTCCCATAATACTTGGCATGTAACGTATAAAAAAGAAGCGTTTCTAAGCTAATTATTTATTACATTTAAACAAATTCACCGCATACAAACACAGAAATTCATATTTAGAACTAATCACATAGAAGAAAGTTAAAACTTTTTGAGCTGTATAAGCAACAAGACAGTCATATCCTTTATGAAGTCCATTGGCAGAGTCCCTGATTTTCCCCACCTTGCTCTCGAGACCCACTTAAGATTTTTTCAAGTCGGAAGCATGGATACTTTAGAGTAGAACCCACGAGTTGATGGGTTCTATTCCTATTGGACACTTTGGATGTTCAAGGTCCTTTGTGTGTGTCATTGTCTTACTGTGTTGTCCAGGCTTACCAGCGGATTCTGCGTGATCAAGCAATATAAGTATATTCTCACACGTCATTTTGTACTACGTAGCATATCTCCTTAAACTATCAGGAGCTCGTATAAATTTTCAATGAGAAAAAGCAGCATTTTGTTCTTTGTTGGTACCTGAAAAAGCCAATCAGAGCAAGCATTATCTTTTAAAATAAAAGTCACAATGTTATTGATTCAAGTATTATCTTGATAATATCGTCCGAAACTTTTCGCAAATGGTATGGCGGTATAATTATACACTTCTGACCACTGTAAATGCAACACCCTTAAGGAAACATGCAAATAACATGAAATTTACAACATAAATTAGCGGAGGTGAGATATGCAAATGATTAGAATTTCAGTCAGACGCACATCACGCGCGCCTGTGGCGCCACTTCTTAGCGCTACTCAGGGCTTGAAGATTTCGACGATTTCAAATTCGGCAATTGTGTTTTTCTTAATAATTTTTTTAACAAACAAAAAAAAAAAAAAACAATCAATTATGCCTTGTAGAAAAAAGCGATCATTTTTTTATCAAGTATTCCAGTTCGGCTGAGGAAGGATAGTGGCCTACCGAGATTATGGAATATCTTCCAGGGAAATCGATAGTCGTGTTGGACGAACCAAACAACTGCAATGCAGATATGTGATCATTGGATGCAGGAGAATACGACGGACCGACGTGTTCGATCGCATCCACCTCAGTGCACTTCACGTGATGACAGGCAAATAGTGCGCGTGGCAGTGATGGATCGCTCAGCCGCATCACGAACCTTAGTACAGCACGTTTAGTTTGTAATGCATCATCAAGTGCCTACGCGTACCATTCAACGCCGTTTACAGTAGAGTGGTCTTTCCGCAAGACTTCCATTGCTTCGTCTAACCTTGACACAGAATCACAAATGTCTCCGCCACCGATGATGCGATTAAAGAAGGACGTGGATGGCAGAATGGAATGAAATTTACTGACGAGCCACGCTTCTGTTTGCAACACCACGATGGTCGCATTCCAGTCAGGAGACACCGTGGAGAGAGGATGCTGAACAGCTCCGTTATGTACCACCTACCACCACACTTGTCCTGCACCAGGTATTATGGTATGGGGCGGTATTGGATATTATTCTCGCTATCTTCTAGTACACATTGCAGGTACTTTAAACAGCCAGCGTTACATCTCCGAGTTGGAGCCAGTTGTCCTTCCTTAACTTCAGGGCTTTCCCACAGCCATGTTGCAACAGAGTAATGCGTGATCACATGTGAAACGCATTGTCCAAGCGCTCTTCGTCAATTAGATTGAATTGCTTTCCTGGCCAACTCATTCTCTGGATCTTTCGCCGATAGAAAACATATGATCCATGGTTACTCAACGATTAACCCAGATTACATCCCCAGCTGCCACACCAGATCAACTTTGGCAACGTGTGGAGAAGCTACTTGGTCTGCTGTACCCCAAGAGCACATCCAAAGTCTATTTGAATCAATGCTGAGGCATGTGGCAGCGGTGATCTCCAACAATAGTGGCTACTCTGGCTACTGATTTTGGCAGGAACCACATTCTTCCCAGAAATTTATAAATTTAATAATTTGATACTTGGTCAACATGTTATCTACAAAATAAATTTTGTTGTGATATCTCTTGTCTTCCTTGTTGTTGCAATTGGGTTAGCCAGCAGTGTACTAGGATTTGGGAAATAAGTACTTCACATGCGGTGAAACAAAAGGAAATGAATCTGAACAAATATTTATGAACACAGTGACTTTCAACTCGTATACTAAATCATCCTACCTTTTCCAGTGTTGGCCAATAAGTTCGAGAAATTGTTTCGTTTGCCATTTCAAACAGCAATGTAGGATATTCACGAAATGCACGAACTCCAGAAATAGAAAAGAGAGTTTTGAATAGATTTGAAGCAGCTTTGTATACAATTACAAGATTATCAAATGGATATTTCTCAGCAAATGGTGTGGCATATTTTAGACAAGGAACGCATGCACACCTACCATGTGCAAAAGAGCAAGTTTGCAAGCAGATGATTTTCCGTGCCGGGAAGATTTTGTGTGATGGATGAAGAATAACAATTCATGATTTCCTGTATTAGTATCATTTTGTCAAGAGCAAAGAGAACATTTTCAATACTCGAAATCAATACGTTTGTCTGACAGCATTTTCCCTACTATATAAGCCTTTTTAAATGCCAGAAAAAAATTTCCGTGAAAGGCTGGGAAGGTATTCTTGATGATAACTTGGTAGGCTCATACGTCATATCAAACCGTTTATACGCATCACATGCAATGTCTCTTGGAACAATTTTTTCTCAGTTTATTATAGGCTTTTCTGCTCCCCATACAAAGAGATGTTGCTTATGCACGATGAGGCCCAAGCACATTTTTCCATCACAGTCCTCAACTTATAGCATACCACATTTCCCACACGACGTATCGGAAGCGGTGGACCTGCGGCTTGGCATCCTTGCTCACAGAATCTCAACCGACTAGACTTTTTCTTCTGGAGCACATGAAATGTTCAGTGTACGAGTTGTCTATGGACTTGTGGCGTGAATCGTTTTTCCATACGCAAAATTAACACAATTGAAATTTTCGAGAGGTCCGCCAGTCATTTCCTTGGTGATGTCAACGGTACGATGCGCGTGGCGTTGAAGTTACATGTACGACACGCATTTTGAGTATTTGCTGTGAGTTTTTCATTGAAAAATAAATATGATATGCCACTTTTAGTATCACTTTTTGTTTTCTCTACACTGTCATAAAAAATTTCAGGTTTGAATTCTAATATTTCACACTTTTCTGTATCTCAAAAGGGAATGTGGCATTTTGTTTCACGTAATTATTGCTCGACTTGATGAGTACTATCCAACTTCTTAACTTGTTTAAACACACACAGTTTAGAGAGAGAATCACTTTTTTTCTCGGTGTGTGTGTAATATTTAATTTAACCTATTTAATACAATTCTAAATTTAGGAATGTTCCCTCATATTTTACCCTTACACTGAGGTCCTAAAACACAGTTGTCAATGAATTCCTAAGACGTTCCTTATACATTTAACAACCCCGTAGCATCCCCAATATTAAACCCCTTTAGTAAGAAACAACACACAGATATCTGCTAGCCATGGTAAAGGTCACACCTGTGTTACAGATGGGAAATTTAATTTTATTTCATCTTTTCTTTAAGTAAATGTTATTTAGAATATTTGTCTTGTTATTTAGTAATGTTACTTAGTAGTAATGTTAGTAGTATTTAGTAATGTTATTTAAAAGTAAATGTTATTTAGAATGTATCTGTGTCTTATATTCATTGCCTTAACTCTCTGCTGCAGACTGCTTCCAAATTATGAATTATTATATTTGAAAATAATCTAATAAAATAATTGGCAGACAAAATCATGGATTGTGTTAAGCCCCAAAGGATTTCTAGAATGCAGTGCTGCTTCCCCATTTGGAGTACCAAGATAGATGGAAAGGAAGAAAGTATGACCCTTCAAGAGGTCAAGCGAGGTTACCGGGATGCTCCCCTCCTACGCTCTGATGTGGTGCAGCTCAAACTGTAATTTTACCCACTCCTAGCTAGAACTGTTTGAATGAAAAAAAAATGTGCTATATCCAGTTCAATGTCTTCTGAAAAAGAACTTGTTCATACACATGAAGATATGAAGTGTCCAATTTTTAGTGAGTCACTTTCATTAGATATAAAAAATTTTTTCATAATATTTGAAATTCGCGTTGATGAAGCTAAGTTGACGGAAAAAAAAGAAGTCGAAACTTCTATCAAATTATGTATCTGGTGATGCTTTAAATTTTTATATTCAAAACTGTATTAAACTCAATAACTTCGACCTAGTCAAGAAAAATTTAATCATCCAATTTAAAAATTACGAATCAACAAACTGAAGAAATTCTGTCAATCAAATACTACAATTTTCCAAACGTGAGTGATTACTTTAAGAACAAAATTCACATCGGTATTAAACTTATAGATTAGAGGGGAAGAACTCATTATTGAATGTTTAACTTTTACAATGCCAGTAAATATCCAACAACTTCTAAATATTTCGATAATTGATACATTAAGTGACTGGATACGAACTGTTACAAAATAATGTCCATCAGGATTGCCAGGATTCATGAATAAGAGAGAGTTCTAGAGTAGAAAAATTAATTTTCCCCAGAGAAATAATGAAAGTGATTTGTATAAGATCCCGACACATCAATCGTTTAATCCTTAACTGGTGCCGAGGAAAAAAAAAAAAAAAACTTCATCAATATTAACAATTTGCAGTATTTGCTGATAGACAGTATCGAACTCAGAGGTTCCTCAGCGTCACAGGGTCGTTACCAACGTCAAGATCGTTTTCGTTCTCCAAGTGCAACGAGTGAACAATCAAAAAGATGATTAAACTTTAGTGTTTAATCTACTATTAATAGTGAAAACTTCCCCAGTATCGTTGATACTGAATCAAATATAAACTTAATTTCACGCGCGAACAATGTTTTCAAGTATTTCAAATCAAAATAACGTGGTAAATGCAAATGCCAATATATTTACATCTGGAAATAATATTCCTGTTAATTGTGGTGTAAGGTTGGATTTAAAAATTGAAATTTTTCAAGCACTGTGTTTTTTATATATAATTCCAATTGAATTTGATTATTTAATTTTAAATTCAGGAATTGTATCATATTTTAATTTAAATTTAAATTTTAAAAATTTTAAAGTCTATCAAAATAACAATAATATTAGTTATAAAAATATTACTGTTTATAAATCTTTACTAATTAGATTGATAAGATATGATAATAATCCTATTGTTAATATTGTTAAAAATGTAAATATTGTATCTGAAAATGCAAATTTAGAAAATTTATAATTGAATTGTAATCATATTTTCTAAGAATAAGTATGATGTAGGTTGTATACATAATAAATCAGTCAGAGTTATATTAACATCAGAATTACCTATTTCAATGTGAGACCATACCGTGCTTCTCCTAAAGGTAACAAAGAAACTAAGAAACAAAATGTTGAACTTTTAAAAGCTGAATTTATATTAAACCTTCTCGCAATCCTTATGCAACACCAATAACTTTAGCTTATAAGAAAGATGAATCCTCGGAAACTCTAGACATCACATAGATTTTCGTAAATTAAATCAAGTAACTAAATTAGATTCTTAGCCTATTCCCAGGATTGATTCTGTTTTGGATACATTAGTACATGCACGAATGTTTTCCACTCTGGATTTAACTTCGGGTTATTGACATATTACAATTTATGAAAAAAAAAAAGATACTGAAAAAGTAGCATTTACTTTTCAAACTTTGGTTTATATGAGTGAACAAGATAACCATTTGGTTGGTATAATTCTCCAGATATTTTTCAAAGAGCCATTAGGCAAATTCTTAACAAATATGAAATTGGTTTTGCTTTAAATTATTTTGATGATATAATTGTCTTTTCACAATCTTATGAAAAGGATTTAAAGCATTTAAAAACAATTTTTGATATTTTTGGAAAAGAAAACTTTAAATTAAAGTTATTTTTCTCATTGTTTACAATTAAGGAATCGCTTATTGGATTTAGAGGAAATAAAGTGTCATCAAAATAATGATAATATTTTTGGTAAAAATTTAATTAAAAGAAATGGGGTGTTTTAACTATAAAAAGGAAGTATTTGTATAAAATTTATGTACTTACGTCATTAAGAGAAAAATTATTAAATCAAACACAAAAATTTTGGTCATATTGGAATATCATCAATGTTAAATTTTGCCTTCTTCTCAATATTATTGGATTGGTATTGTTAATGATGTTATCAATTTTTCTAAACATTGTGAAATATGCCAATTTATTAAGAAATCTAAGCAAAAGAAGTATGGTTTGTTTCAATCCCTACCAAATGTACATGATCCTTATGAAATATTTTCTATTGGTACTGTTGGTGGTACTCAACTAAATTATATTTCTCTATAATTACTGATCATGCCACTAGATATATTTGGAATTTTTCAAACTATGATATTGTATATCGATAATAATTATTTTTCCCACATGTGTGACATTGAATGTGACAATTATGTGAAATCATTTTCCTGATTTTGACACTTTTCTTCTTTATCAAAATGAATATTGTATAAATTTATTAACAAAATTGTTAGTATGATGCTATATTTTCAATTGTGTGTATTTTAAGACTTATATTTTGTGTATGTGTTGTGTGTGGTTGTAAATTGTTTTCTGTTTGAATAGTTTAAATTGCTATAAATTACTCTGTATTATAAAGTACTATTAATATTTGAATTATGAGGGCAATTATAAAAGGAAGAAATTTTTTTTGTATAAACGCAGTACGAAGTATTTTTATTATAGTATATAATTAGTGTTAATTTAAATTGATGTAGTATTTATATGGAATTATTAACACAAAATTTTTTATTGTTTTTCTTTATCAACATGTTTCTGCTACTTAGTTAATGATAAGTTACCAGATTGAAAACTTTACTATTACTATATTGTAGTTTTAAGAATCCTCACATTAACTTATTGTAGTTTGAACAAACTTTATTTTATGTAGATATTCAGTGTTTGTCACTACTCTGATAATTATATTAATTAAACCACCCACAATCATTCATTATTTTGTAAATGGATCTGTAGAGATTAGGTCACAGCTAATTTGCTCTTTCCTTGTGATGATGAAATGTTTTCAAGATTTGTTATAGTGGGTAAGAGTAGTTATATAATAATGACAGAGCTCTTTTGTATACTATTTAGCTTTCTTATTTCATAATTAATTTTACAATTGTCTGCTACTTGGAGTTAGCTTTTAAGTCTTGAATATTCCTTTTATTTTCTTATGTACATGTGAATATCAATGAATGGTAAATGAGGATTTAATGAACCCCTCTCTCTCTCTCTCTTCACATGTGAATGATTATTTAAATAATTTGAAATTCAAATCCGCTTATGTAAAGTAATTTAATAATTGTTTCCTATTAAGCAGATAACTATTGTCATATAAGTATAACCTGTTTATATATATTTTTAGTATTATGTATGTTTGAATTTGTTCTATATAGGAAAGATTATGAAGAATGAAAGTAAACCAAACTGATCTTTCATTTTAGATGTTTGTTTTCATTATATAGTAAAATTTAATCATTTATTTGTTAATTGTCATTTTTACATATTTGATTACTAATATTGTATGTGTGTGTGTGTTTGTACACAGTTAAATTTTTATCTTCTGGTATTTCGCTCAAAATATCTCTCCCCTACATTTCCCACTCATTGTTTGGGAAAAAGATATGTAATATTAAATTTAAGCTAAGTTAGAATAATAGAAAAAGAGTTCTTTGATAATTTAATCTATTAAATATAATTCTTAATTTATGAACGTGTTCCCTTATATTACCCCTTCACTGAAGTCCTAATAAACAGGTAACAGTGAATTCCTAAGACCTTTCTTAAAAATTTAACAATCCCGTAGCATCCCTTATATAAGCCCCCTTCAGTAAGAAACAGTACACACAGATGTCTGCTAACCACTATAAGAGTCACCCTATGTTACAGATGGACAATTTAACTTTTTTTAATCTTTTCTTTAAATGCTATTTGGAATGGATCTGTGTTTTCCATTTACTGCCTTAACACTCAGCTGCGCTGCAGACTGCTTCTAAAGTATGAATTATTATATTCAGAAATAATCTAATTATATATATATATATATATATATATATATATATATATGCATACGCAGTAGACCCACATTTTTACGAACACATAGGGGAACCGGTCTATTTATGACTCAGTTTATGTCGATAGATTAATTATAAAATGTTTATACAAATGATTATTAAAAGTAACATTACAAGATGGAATTACAAATTGCTTCGAGATCGATCCTTTAAAGTTAAACGGCGAAACTGTATTATCATCTGAAGGTTTCTTAAAAAGGGGTGTCCCTCAGGGCTCAGTTTTGCCTCCCATATTATTTTCAATTTTTATGTTTGTGTAATTTCTTTGAGATTGCCCTTACGAAATCAAAAGTTTAGTATATGCACACACACAGATGAAGATATTTTTATATATGGAATCCAGGAAAACCTTGAATCTATTAAAATAAAATTTTTGATGCTATTTACAACATTGAAATGGGGTGTTCCTATTAGAAATTGGATGTTTACCACAGTAGTAGTAAACATCCAATTTTAGTATCAAAAGAAGAACAATCCAGAGGAATAATAAAATTACCTTTCGTAGAATCACCATAGATCAAAGTAAAAACCATAAAGTCCTTATTCAGAATCTTAAAAATAAAGCCCTTAAAAGGATCAATGTTCTAAAATTACTTAAAAGTAAAAAATATGGAGATCGATCTTTAAATCTACTCCAGCTAATTATTCTTAAATACGTAGTTTCTTCTGGTATAATAGTCCTATTTTTATCCACTTTCAATAAATCTCTCCACAATCCGCTAGAGGTCTGTCATATTCCCGTCCTTAGAATTGATTTGAGTCTTCCTAGATGGACTCCCAACCTTGTCTTAAGAAAAATAGCAGATGCAGTTCCCGTATCTAATAAACTTCAATTACTTAATTTCAAATTTTGTCTTACGCAATTTTCCTTCAAAAAGTTCTCTCCCCTGTATTCAAGTTATAGTGGAAGATCTATTTTCTCAAACGACTCAATATACTTCATTGTCAACTTTTTAACAACCAAAGAGGAATTCGATGTTAATGTGGATTATATTTAATTCAGTTAATACTTACCCTAATTTTTGCCCCTTCTTCAGTATCTATTCACATTACAGAGATTTTGAATTCCAAAATATCAAATTAATGTACCCCTCTTCGTTTACAAAATGTCTATATAATGAATATGAAGCTTGCTGGTTTATTGCAACAAAGGCTTCAAAATCCTCTAACACTTCTATCCCTAACTAGTCCCCGGAACAGCACATTGAATTTAGAATTAACAATATAAATTTTATCACTACGTCAGAAACTCTAGCAATATGTCCAGTTATTGACGACTTAATGGTCCTTAATGTCATGAATTATTTCTTTTCTGACAGTAAATATATTCTTACAGCTCTCTCTAATTCTACTATAGGATCACATAAAGTAGTTTTGCAAATGAAAAATAAACTGATCCAAGCCGTTAAGTTTTACCCTGCTATAAAAATTAAATAGGTTTCAACTCATAAACATAGTGTGTGTAGTGAAAATGCAGACCAACTTCCAAATTTGGTTACTGATTTGGATTTGTTTCTTCTAAGGATCTCATCAAAGGATTTATCAGCCTTCTATAAAAAACTTACTGGAATTTAACTGAAATAAATATCGTGGAAGTATAGGTGCTTACAAAATTGGAAAGTTTTTGATGTGACATTAAAATCAAAGAAAAATATGGTGCATTTATTAGATTTATATCTCGAATGCTAATTATTCCTGCTCTCTCTCTATTTTATATAGATCGAATTTCATTAACTCGTCTTTATGTAGTTTCCATAAATTCCAAGATATAAACCATATCTTATTTTATTGCCATAAATATAGTTATCAAAGAATTGAATTTTTGAATCAACTAGGGTTACCATAAAATATCCCATAAACAGTGTCTTCAACTTATTATAAAAATCCTAAATATATTAGGGTTGTATCAAAATTTTTATCTCTTGATAGAATCTTAGAAGAGGTAATGCTATTTTTTAGATTATTGGCGGCGATTGCTATCACTGCTGCAAAAAATCTCGATGCCTGAGCAACCAACTCAATGAATCAGACATGGTAAGAATTCGCGAGAAGGTTCTCATAATTCAAAGTAGAAAACAATAATTTTCTGTATATATATATATATATATATATATATATATATATATATATATATATATATATATATATATATATATATATATAAAGTGTGTATTCATGTCGCTTCTGGAAAAAAGTGATAAAAATTATCATGGGTGAAATTGAATTATTTCAATATAAATTTTTAAATTTCGATTAATGGCCGGAGAAAGTGTAAGCATTCAATAAAAAGTAAATTTTTATACTTACTTTAATTTATTACAAACCTGATCAAATATTAAAAACTTTGATTTTAGAATTTTCTGATCTCTCTGGTTGATCAAGTCATAAATTTTTTTGCTCGAAGTTAAAAATGTACGATATATATATATATATATATATATATATATATATATATATATATATATATATATATATATATGCATTTAAGCATTATTTACAGAACCAGGAAAATACTATACTAGGACCAAGGAAAGATAATAGACAGCACCCTATTTCCAATCAGGAACTTCTCCGACTAATATGATCACATGATGTGTATAATTAAAATTTGCGATCAATGATCTTGCAGAAAAATCCTTGATTTAGATTGACAAAATGTTAATTTCAAGTTATGGATATTTAATAAATACTTTCTCTTGTAAATGATTGAAAGAAAACTTGTATAAATTGTTAAATTGGAAAATGTTATTAACATTAGCTTTTATATAGCATATATATTTATTATTTTTAATATGTTGTAAAACACCTTTTAGAGCTACTCTAGAATAAAATTCTTCAAAAAAAAAAAAAAAAAAAGTGCAAGAGTGATCAATATTTATACCTTAAATAAACATTAAATTTTCAATAATTAAAATTAATTGTTGTTTAGTGTTTCTTTCACATTAAAAAACTAAAAAGTGACTTCCTGGGACAGCTGATCATTTTTAGTCGCGGAGATACTATGTTATGAAGTTACCCAAGTGTCACGCAGTTATTAAGAAGGGAACGCATTGACAAATGTTGCATAACTGTCTTGAAAAAATCCTCATAAGGATATAATGTCTTCCCATCGTATAGGAAAGGCAGCGATATTTTGGTAGGGAAAGTTGTCGCGTGCTGCTCTATCAGGAAGATGACAAGTTTGATATTTGATCCAATCTATAGTCCTTTTGAGAAAGCCTATACTCGTTAAAGTTTTATAAAGTTCAATATCCTTACACTAGTGTCACGTGGAGTGGAAGGTGTCTATTTACCACATGACCTTGGTTTAAAATTATGAGGTGGTCTGCTGTGCTTAATGGCTTGACAAAAATTAAATAAAAAAAAGACAGCTCGAAATGTACAGTAATAACACATCTAACCTAATTTACAAAGTCACCAAATTTCACTCCAATAAAGCATGTTTAGATGATGTTGTAATAAGCGGTTTAACTTTCCAGAAATACTTCTAAATTTTTTTAATCAATTGCTATACTTATGGGTTATAATTTAGTGGGGAGAGGTGTAATTTAGTATATTTATTGCAATGATTCAGCCAGCATTAGCTTTTATAGTTAGAAATCGTTTTAGAATTTGGTAATATTATTTTCGTTGCCAAGAGAAAAAGTTTTTTCCCTGAATTTGTAATCAATTCATCTGTATTGTATTATACACGTGACGAATTTCATGATCCGGGATATGTTTTGCTGCTATATATTTATAAGAATCAGTAACGTAAACAATAAGTAAATGATATTCAATGATATTTCAGTTTCTCAGCTTATTATGTGGGAGGTCCTTCCAAAGTGTAATTTTTAGTTACCAAAAAGCAAGAATAATCTTTATCTCTTCATTGTCTCCTTTTTTTTCATTAAATTACAATCCATCCACAGCCTTAATCTCTCTCTCTTTTTATATATATATATATATATATATATATATATATATATATATATATATATATATATATATATATATATATATATATATATATGTGTGTGTGTGTGTGTGTGTGTGTGTGTTATTGGTTAGGTTATTGTTAAGACTCAAATACTTCTGCATTGTAGTAATATAATCCAGTTTTTAGTTTGGGGGAAACTAAATACATTTCAATAAAAACTATATTCTTCATTCTCTTGATTTTTCAAAAACACCTTTGAGATTATTCAACATAAGTGTTTTCAGCGAACAAAAATGATCCTGTAATTTAAATGTAAGTGAAAAATACCAATCTTCAATGTTTACTTAGAAAGGGGGATTTATTATCTGCACCTGTGTATTGCTGATAGTATTTTTTGAAATAATTATCAATTTGAAACATTACTTGAAAAGTGTGTGTGTGTGTGTGATTACCACTACCAACTGATAATAATGTTAATATATTTATATAAATTTTTGAAAAGATTGATAGGTCTTATGCTACTTGCGTTTGCAACATTTATTTTTTTTGAAAATCATTAATTATATCTTTAAGTGAGAGCTCTTACAAAAGATTTAGTTTACTTAACAGCTCAGCATTCATGAATGCAGAGCGATGTTAGCTATATTTGCTACTGTAACTAATATTCATTAAGAAATTCTATTTTAAATGTTTGATTATTTAAACAAATTGTTTGGTTTGGTAGTCACTCTATGATCATTTTTACTCAGAAAAGTTATTTAAATAAAGACTTATCTTTAGGGACTAAAAAAGTAATTTCCTTTTTAATTGAGAAAAAAACTCATTTTACAGAAAAAAAAAACTTTAAATGTTTTCACTTTCTAAGACAAAAATTTAAAAGATGCTAATAATTCGCAAAATCTTCCATGAACTATTAAAATTTTACCGTACATGCACATAATTCTCAGAAACCGGTTGAAAACTGCTATTTTACATTACAGTTTTATATCATACTCAGATAAGGTTGGTTAAATTTATTTGTCAAACTATTACAAACTTTCACATGAGAGATAATTCAAGCTGTGGACCCGAGTTTGAAAGTAAATTCCCCCAAATGGAAAATCTGAAATGGTAGTCGAAACCACAAACAGAACAGCATTAACCATTCAGATATATCAGTCAGACAGATATTTATGACTCCCTAAAATCCTTATTACATTTGAGAGTCTGACATTCCAGTGTGGGAGCAACTTATACAGACATAATATTACATGACGTCACAGCTTGAAATGCGGCAATTCGCACTCATCGTCCAATAATATTTCAGATTTTTTTTTACAGCTGAGCAGTTGAAATTTAAAAATTATTTCGTTTTCGCCAAGTTTCATGCCAAATGAAAGTTATTGGCACTATTAGTTGCCGAAAATCAACAACTTTTTTGTGCATGCACCAACAACTCGGGATATTTATATCACCATTGACTTTAAAAACGGATGAAGTTTTGGCTTCTTTTTGCCAAACGGAAGTAGAACATGAAATGGTTTAGTTTCATTATTGTTGTAATAATTTAGTGTTAACGAACGATCGTGAAGTTTTCAATTTTAAAACAGCAAATTTAGATATAGAATAAGCATATTAATTTTAATATAAAAGATTTTAACTGCTTAAAAAATTGACTACATTTTAACAAATATTTTATAGTTCAAATTATTTTGTTTAAATAATTTGAAAGTATTTCAAAATATTTATATGTAGATAATCTGAATAGGATACATTTTTATGTAATAAAAATTTTGATTACATAAAAATTTTTTTATGTAAACAAAATTTAAAAAAATTATTATTGAATGTAATGAAGAAAATATCAAAATTTAGTGTTATCAAAATACTGTATATTTGTTAACTCATATTATTTTTAATTAATTTAATTTAAATTTTATACTATTTAAAAACCTAAAAATTTAAACTGGAAATCGTGGAAAATAATCATTTTATAAAAGATGTACTACTTTTTGTATTTTGATGATATTTTTAGTTTTGATAGATACTTTCAAATAGAATTACTTCAAAACCATGTTAATTTTTAATCTGAATGAGTAAATTAGGGTTAAAATTTTTTTATTGATAAGACTTCTGGAATTTCTATTAAATGGTATTCATATTAAATACTTTTTTTAGCCTTTTTAAGAACTTAAAATAAAATTGCTTTGCTTAAAATACATAAATTTAAAAATCTCATTAAATACTGACTGTTTTTTTTTAATTTTATTTTTATGTTAGACATAAATATCTGATTGAACTTTTAAATATGTTTATTAAAAATAAAAATTGAATTTATTTTCTTTTCATAATATTTTTTAAATCTTCACTACTTAAAGCTTATATGCAGTGTATTCATAAATGTTTCTTATCCATAGACTGTCCAAAGTTAAAGAATGCAGACAGAAGTCTAAATATAATTTTAAAAAATGTGCATTCAGACAATCGTATCTTGTTAGAAGATGAAATAATGTCATGACTAAAGGAAACAGAAAGTGCTAAATACTTCGCAGTCAGTTATTAAATGTTAACTCAAGAATATGTTTGTGTTTCAAATAAAATTATAATGAAAGAAGACAATAAAAATTTAGTAAATAAATACTGTAATATATAGAACTTATTTTAATTTCTTATAAATTGTGAAAGAAACAAAAAGGGAAATTTTTTCATGCATTGATATATTTAGACAATATTTTTAAAAATTAACATAAGCAAAATAGTATCAAAATTTAAGAATGAAATTGATTCCAACAAAACAAAGGAAATCCATTTTAAATGTTCATTTGAATTAAGTAGCATTTTAAAATTTTTGCTACAAACAAAATTCCCAAATTAGAATTTATCATGAAATCTGGAATTTACTAAGTAAAATATAGCAACCTTAAAAATGTTAGCCAGAAAAGCGATCTAGGGTTAAATCTAGTAAAACAGTTATTTTTTTACAGTAAACTTGAAAGAAATCTCAAGCATTCATTGGACAATGAGTGAGAATTGCCGCAACTCGAGCTGTGACGTCACGTAATGTTAAGTCTATGGGGTTTTTCTCACTAGAATTATCAGCAACTCAGCTGTAATAAGGGTTTTCAGTGCTAGTTTTACGATGGAATAAATTGAAAAATATTTCTTAATATTGCTCATGTATTTAAAAAGAATGATATACATGACGTTTATATATTTTATTTTTGCTGAATAGATTTATTTAACTTTTCTGCATAATATTCAAGAAATTGAGCATATGCATATATTCCAACCGATGGTGGAGTGGTTAGCGGCCTTAACTTTGAAACAGTGGGTCCCGGGTGAACGCGAATCCTAGGGATATATACATATAACCTAAATTTAACATTATCGAGTTTTCTTTTTTTGATATAAAGGTCTCTTACAGAATTTTTTTTCCATCAAAACTTAGTTTCATTGACATTGAAAACTAGATTTGCAATGTGTATATTGCTCTTTTATATTTTACTGTATATTGAAAATTACTCAAAAGACTACGTACACAGTTTCTCCTTGAATTCTATTTTCAGTTGTTAAAACACTTACAAAAAGTTTTGAACGACAAAACATGAGTTAATAGAAAATTTTTCTCGTTTCTCAAGATGTGCTATTTCTGTCAATATTACTATTCAATGGAATGCCTTTTTCATAGTCATCATTAATGGAAATGATTTTCCCATTTTTTCAATTATTGAGGTAATGGAAAGAATTGCACATTTTAAGGATATTCTACGATAATCCTGTAGCAATTTAGCTTATCTTTTTCTTAAGTCACTAGCATTCATTTAAATTGATTTTTTCCAATGTGAGAGATGTTTTTCTCCTTCAAAAAGAAGCGCAACTTTGTTTATTATTAAATAAATTTTCTATCAAGGATAGTTAAAAATTAGGAACTGAAACCAAATTTTAAAAATAATTAACCTTAAAAACTTTTTTTTTATCTTACGCCCGACCTTGGTTTTTCAACCATCACTCTCTGTCGGGGAGTCCAATACAATCTTGAGGTGAATGAAAAGTCATCTTCCGCAGAATTTCTAACTGCGAAGTCCGAAAGTCCAGGGCAAGTGTAAAGGTGGTCACCAGTCATGTCCTCTAATCCACAAAAAGGGCAGATCGGAGAGTCCTTCAAACCCAAACGGTGAAGGTGTTTTTGCAGATAATCATGCCCAGTTTTAAGGCGAAAATTTGCCACTCCCACAGCTCTGTGGAGGTTACACGGAATAGGCTTTGTTAGTAACGAAGCCCATGCTTTCCCCTTTATGCAAATCTTGTATATATTTCTAGGATAGGAGGCTATATTTGACTTAATAAGCCTTTTAACAGTATAGTACTCCAAGGCTGGAGAAGGCTGTTGTAGATCTGAGCCAGCCTTTGCCAAGTTATCATCTGCGTCATTTCCCGCGATACCACAGTGGCTGGGTATCCATTGCAGCACAATTTGACGTCCCTCTTCCAGTAGAGAACTAATTGCCATTTGACAGAAATAAACAGACCCAATACTGCTAGGAGCAATTGAAGAGAGAGACCTAATTGTGGCCTGAGAGTCTATAAAAAATACTATGTTGTTCTCATTACCCTTTCTGATCTCCTCAAATGCTAATTGCACAGCGGCCACTTCACCATTGTAGCTGTTATAGTATTTCCCAACAGCCTGGCAAAGCTTGAAACTCTTAGAGTATACTCCTGCACCAGCATTTCTAATGGCATTCACAGCTGAACCATCTGTATAGACATGGAACCAAACAGATGATGGATAATGCTCATTGATAGTAGCTAGGGTAGCCATCCTTAGCTCAGAATCAGTGGAGACCTTACTAACAGGTAGTATCAGGTCTAGACAGCAATCAGCTCTATAAATATGGTTTTGAAAGATAGGGGGTCTAAATAAAGGCACTCTATCTGCATCCGGGATCTTATACCTATCTGACAATTCCCTGGTCAAAGTCAAAAAGGTTCTTTGTGTTTTCAATCTTGGGAAAACAGGAATATAATTTTTCCAGAAACCATCATCCCTTAGAAGCCTTTCGGAGAGTTTCAGGGCAGCGCTTTGTCTTCGATCTGCCAAAGGTTCCAACCCAGTCTGAATTTGCATTGCCTCAATAGGTGTAGATGAAGCCCCACCGGAGATAAGTCTAAGGACATTATTCTGAACAGTCTCCAATTTTTCTGGATGTTATCCGATGCAGTAATCAGGAGCTGCAGTAATTTCTACAGTAATCAAGAGCTCAGCTCCATATTCAATTGCAAGTCTGATGTAGGACTTATAGGTGGTGCAGAGTAAGTCTTGTGAAGCTCCCCATTTCGCTCCTGCAAGTCTTTTTAAAAGTTTACTTCTGGATTTTCCGATGTCTATAACTTCAACAAGGCGCTCTGTGGCTGAGTGGTTAAAAGCATCACTCCGCTAATCGCTTGAGAGCGTAGGAGTGTGAGTTCGATTCCCACCGTGGCCCTGGGTGTTATCTTCTGTGGTTGTACATCTGTCGTTGTGCTATTTGTCCTATTATCGACGCAGACTTATAAGCGGATCTCAAGAATCAAGCATACAAGTCTGAATATATGTAATAAATAAAAAAATAATAACTTCAACAGCTTGGCTATTCCAACTTAACCTAGTATCCAAAGTGATGCCCAGATATTTGGCTCTAGCTGTTTTACACAGACGATGGGGACCATAATATAAACTAATATCATAGGGTTTTGTACTTAAAGTAAACAGCTGGTAAAAGGTTTTATCAATGTTTACTATCATTTGATTCTCATTAGACCAATGAAACAGTTCTCTTAAAGCTCCGTTAAGGGAAAGCTGGATGTGCTGTATATCTCAGCTGGTTGACCAAATGACCAGATCATCTGCAAAAAAGAGGGTTCTAACACCCCCATCAACATCCATAACCCTCTGGATTACATCATTTATCATGATGTTGAACAAGATAGGGCTCAACACAGCCTGAGGAAGTCCCTGTCGAGTTTGTCTGTAGGAGGAGACAGATCCTCCAAACCTGGTTCTGATAAATCTCTGGGTCAAGAATGACTTGATCCAATTGGACATGTTTCCCCAGATTCCCATGTCTATAATTTTCTTAAGCAGTTTTCTCCACACTCTATCAAAAGCGGTTTTGAAATCTACAAAGACTGCCACTGAACTGTGTTTCTGATGAAAACCATCCTTAATCAGTTGTGTAAGTCTAGCCACCTGTTCAACAGTATTTCTGTTTTTACGAAAGCCTGCTTGTCTATATGACAGGCAAGAATAATTTTCCAAGTAGAATTTGAGCCTTACCGAAATCAAGCGCTCTGTCAATTTACAAGTAGCGCTTGTGAGAGAGATAGGTCGATAGCTAGAGATATCCCCAGGATCTTTATCACTCTTCAGGACCGTAATAACTTCGGCCTTACGCCACTGACTTGGAAGGACTCTGGTCCAAGACAATTTATTATGTTAAGCAGTCCATCCAAAGAGCCCTCTCCCAAGTTCACCAGGAAGTCTGATACAATATTATCCGGTCCGGGACTCTTACCCCGGGACAAAGTCTTTAACCCACACTTGAGTTCAAATAAGGTGAAAGAGAATTGAACAAACTATCCATCTCTGGAGTTAAGCATGTCTGTGGACGGATCAATTCTTTACCATATATCCTATCCGAGGGATGATAATTGCTAATATTTGCATAATGTTTATTAAAAGCCCCGGCAATTTCTTTGTCTGAAGTGAGTAATTTATTGTCCAATTGAATTGGCTCTTTCCTAGTATATCTTTGATTGTTGATTTTAGAGAGGAAACGGTGGGCCTTTAAGGCATCCCTTCTGTAATCTAAGCCCACTAAGAAGTTATGAAAAGTGAGTCGTTTTGCTTCTTTAATAGCTCGTTTAATGATGGCCTGTCTTTTGCGCAGTTCAATACAGTCAGTCATTTGTCCAGTAGCCAGAGCTCTGGCTGTAGCCTCACGGCTAACTTTAAGAGATTGTAAGTGTTCACTCCAGAAGGGAGAATATCTCCTTACCTGTCCTCTAGGTATACAACCTTCGGCACAGGCCAAAATAATTTTAGTAAAAGTATCAACAATAATATCCAAGTTTCCAGTTAAAAGGGTTTTTTCTAACAATGATTTCATAAGTGAGTCTTTCAGATATTTGTATTTTGTCCACTTTGCTTTCCTTAAATTTCAACGAGGGAACCTAATCTCTCTATGTCCAGTTTGTTCAATAGCAAAAGTGGCCAGGAGGAGGCTGTGGCCAGCTCCACCAGGGGCAGGTAGCAGAGAGTGAGTAGTATATCTTGAGACATTTGTGTGGACAATTAATAAGTCGGGATGAGAAGACACTCCCCCGTAGGACAGAAATGTTGGAAGTCTCTGAGAGTTTTCTATAAAATCTGCCTGAGTAGAATCAATAAAATTTTCAAGAACACGACCCGCTGGATTTGTCATTGTATCCCCATCTTCGGGAATGAGCATTGAAATCTATTAAAATTGAGCGTCTATTCCAGCGATCATTAATTCTTTGATTCCAGATCTGGACAGTTATTGGGAGGATTATACATGACAAAAATCCGGTAATGCTGGGTATTTCTCCAAACATTTCCACCGCCTCCTCTAGTTTGTCCACAGCAGTCAAAGTGTATCCCACAGTCACACTAGCAATATAAGTATTTTTAACATAGATGACAGTGCCAGAATCCACCTGTCGAGATCTCTCTAAACAGAAAGTTTGATATCCATTGATGCGAAAAAAATTTAAATTTTGAGCAGAAGCACCACTTTCCACTATACCCAGGATGTCAATGTCATGATTAAAAACAATAAGTTTTAGTTCGGTGAACTTGACATTTGTAAAACCACCTGCATTCCAAAAAATTATTTTCAGCTTGTCTTTAGCCATAGTCCGGGCCTTGAAAAAGACCTTTAAAAAAATAAAAAAAACAGCAGCAAGATGATCCTGCAGCCGAAAGAACGTAGTAGGCTGCACGAAGCGACAGGAGTCAGTCGTTTAATGAAAACAGGGCACCACGTGAAGGCGACTGACACCACCCCCCTGCCTTAAAAACTGAAACGCGACACTCTTTAAAATATAATGGCTGGACTCTTGATGAGGCGCAACCATTCAAGAGGCAAATAACTCGTTCGTGGTTTTGTGTTGTGTATTTGGTAAAAGAAGAACTAACGTGCCAGAAAATAACGGATGGCATGTAGACTGCGACTGACACTTTCCTCGATAACATCAGTATGAGTAAAATTTTCATCTTTTATGTAAGGGTGTTATTGAGCATCATTCTATATTTAAGTAATTTTTAAACATCAAAATAAATCATGCTACACAATGCTCTTTAGTAAGACAAATTTTTGCTACTTTGTGTTAAAATGAAAGTGCTAAACTAATTTTTATTCTAGTATTAATTATTAAGATGTGATTTATAAACAGTAAAATTAAGTAATTATTTTTAAAAAATTTGACTGGTAATTTAGTTTTTATAATTTTTAGAAAGAAATCAAATCGCTAATTTTACAAATGTATATGTCATATATAATGCTTAAGAACTTTTTGAGTAATAGAATATATGCGTAGTAACAAAATTATTAGTTTCAAAGCAAGTTCAGGTAAATCTTCAACTAAGCACAATTTTGTTACTTCCTTACAAAACAAATTGAAATTTTCTTTTCTATATTATTTTATCTAATGGGAAATTCGAGAGTCTTCTATGAACTATAAAATACATTGCGGAAAATTCAACACAAGATTTCAAGCAAAAATCAGTAAATAGATTTGTATATTTATGTACATATGGCAATCAGAGGGTATAGATGAAATGTTTGATTTGCCGCTCAATATATATATTTTTACAAGGGTTAATTAAATGAGGACTTACAATTTAAAGTGATATCCAAACGAGCAGAAATATTTTCCCAGATTCACACCCAAGTGCTTGGTGGCATTAATGATGTACATACAGTGTTAATTACACCTCAAATTTCCAAACTAATCTGCATGTTTTATGATTTATACTTGGCAGAGCATGCATAAGATAATTTAGGATACAAATTTGAAATCAATATCTAGCGTTATCAGATCGTTATAGCAAATATTGGTAGTAAGACAGCATTAAAAATTTGAACATTGTCTATATACAATATAATTACGTTTGTGATTTCCATATCAAAAATTCACTGTACATAAAAAATCCTTTTCTTTGTATCTTTTACATGACTATCCGTTCATTAGTAATGATATTACAAAAGTATTTGAAACTACTGTGTTATAACTTCAATAATAGTTTAGTAAAGCCTTTTAAAAAAGATAAGAAAACATCTTAATTCAAATTTTATATTTTAAAATAAAAGTATTTCCTAGAAAATATACATTTTATTTAAAAAAAAATGAATTTGAGTGCATAAGTTTTGATTGATTTAAGTGAAATCTGATTTTATCGAGAGCTTCCAATACCTATTTCTTCATATTAGTATTTAAAAAAAAACCCTGTTTGTGGATTCCTTCACAATTTTTAAAATTAAACTTTGCTTATAATGGTGTAGAAAATGACAAAATATGAACAATATGAAATATTTATTGAAAAAAAAAATAGCACAGGGAAAGCATAAAGTACACCAGTTTTGCATATTTTCAATACATAAAATGAGAAATAAACATACAATATATATTTAAATTAATTTTAATTGAGGACTTCATTTTAATGCTTAAATCAAAAACTTCATTTAAAAGACCTAAAGATAGAAATATTTTTTTTTTACATTTTTATTTTTTTTCAAAAACTAAACGTTTTTAACAAGTCTGAATAAATATATTTCATCTCCAACCACATAATGCTACATTAATGAGGCTTCACATATGAGCATTAAAAATAAGACACTTAACAATGTATGACATTATATATTCATAATACATCTCCACAGGGAAAATTATTGCAAATGTATCTACAAATCACACTGGATCTTGACACAAGTCTCAGAAAAACTATTAAAAATGGATCACAATTTTAGTAATTAAAGATTGAAATGAAACATCGTTGCTTTGATTTCAACACATCTAGTTCATATAGAAATAGGAATAAAAATATTGAAGTACAACATTGACAATGTTAAACACATTAGAAAAACTTGATTAATATGGCAGAAAATAAATTTCTATAAATAAGAGACTTCATGATGAATTTTTAAATTCTTAAGTTTTATAGAAATTTCATAACACTAAAACGTTTTTAAGAATTCTAAACTTTTATTTAATGTTTTTAAAAATGTTCAAATACATTACATATGTATACTGAAATGAATTTATTTCAAATATTTAAACAATCTATAATTTCAAATTTTGTACTTTTGTTAGCTATAGCCTTTGCAATGAATTTTGGATATTATTTTTAATTATTTTAACATAACAAAAGTATTTTTTAATGCTGGAAATTGTCTTTGGGAGAAATTAAATGATAGTGAAAACATTTAAAAAGCTTTGATACAAAATTAATTTTTTTCAAAAATGTCAACATACTACTGAGCAAAATACTAACAGAAATACTGTTAATTTAAATTAAAAATATTACTATTGAGCAAATGAATAACAGGAATTATGACACAGTCAAGACCTTTAACAGTTATACAAGAAGAAATTCTGAACACACAATTTTATTAATAAACCCGTACTTAGCAATCAGAAATATTTAAGTTGCTCAGTTTGAATTTTTTGCCTTAGTTGAATATTTGCATGGTTAGTTATTTGCATAGTTTGAGTTTTAACAAGCTCTTACATGCATGCATGAAATAAAATATAATATGGCCAGTCATTGTGTCTACATTCATCACAGGTATTCAATCTCACATTAATGCTATTGATGTAAATTAGAAAGTCTGAGTATATTACATTTGAATATTTGTCTCTGAGTAGTCACTTGTAGAATCTACACAATCCAACGCTGCACCATAATTAACTTGATTGGAAGTCCACTGGTTATCATGGAATGGAATAGGGGATAAACCATCACATGCATGAACATAAGGCTTGGTTAACAAATAAATGTTTTGTCGATAACCTGAAATGAAAACTCACGTAATTAATATGCCAGATAAAATGCACCATTTACAAGGGTTACTCTGAAAATTTTGAGATATGCGCAGACGAGAATTTAAATAATAAAAATAACGGTTTAATTTTAAAGTACAAAGAATTTTAACACAGAAGACGATTTTTTACTGACTTACTTCAACTTGTTTAGCTTGGAATAAATTTTAAACCGAAGAGAAAATGGAGTTGACGCGAGAACATTTTCGCGCTATGATTTTCAACGATTTCAAAGCAGGATTAAATCAAGAAGAATGCGTTCAACGGTTGCAATTAGCATTTGGGGATAAATCTCCAGCTCGTGCTACTGTATTCAGATGGTTTAGAGAATTTAGAAGTGATCGCAATTTTCTTCAAGATGAAGAACACACAGGAAGGCCGCCGTCGGCAGTAATCCCGGATAATGTGTCTACCATACGAAAAATGTTAATGAATGATAATCGCTGTACCTATCAAATGTTACAGAAGGAACTTAACATTGGATCCGCAGCCATACACAAAATCATTCATTAAGAATTACATATGAAAAAAGCAGTTTGCCGTTGGGTTCCCCATAATCTAACTGAGCATCAAAAAGAGGAGCATGTCAGAATCGGTAAAGAAACTCTTAATATGCTGAATGATGGTGGCCACCGCATCATTTCTAAAATTGTAACAGGTGATGAAAAGTACATACCGTTTTTAATGTTCCAACACGTCAAGAAAGCAAAGTATGGGTCTTTGAAGATGATCCCACGCCGACAATGGTGAAAAAACAATGCGCACTGAAAAAAAGTGATGTATGCCGTTTTCATCAGAAGTACATGATTGGTCAAAGCCATCAAGTTGGAAGGACAGAAGACAGTAACAGCAAACTGGTATACCACTAAATGTCTTGCAGAAATTCTACAAGAACTGAATGTTATAGGGGACTAATAAATGCTTCACCATGACAATGTATCTTCACATACAGTCGGATTAACAGTTGAGTTTCTTAAACAAAAACAAATTAAAGTGATCGAACATCCGCAGTATTCACCTAATCTAGCTATGTGCGACTTTTGGTTATTCTTTATTCTAAAAAAGAACTTACGTGGACGTCGTTTTCATTCAGAAGAAGAGATTGATGTTGCTATAAATGCATTTTTTTTCATCTATTCGAAGAAATGAATGGCTTGAGGCATTTAATCAGTGGAAAATTCGTCTACAAAAGTGCATTAATGCTGGAGGAGACTACTTTAAACGCATCTAAAATTTTATAAGTATAACTTTAAAAACCTGGTTGTACCTCAAAAATTTCAGAGTGACCCTCGTATATAGAGAATTTAACTTCCACTTATAAAATCTGCTAGCACAAAAATATTTTTAACTTTTCCTTATTGACTAAAGTTTATATAAATTAAAATGTTCACTATTAATATTTTTGAATTAAAGAAATAATATATTCTCTTTTATTTTTTTCTAAGGATTTTCATTTACATATAATGAAATTTTTTGTTATGTAAACTTAATAAAACTGGCTTTAAAATACAGAATGGAAAAAATAAAAACTTAAACTGCTGAAATACTAAAATTTCAACATTGTTTAAGAAGCTCTACCATTTCAAATATTGAAATTCAAACAGTTTGAATGAAAACCTTAAAATTTTGTTGAGTGGAATTGATTTTTCATGTTCTGAAATGAAAATTTCCAAATTTAATAATTACCACAATAACTAAATGTCATTAAAATATGCATAATACAGTTTATATTTTATAAATTATGTATAAGTTGTTTCATTAACCACAGTAAATATAAGACTAGTTCCAGGTTCATCTTCATAGTATTTATTCAACAAATTGATATTTTTAAAAACGCAAATATGATTAAAAGCACAGTAATTGGTTTAATGGTAAGGAATACGAAACAAAATGCTTTTACTTTCCTATTTAAGTTTATGTATTTATAAAAGATAAAATTGTAATATGAAGAAATATGAAAATTTTATAATTCCTAACTCTGTTATTTTATACTTGTTTAGAAATAAACACACACACACACATATATATATATAAACTCTTGTTATATGCTCGCTCCTATTTTTAAGTATATAGTCTTGTCTAGTTCTACAAATCTAAATATAATTTGGACTCTTAGATTTGCAAACTGTTCTTTCATTTTCCTTAAGTACACCATGAGTCTATTAAATGGTTCAGCACATAAGAAGGTTATGAAATGTCTAAGTCAGATTTCTTTCAGAACTAAATAAAAATCATTACCATTTTAAAAATGCAAGGCTAAGTGCTTTTTAGTGGTATTAATTCCTCACCAATGAAAACAACGGTAATTATATAAGGGTGAGAAATATAACATATTATAACTCATTACATAAATTAAAAATTTGGTCCTTAAAGTCTTATAATCAGTATAAGCTTTTATATAAGTTATGTTCTATTTAAAACTGATTTTTTTTATGGAATGTTTTGAAATGAAAATGCCTCAGAATGATGTGGAGAATTTCTTGTGAAATTTACTTTTGTAAAAACCACCACACATTCCCAATTTTTAAAATCCAATTCTTAGGAAGTTACAACTAAAAAAATAAATAAAAATGTGCTCACAGATTTGGAATTATAAAGCCTCTGCTCAACTGGTCATTTGGTAGGTTTATTTATTGCTCAACAGTGATTTTTATTTTTTTATACACAAAGGTAAATTATAGGACAGGATCATCTACACTTTAAAGTAAATTCCAAACAACTGAAAACATCAATACCTAAGGAATCCACAAACTGTAGAACAGAAGACCAGAACACACTAACTACTCTCTGCTCCCAATTCAACAAAACAAAAACTGAACTAAAAAGGAATTTACCAGTTTCTTTAACATACTGCCCAAATGGGATAACACAGACAGATACAAATTATTTGCTATCACTATCAACAAAAATGTGGATACATATGCCATTAATAAACAATCTATCGTGTCCCATCTGCCATTACATAAGGTGCAGGAAAGAACATTGTATTATAGCATGCAGATAATTTTTATTCACATAGTGCCTTATTTATCTTTTCATTAGCTGTAAATCTATAAAATTCATATAGAATAAGCATATATTAATTTTAAACTATATTTTACTATCATTTTTAAAACAGTATAGGAATTTTGATTTGAATCAAAATGTTGAAATTGAAATGAAAGTGAATAAGAATTTTACACTACATGTATATACACAGTCCAGTCACATTAATGTGACCATCTGACAAAAGCCAGAATAACCACCTTTCGCAGAGCGGACTGCTGCGAGACGTGCAGGAAGAGAGTCACTTAGGTCCCTGAAGGTGTTCTCTGGGATGTTGAGCCATGCCGACTCTAATGCCGTGGCCAGCTGCGCTAGATTACGCGGTTGAGGATCCATGGCGCGAACAACTCGATCGAGATGGTCCCACAGATGTTCGATTGGGCTTAAGTCAGGTGAGTTTGCTGGCCAGGGGAGGACGGTAAGCTCATCCTGGTGCTCTTCGAACCACGCACGTACACTGGCAGCTGTATGGCACCTCGCTTTGTCCTGCTGGAAGATGCCATCATCCTGAGGAAAAACAATGCGCATGTTGGGGTGAATATGGTCCGCAAGGACAGATGCGTACTTGTATTGATCCATCGTGCCTTCCACAATGATCAGTGAACCCAGAGAATGCCAGGAAAACATTCCCCAGACCATAATGCTCCCGCCTCCAGCTTGGACCGTTCCGGCAAAGGTTGCAGGGTGGTTCCTTTCAGAGGTTTCACGCCTTATACGCCAACGTCCATCTGTCCGATGGAGCATAAAACGCGGTTCATCTGAAAACGCAACCTGTCGCCACTCAGTGGACGTCCAGCTGCTGTACTGACGTGCAAATTCTAGCCTTCGCCGTCGATGAACAGCAGTCAGCATATGTGCATGAACAAGGCGTCTGCTTCGGAGGCCCAGACGCAGCAATTTTCGCTGAATAGTAGTTTGGGAGACACTTTTGGTAACCCCTTGGTTCATTTTGGTGGTTAGTTGCTCAACGGTACCCCGTCTATCTGCCCGAACGCATCTCCGCAACCGTCGTTCACCTCTGTCATCTATGGCCCGTGGTGCACCACATTTGCTACGTCGCTGATTTTGGACAGTCCCATTTTGCCATGCACGGTACACTTTTACCACGGCGGCACGCGAACAGTTCACAAATTCAGCCGTTTCGGAAATGCTTCCACCCTTGGCCCGAAAGCCAATGATCATGCCCTTTTGGACGTCGGATAAATCGCTTCGTTTCTGCATTACGCCAACGATTGAAATGTTTTCCGAAGCCCTCAAACACCCTTTATATACGCTCAACTGCACTGTGCTCCCACCTGCCTTCTGAGATTGGTTATTTAATTCTGACGTGGAAAGTACGTGGTGGTCACATTAATGTGACTGGACTGTGTATATAAGCTAAAACTAAATTAAACTCAACCTGTAGCACGACAGTCCATGTGGGCCAAAGCCTACAATGATCAGGTCTGTTTTCATGATTGAGGCCCCTAGAATGTGAACCATAAGTTTTTGGTCAGCATAACCTGAAACCCACAATGCTTGGATCTCATGCATGCTTGGTACAAAGTTTACTGATCCATTGAAAGGATGAAAGGCTGAGTTGTCCTTGTCCAATTCAAAGATAAGAAATCAGACCTGTGCATCAGGAGTGCGAAGTGCAACCACTAAGCCACCAGGCTAACCCGTGTAAGCACTTGCTGAAAATTAAAACATGGTATACTATAGAAGTTCATTGAGTTTTTTAATAGGAAGACACCAATTCTCTAGAAAACCATGAAGGTAGGATGTTTGTTAATCTTCTGCACACTTCAAGTTTCAAAGCAGATGAAACAGTGAATAATCCTTCCTTGTGCTCCTTTAATTTTATAGACATTTAATGTGATTAAAGGCAATTATTTTAATTCTTGTGCTGCATATCGGTTACCAATTATTCAAGCCCTCACTATAGTGAATAGTTTGGTTTGTCACTCAACAAAGGAACCTTCATACAAATATAAAAGCAAAAAAGTTTATAGAAATATAAAATAGTTTCTCGTGCTAATAATTTGTTTAAATTTCTTGATTATTAAATATTCTTACTTCAAAATACACACACCAGATTTTATATTCAATATATATACAATCTAAAGTGGTAACAACATAGAAATTGAATTCTAAAAGCAAAATATTTTAAAATGAATTATCAAATTTTTTACGGAAGAATCCATCTTGAATCCTCTAGGCCAGATCAAATATGGAAGTTAGGGGCCTATTCAAAACAGATCAGATGGCATTGGGTTTGTTTGTAGCTCAATGATCATTCTTTGCACATGAGGGATAATTAAACCAGGACCTATAGCTTAAAGTATACCAAACCACTACAAAAATAACCAAGCCCAAAGTGAGATTTGAACCAACAAATCATTGAACAGAAGGGGATAATGCTAATCATTCGGCTAGCAGTTCTACTTATTATATTGAATAATCAAATAGTTAACTACATATATATTTACCAACATTTGTAAATTTCTTAAAACTTTATAGGTTTCGAATCTTTTTGAGTACTTATTATATACAAAAAATTCATTTAAAATTTTGTTATGAAATGAAACAACTCGGTAACATTTTGTTATCAATATATATTAACATTAACTATAGCTGATATTGCATATATCATAGTAACAATAAAACAAAAGAAAGATTTTTGAAACATAAAATAGTTTATCATGCTAAATAAAAAACATGTAAGCATACATTATCAGCCAAAGAATTATAAAAAAAGAAACTAATATACAACTCAAGTAAATAATAAAAAAGCATAACACATAATTATAGAAATACATACTTACAGAAAACGAGTACCACAAAAATTTTTCACATTCTAAGCCCAAAACACTATGTATCATAAGAGAATTTTTCCCATAATGCATTTAGATACATAAAAAACTACTAAATATTTTTCCATTTAATTTTTTAAATGAATAGCAATGTCTAATTTAGCATCTATAAAAGGTTATCTTGTTCTTACAAATTCCATTTCATAACTACATCCTTTCAGTGTTTTTAGTTAAATACTCTGAAAATTTGGATTAGGTAGAGATGATTTGTCACTCAAAAGGTATTTTTGTGATCATAGGCTAATCAGAATTGGGACCCATAGTTTAAAGTTAATTCAGAATATTTACGAACCCACTATATGACATCTTATTTTACAGTCAATTACTGATCAGAGTTTAAGCATTCATTATGTTTCTGAATTAATCATCAATTGATTCCTTCAGTAATATTGGATTGACAGCTTAAAAATTATGAGCTTTTTTAAATTAAAATCCTTAAAAATACAATTCTATAGAAATATACAAACTTTATAGTGCTTTTAATTGTAAAGTCAATTCTAATTGAGAAGTAGATAGTTGTGTAAAGCCTTAGATTTTTTTTTATTGCTATACAAAAAATTTTCTTTTTAAATGTAGCTTCCAAATTAATCATACACTAATCCTAGTTCCCTTTATGAATATTCAACTTAAAGAATAAAGTTTAATAATTATTAAACAATTTTTATCAAGGAACATATCAAACAAAACGAAACTTTAGAAATTGAAACAGTATAGATGGAAATACATCAAGTTTCCAAAACTTATGGTATATCAGTTCTTATAGACAAATACTTAAAAATTAATCTTTTATTAATCTTTATAAAGCTAAATTAATTGCTTAATAGCTACTGTAGCTAGAATAAAGCAAAATTAAAATATAAAAATTAATCAAATCTGTTCTATTCTATTGGGGCTCTAGATAAATACATGAGATGTGAGGAGATAAGTGACTATAACTATACTTTGTGAAAAAAAAATCTCTTAAGCAAAAATATTAGTTGAATTAAGGTCATGATCTTCCAACAAAAAGTTCTAATAAATGACAACTGTTGCCAATGATACTATGTTATCAGGAATTATTACATTGAAAAGAAAACTATAACAATTGATGGTAAGTTAACAGTAAAAAAAACTTTTTCAAACCATTACAACTTTATTTTTAAAGGAAACATTTAGTTTTTGTATGAGTTTTCAAGGAATTTAAGGAACATTGATGTATACACTGACTGATGGTATGGGATACAACATCTACCGAAATGTTATTAATTCATCTAAGAATGACTTAGTAGTAGGACTCTTCTTCAGAATGTAATGTTTCAAGTTTAGTTCCAGCCACTGTGAAATAATAATGGGTAGGATTTTGCAATTCTGCATAGATTTGTTAAGTAGATCATTGGCGTTCTATGGTTTCTTTGCTAATGAAGTTAACACCGTCTACTACCCATGGAAAGTCTCCTCCTATAAAACAAGGAGCAAATAATTCAATGCCTTACAACAAGCCTTTAGTGTTTGACTGTCAGCTAGGCACTGTCAAAGAAACTCCAGTATCCTTACAGTGCGCGAAGGACAATATTAAATACTAGCAATAATAATTAGGATTATGTCTTCTTAAACAAAATAAGAATTCTTATGGTTTCAAGATTTAAGATTTTGCCTTATTGAATTGAAACAGTGTCCATTTTGTCAGCCCTCTTTATAAAACAGCTACAAATCAAAATATTCTAGTTTGATTTACAAATGAAAAGGCACTTTGCATTAAAATTTTGAAGTGAATCATAATTCTTAAATTTTATTACTAAACATTCAACACCTGGAACCAGGGGGTACGTGTACCTTCCTGGGGCTTGAGCAGCCACCAGGTGCGTCGGCACGTGGTGGATAGCCGAATATCCTGTAGGAATGACAGGATAGCCTTGAATATAGAATCAGAGGCCGCGAACCAGCTCCCGTAAACCCTGGTGTTATGCAATCCGTGCCTAGGGCTAATTGGCACAGCGGTATTGGTGTCTTAACAGAGCCTCTAGTTGCTTGGCGAACTTCTAGAGTAATTTGCCTTGACCTGTAACTCAGGCCATGCTGGGTGGACTTATATTACCTGAGCTTTTTAATTGTTATCTTGTGGCTGAAAAGACACAAGAAGTAACAAACCTTTCTGCATTTACAGGCGATGCCTCTAAAGTAGACCTTGCTGAAAAAGACAAGGGAACTCAGAGGCATTCTTGTAAAGGGGCAGCAATGAATCCTTCACTTGAGGTAGAAATGACCACTAAACCATCCTTTTCTGGTGAAAGTCAGGAAGCTATTCCTAGCATGACTGACTTTCCGACCAGATGTTCAGCAATACCTTATCTGCTGGAAATGTCATATGCAAGAGCAAACGGCAGAGCATGTCATTTACGAATGTGAGGCTCTTGCCCTCCCTAGATTAACTTCTTTAGGCTTCATCCATACTAGAGAGTTACACCTAGACTCCATTAAAGGGTTATCGGACTTTATTAGTAAAGTGGGTGACCCGAGCAACTGGAACTAGGAACATTGGGTTTGGAGTTAATGGTACAAAATGCTGATAAAAGCAGAGGTGCCCAATGACATACAAACCCAATATTAAGAAGAAGAAGAAACATTCAACATTGTGAACTTTTTCAAAGCAGAATCTGAATCAGGGGAAGCCGAATAATTTATCAGACAGTTATTCATATAAATTCTACATTTTGATATTTATGGTACACTATAACAAAAAGTTTACAGAAAAAATTTCTAAGACTTGAAATATTGTATAACATATCAAAACATGTATAAGAAGCAACAAATTTAAATTTTAAATGGTAATATTTTCATGCAAATTGTTTAGACAAAATAATTTACCTTTTGCGTAATTGATTGACCTTCCAAGCAATTCACAGGAGCTGAATCCCACTTCACTGGATAATAAATAATCACAGAATGAGTCTGGTCTCATTTGAAGAGTGCAGTACGTTTTATAAATGGCAGGCTAGAAAGATACAGATATTACATGAGCAATATTTACAATTGGGCAATATAAAAAATTAGTATCATATATGAATGTGGAGAATAGAATGATTCTCATTTGAAATACACTAAAAATTTGATGCATCTTTACTTATTTTGTTATGTAAAAGATTTACATTTCTCAATATGGAGAGAGCCATCTTCATTATTAACTTTGCGTGAAAATAAACATTTATAATTCTACATCATTACAAGACACAATAAGTTGCGCGAATTCTTTGTCTTCTAAAGTTTTAATTTACGAGGGTAAGTTGAAAAATAAGTTTCCCCTGTCGACTGTGGTCAGTTGTGTATGAAAGTCAAAAATAGAATGAGACATTAAAGATATAACATACCTTTATTTTTCCACATAGGTACCAAGTACATTGAGACATTTTTCATATCGCTTAATAAGCTTAAAAAAACCCTCCAGGAAAATATCAGGGCTTTGCATATGGAAGCATTGAACGGCTATGGGCGAAAGGCGACACAGCAGGAAAACGCGCAAGTTACCGATACACCATTGGGTAGAGATTGCTGCATATCAAGCAGGTGGCACTGTTGCAGTGTCTGCACAAAGCGGAGACCAGCCTCTCATTTGAGCCTCGGTAGGTATGGAGAGAAGGTGCGTTTTGAATTTGTGGTCAAAGGAGGAAGTGAGAGCGGTTATCCACTATGAATGGGCACGTGGAGTATCAGAACAGAAATTCATAACCGCCTCGTGGAAGTCAATGGGCCAAGTGTGATGTCAAAGCAAATGGTGCGGAGATGGTGTCGCAAATTCAGTGATGGACGTCAGCAAGTGGAGGACATACCGAGAGCTGGACGGACGTGCACGGCCACTACAGATGCAAATGTCAGGAAGTTGGATGACATGATTAGAGCAATTAGGTGTATCACCATCGATGAAGAAGCGGAAGAACTTGGAATCTCACATGAGTGAGCTCAAAACATCATCCACGACATTCTGCGATACAGAAAAGTGTCAGCATGATAGGTGCCCCGACAATTGACTTCGACACACAAGGAACGACACATGGCGGTCAGCCTGGAACATCTTGTGCGTTATCATGAAGATGGCAATGACTTTCTGTGATGGATTGATTTTCACAAATGGATTGTGACGAGGGATGAAACGTGGGTTATTTCATGCAGGAATTGAAGGCCGCATCTATGGAGTGGAAACATCCGTCATCACCTGTCTGAAAGAAGTTCAAGACAACTCCCTCTGCAGGTAAAGTGCTCCTCACAGTTTTCTGGGATGCCCAAGGAGTTTTGTTGCTGGACTTTTTGGAGGTTGGAACCATCAATGCTACGCGCTACTGTGATACCCTGTCAAAATTGAAAGAGGCGATTCAGAAAAGGCAGCCTGGCCTTCTCACATCTGGCGTTCTGCTGTTAGATGACAATGCCAGACCACATTCGGCGACGGAAACGCAAAACCATATTGCAACACTTGGTTGGGAGCGCCTACACTATCCGCCATACAGTCCTGATCTCGCACCAAGCGACTTCCATCTGTTTCCAGCTTTGAAGAAAAATCTCGGGGAAGGCGCTTTGTCACCAATACTGAAGTTAAACAAGCCGTTCAACGCTTCTTCCATATGCAAAGCCCTGATTTTTTCCTGGAGGGCTTTTTGAAGCTTATTAAAGAATATGACAAATGTCTCAATGTACTTGGTACCTATGTGGAAAAATAAAGGTATGTCATATCTTTAATGTCTCATTCTATTTTTTGACTTTCATACATAACTCTGATCACAGTCGACAGGGGAAACTTATTTTTCAACTTACCCTCGTTTATAAAACCAATAGTCATATTTTATTGTTGATATTTGTTAGAAATCAAATCTCCCATTTGGTACAAACATTGCAAGTTTAATCGTTTTGACAGTGAAACACAAACACAAAATAATTTTTTAGAAAATTAAGATTTTTCAACCAATTAACTTACTAGAACTGTAAATAAATCCAAATTTTCCTTTGTATGTCCACATCAATGTAATAAAATGTTTTTTATCTACTTATGCATTCTTTCATCTACTTATGAATTTTTTAAATTTAACTAGGTAACCCTTTGCGATGGTATATATTAAAATTTTAAAAATCATCTGATCAACACTAAGTACTGTATATATATATTAAAATAAAGATGTAAAATGCTTATTTTTAATCAATAATAAGAATTTTTCTGTAGAATTTATCTCTAAAAATATGTTAATTTATAAAAAATTTTCATATATAATTAAATATATTCTGTTAATGAAGCAAACACTGTTTTGTATAGGCTTTTATTAAATGTTGGTGTGATCATTTTTAGTTACTAAGAATACTCTCAATATACTGTATCTTATATAATTTTGCTAATCATCCATTATCAAATTAAATTTAAATTCCAACAAATTTTTCACTTCTCTATCAATTTTATGAAATCAAAATTTCGAATACATTTATATAAATTTTCTAATGATACACTGCTGCCTATAACACTGCACCACCATAAAAGAAAGCTAATACAAAAATAAATTTGCTGGCAGTTGAGGAGTTTGTTTTACAAGGGAGCAAAGTTAGTAGGAACAGTTAGTCATCCAGTACTAAAATGGCATTTACCCGAACTGAGCTTTGATGGCAAACTGGCAACTCATTCCAAGCTGCTTCAATTCTATGCCCCATTTTATCAAATGTATAGATGGAGATAAGTGGCTGATCAGCCTCTTAGCAACCCATAACCAGATATTTTCAATTGATAAAAAGCCTGAACACCATGTTGGATAGAACAACAATGGAGGAATGCCAAAATACAACATGTAACATGAGCTCCTGCATTATCTTGTTGAAATATGGAATTTCCTTGTCTAAAAATAGGGTACAATCAGTCTTTAAGATTTCAACCACCCAATCACTGTTTATGCAAGCTAAAGATGTGCATGTATACATGACATACTAGAGAGCAAAAAGAAAGATTACAATGAAAACAACCAAATGACAAGCATTCTCTTTGTATACTCCAGATTAAACATTCACAAGAATGATGCAAGTAGAACTGGTACTTGTCTGAAAAGATGACATTGTGTCATTCCTACAGCGAGTTTTACCGTTTTGGGCACATCAGAATCGCTATTTGTCACTATATTGCATTGTTAAAAGAAGCCAAAGTAATAATTACTGTGCTGCTCTAAACGTCGACCACAAAAATCAAAGTGGTAATCGAGATTCTGCATGTTGACAGCATGATTCTCAGCAACTCATTGAGTCTATATTCATGGTACTGATTAGACTTTACTTAATGTGAGTGGTAACATAACAGAATAATTCCCTCTCAATAGACAACAATCCTATTGAATTTTGACACTTCATAGTAAATATTTTTCTCTTATTATTCAAAGCATAAAATTACACTGAAAAGATCCCTGCTTTACAAAGCAAATTCTGAATGTGAAAGCCATTTTAATACTTATGTAGTGCTTTAGATGTTGCCTGCCCTTTCTGGGCCGTCTAAATGCGCTGAAATACTAAGTTTGCATACTCCAAGCTATTCCTCTTGTGATTTTGAAATTAATAAGATAATTCTTTCCTGGTATTGTAATTTTAATGGTTTATTTTATTTATAAATAACAATTTCTATGCATCATTACTTGAATAGTATTAGTAACTTAAACAGGGTAAGAAAGTCAAAGAATTATATTTAAATGTTGTATTAATGACTTAAAAGCTCAAGCATTTTTTTTAAATTCCATATTTTAATCATAATTTTCATTGTCATTAAGTGTATCAACTGTCATTGAAGGAAATATTAATTTGAAAAAATTTACTCATTAATACTTCTATTTAAAACAGTAAAAAGAAATTACTAAGTCAGATGGGAAATCGATAAATTTATGCATAACTTTTTATGTAACAGCTTAAAAGCTTTGCTCAGTTTACTTAAAAATTTATTCTGCGTGATATCCGTAAGATTTAGAAAACAATTTAAAATCCATAGACGAATATCATACAGAACACTGATTTATATTTTTAGTATTATATAAATGATAACACAATCTGAATTTTTGTTTTTTTCCACTGAAATATTTACATTACATTTAAATGAGAACATTTTTGTTCTAAGTTGAAAAGATTGCTGGAGGCATTGCATTTAAACATATTGAGAGGTCTATAAAGGAGTTTAGAATAAATGAAAATTTGCAATGAATTTTTATATATTTCACTATTCTTTCAGCATACAAAAAATTAAACAATAAATATCACAGAAGATCAATAAAAGTATAAATGAATACATAAGAAATTTTTAGCTGTGAAAAATTGATAGCATAGCATCAGATAAAGAATGGCATTACAAAACAAAGCTAAGAAGCAAGAATTATTGATTTATCAATTTTTTCCCCTTTAAGTTTTTAATTGAAGTACATTTTATAGTTCATTATTCTTGGTTTCCTCATTTTATTAATGTTTGCATATATTTTCCAAAGCCCTAAGAATAAGTTTATTTTTCTTAATAACTTTGCTCATTATATAATCTACTTTCCAGGCTTCATGGCTTCACATTCAATTATTGCTAAATAAAAAAAATGGATGCTGTGTTAATTTCCGATATACAAATTTATTAATGAGGTTGGTATAAATGGATGGTTGACCATGTTTTTATGCATTACACTTTTAAGAAAAATTTTTCACATGTTGCTTGCAGCATCATAAGCAGATTTATATCATATTAAAAAAACACAATATCACAATATTTTAAACAATATACAAGCACAATATCTATTCTCACTAACAATAGAATTCAAAACAGTTTACTAAATTTATGTTGAAAGCTTAGTTTGAGAAAACCATGTTAGAGTTTAGAAAAATAACATAAAATTACTTTGAAATGGTAAACTAATTTTACAACGGGTTTGTCAGTAATAAAAAATTTAGATCCAGTTATTAGTTTGTAAAATGTGGGTGAAATCTTTTATATCAGAAAAAAAAATCTGGAAATAAAACAAGTCTCTAACTTTTCGACCACCTGTTAAGTTGGTTAAGAAACATTTGAAATTCATGAATTATAAATACATATATGGTTTTCTCACTATCTTCCAATACTACAATGTGTATATTATATTTTAACTGTATACTTAAGAAAACTTAAAATATTTATAACATTATACTTTTTGAATTTTGGAATGAATCTTCAATATAAATAAAGATAAAATGTAACAAAAAGGAGGCAATTATTTGCTTGTAATCACTGCTTTATACATAAAAATTCTACAAAATACTGCAGTCATTATCTATTATTTAGTTATATTAAATTATAATGATAAAGAGAGCAAACTGAATTTAGGTTTAATTTTTTTAAATCCTGAAATATTGTGATTGCATAATTTAAACTCTACAAGTGATCTCTAATCTTAACAGAAACACTTTCAAATATTTGTCCTTAATAAAAGAGAACAGCAAAAATTACTTTCACCTGCTTGCCTTGTGAATACCTTTTATTTTTTCTTTGAATGATTTTAAATGTTTCCACATTTCTTGATCAAATTATTTTCCTTGCAACATCTCTTTCAGTTCATTCTATTTCTCCAATATATCATCTGTAAATATCTCATATCACCACTCCTCAAATCTTATTGTATTTATCATACTAACAATATGACCTCCGGCATATTTTAAAATCAGTCCAGTTTTACAAAGGCTCTTTCTGGTGTAAAATCCAAGGACAATATGTGTTGTGCTTGTAACTTTTTGAAAACTTAACCATATATTTTCTATAGAAAACTATATGTAGTATTGCTTGGCTTTTTGTTCCAGAGCAAGCAACTTTCTCAAGATAATTTAGAGTACATGCAAACAAGTCCTGACAAATGGTTCTACTCTTACCGATTCTAGGGCAAATAATTGTGCAGCGTCTTAGTCTCTATGCATATCTATTCTTTCGTCTAGTTCAGTTAAAGATCAACTTTTCCTCACAGTTTTCAGCTTTTCTGTGAGTTTATTTCTGAGTCAATGGACTGCACTACAGTTCTTGACAACAAAATACTTTCAAATTAGTTTCACATGTCAAGACAAAATATGCTTGTATACTTTTCCATATACTGCTTAATAAATGAAAGATTTGTTTGTGTTGCTAAACTTATCTTTTGAACCAGGACCTGCAATTTAAAGTAGATTACGAAGCACTATAAATATTCAAGCCAAAGTGAGAAAAAAATCCAAGATCATGAATTGATAGCTGCTAAAAAATCATGAGTGGTCACTTTTGCACAGGATGATTAAATGGATTGCAATACAAGTTTAAAGTGGACTCTGAGCTACTAAAACAGCCATGTTTAAAATTGAAATTTAACCCAAGTTTAGAAGTAAAAGGGAAGAATGCTAATTTTTCAACTGCCTATTTGTATGTTGAACTATTATCTTTCATTTCGCATAAAATCTATAAATCAAGAAGACCAAGTATTTAATCTCATATTTATTATTTTTTGTTTCAAGTAGACAGAATTTCTTACTGTATTAAGTATTGTTTTAATTGAAAACTTTTGTTGGATCTTTTTTTTTTTTGCAAACAACTTTTATTTAACAATTGAATCTTAATTCCGTATTAAAACCGATATGAAATAAATTTCACCTTTTTTATTATAAATTCATTAATTTTACTTTTAGATACAAAGAAAAGCTTCATGAATTAGGTTCAAAGCCAAGGAAATATAAAATCCCTTAAAAACTGTCACAGATCGTGAAACAATCGTATCAGCTAAAAGGATAAATAATTTTAAGAAAAAATTGCTTATAAAGTTAGCATAAAAATGATTTATTTATTGTTCTTGGAATGATTGCAATGACAAATTATTTAATTGCAACACGAAATATTCCTTAAATTGCAACTAAATTTTTTTTAACTACTGAATACTCAGTTTAAAAAAATCAGCAACCATACCACCTGCAAAAAAATATTGTTTTTGAAATTTCCAACCTTTGAAATCAAAAATTGAAATATGTAATCAAAGATTTGAAACTGCTCAAAGCCTCATTCTATAAACTTGGTTTTTTCATTCAATTAAGGGAAAGAACACATTTGAAAATGAGTTATAAATTTGTTCAAAAGTGGTTGCGGCCAAAGATTTGGAGGTAGGAAAGTTACTTTGAAGACTATGATGAGAAATTTTAAAATATATTCCAACTCATCCCATATACTGCAAGGCCAAGTTTCATAGCACAAAACTTTTAACATTAAAATTATTGATCGTACGATCAATAATTCTAATGTAAAAGACATTAAATACTAGATATTAGACAACTTTAGACATTATAACAATAATGAAGTGTTATGTAACTTTCTAAAACATATGAATTATAAAATATTAATCTTTATTAAAAATTTTTTTTTACAAAACTATTTTAGTTAAAACTATGCAAAATACTAATGACAGGTTGAAAATATAAATGGCTTTGCTGAATTTAAATTCCCCAGAAATGCTATAAAATTTTATAATAGTTTTTATCGAATTCAACCTTTATCAAAATCTGTGTGAACCATGTTTAATATTTATTTTTTTTTTACTAAAGACATCACTATTTGAAAATGTCCAACAATGTTCAAATGCAGTTTGCATATGAGAAACCTGTAAATTTATTCATTTAAACTCATTGTCACTATTAGCACCTATTTTACATGAAGCCTGAATAAAATATTTAAAAAATAGTTTTATAACACATCACATGATAATTTATTATATCCTAGGAAATGTGTGTAATTTTCTAAAAATAAAACTAAGCTGTAACATGCATTAAAATTCATTGCTAACAAAATGCAAATTAGTTGCTTGGGTTTTATGGTGCAATGTAACAAAATACAAAAAATTTACAAAATTATAATTATCTTAGAGTTCACGTAAATATAATTTAAAAATATTATATGTTATACAATACCCTAGATTCAGGTATTCTATAAAAAATTTAGGAAATTTGATTTAGGAGGAAATTTTTTTGTACGAGTTTTGTATATATCTTGCAAAAGGTATGTTAGCTCAAAACAATTAAACTATGAAAAAGATCTCTAAATTGATATATTAGATTGTCATAGCTTAAATTTTAAAAAGATATTACTTTTCGTTATACAAGTACTCCAGATTTAAATATTTTTAAATTGAGAATGTTTTTGAAATTTTTACTTTTAAATTTATTGAATACAAGTTTCACATGCCACTAATAAACTACACTAGCTTAAAATTTTCACATAAAGGGAACAACATTCTTACAAGAACAATATTCAATACAGTAAATTGTACAAAAATGCCTTTTTATGCTAATTTTTACTGAAGTTTCTTTTTAGCTCATTATTTGAAAAGAAACATTTTCCTATTATCAGATGTTGGAATTTCGCCTATTACTCAATTAGAAACGAAATTATTTGAATTCAAAGAAACTGGAAGTTCAGTTCTAATTAATAGAGTAAAAGTAAAGCTTTCTGTTTTTAATTTTGGTTTCATTCATATTTAATTTATGAAAATTAGTTATTTGTAACTCAAAGTAATTAACATTGAAAAGTTTCTGGTAACAGTTTGTTTTTATTATAATTTTTAATCCCCAGTTTTTATGTTAGAAAATCTGGCAAGAAAACAAATATTTTTTCTTGATCATTGTTTATTTACTAGTGAGCGCGATATTTTCTCTGAATTTTCTGGTTATATTTTCGTGGTTTTAATTAGTTATTTAGTTTTCTTTTTTATTCTTTATTTAAAATACAGGAAAATCAACTCGAAAGAATAGTAATATGGTATAAATGCTATATGATCCCATTTTTGGTGTAGTTTTGAATTTCTGGTGATTAAAAAAATGCTACAAAGCTGATGTAAGTGTGCATTATACAGTAGACGCTAATTTTTATGAACTAATGGCTAGTCCTAACCTTGACACCTAACCATAGACTCAATGATAATTTAAACTCCAATTTACAAACTAAAATTTTGAAAAAATCTTTTGCAAATTTCAATTCTGACAAATAGTTTTCCATTATTTTTTTATCTGATTTTTTTTATTTTTTTAAGATTTCTTTTTATATAACGTCTGAGAACTTGGTTCATTCTTGATCAATAAAGCAATGCTTGCCTGCTTTTTAGAAGTTGTGGTAACAGACATTTGATGGGAAATAAAGGTGATTTAAATTAGACTACAGTCTTGCCATTACAAAAGAACAGAGAAAAATCTCTCCTCATACACGAGAACATATAAAGGAGAAATTCTTTAAAAGTTTCAGCTATCTTTTTCTGCAGTTGGTTTCATTTTACTTGAACAATTCACAATCTATGAAGTTTCTTTGTCAAGAGTGATTGAGATAGTTACGTTGAGAATTTGCAGCTGTTGAAAAAACGATCGTATTTATCTCTTGAAGTAAAAATGAAAATTCTGATAGATAAAAAATATTGAAAACTAAAATTGCCAAAAAATATGGAATTCCCCAGAGCAGCTTCAAGACAGTTTTAAAACTTGAAAAAAAATCTGAAAAAGGAAGCAGTACTAAAGAAAGACCAGGACCTACGGTTTCAAGTGAATTCCAAACACACGAACTGTTGAACCAAAATGGCAAGTTGTTGTTGCACTAGCATGATTCCCTGTACCTAGCCCTGAGTTGGTACCTACCATATAGATAGAAGCAGCCAGGTGGAGTCTTCGTTAATTTTGAAGCAAGGACCAAGCAAAAGACTCCCAATACTTTGCCTGTCACCACCAGAGTTATAATTTCCCTTGGAGGACATTGCGACAACAGCCAATTTTAACATACCTCAACCGCCTTTAGTAGACGCGAAAAATCACCGGTTAAGCCCGGATTCAAATTCCCCACCTTCTGATAAAGAGAACGACGCCCTAATCAACCAAGCCAACATGGTCCTAGAAGGAAAGTGAGGTAATCATTCATTACCAGTAACTAAGGAGTCTTTCCAGAAATCAATATGTAGTGATTATGCTAATGCTTCACACTTTCAGCTATCAGACTATCCACTAAATTGCGTAAACAGCATGAGTTCACAATCACCCTAAAGGAGTGTGCTTTTTAGACAGGAAATAGCTTGATTTGAGCCCATTCACTGAAGAAACAGAACAAGCATCATACACATTTTTTATACAGTACGAACGAGTTTTTGAACAGTATGAACATTAAAATGGCTACTGGGTGTTTTTGGACTTGCACCTTAAAAACAATAATGGGTGTTTACTATTTGTGAAAAGCTAAAACAAAAATCAAAATATAGTGGTTATATTTTACAACAGATTTCAAGCCATTCAGATAAACAGTATAAAGCAGTTTTTTTAAAGTACAAATGTTTACTACGAATTAAGTGCACATTTTTAAATTGAAAAACCTAAGGATAACATTGCATACACTGTTTACAGGGTCATCTCTATAGAATTAGAGTGGTGGATTCCCCAAACAGTGTTTTGCGCTACTCTAACCAACCAGTGATTTTTGAACATTTAAATTATTGTACTGTACTTTCACAACATCAGAACATTGTAAAGTATTGAAGAGCCTGTGAACTATGACTTAAGAAAGAGAATGTTTGGCGTTTGTAAAATAAACATTGCATACACAAAATAAAGCATTTATTTACGGATAAGTTATATTTTAGAGAGAAAATTTAACACATTTATCTTTATGAACATAATCAAAATACAAACTTTTAGTTTCTCTTTTAATTATATACTGAGAGTCATTATGCAAAGTTAAGAATAATTTTACAATATATTAGACAGCTTCAAAATTTACCTTCCAAAGTTTATTAAAATAATCATTTTGCTCAGCATTAAATTATATCAACTGGTAATAAAAACATGCAGGATTTTGATCCATCGAGAGTAGCAAAGAATTACAAGAGAAAAATATGTTTTTGTATTATAAACAGCTTCATCATACTAAACATGTGATCAAGTATATTCTTTTCGCAGTGCTTTTGGTTAAATTTGTCACTCAGTAGCAATGTTTTGCAAATTTGGGCTATTTAGATTGAGACACAGTTTAAAGTAGATTCTGGACCACTACAAATATTGACAAACTAAAATATTTTAGACTTACAGTTGAAACTTAATATAAAATCAACAGTTATTTCATTTAAAAAAGTGTTTTTGTCATAGTATAAAAAATTGAGTAAAGAAATTTATTAAATGTCTAAACATAAGAAAAAAACATACTCACAACTATTGAATTTATATATAAATTAAAAAAAGGTATAGACAAATAGATTGATAACTATAAATTTTATCTAAAGAACTTTCTAGGTTACAATGTAAAAAAATAAAAACTAAAACTAAACCTCTTAAAAATTTTTTGTTAAGTTTGAAAATTTTATATGCACAAAATTTTCATCTGATATATAAATATATATATATATATATATGAATAGAAAAAATAACAATTCTAAGGGTACTACGCTATGTTCATTGAATCACTAGCATCTCAATTATGCACTTGTTATACAAGAAACAATTTCATTTTTATAAGTAAAAATATGTGCACTAACCTAGTAATTTTTATATTTAAGAATTTTTGATTTGTGCTTCTAAATAACCATGAATATATCTACAATTGTAATATTCATTGTACACAAAGGATTATTTCATACAGTCTAAGATTTAGGATGACTGAATCATATTAGAATAAAAAAGCATATTTTATTCAAAATTTAAATGCTCAAATGAGAATTGCTATAAATATATAATAAAATATCAAAGTTTTTAGTGGTATATATAAAAAAAATTACATACTGATTTGAAAGGAAATATTACAATGAAATTTTATTTTTTGTATGAGGTCAACATAAAAATTTATCTGAAATATTAAAGGTTAGGTAAATACAAAATAAGACTTTCGACTACACGATTCAATATAGCTCTACATATTGCTATTGAGCCAATTGCACAAAGAGGTACAATCTAACATAAATCCAGCCAAATTTGTGCATATGCTGATGACATTATGATCATCTCAAGAAATGAAAGGACTTTAAAGGAATGTTATAGAGAGTTAGAAAGTAGAGCCAACAATGTTGGTTTACAAATCAACGAAAGCAAGACCAAATATTTGATAATATCGCCCAATGAATCTAGAAGGGAACCAAGAAGTATTGAAATCGAGGGTAAAAATTTTGAAGGAGTGTCACAATTCAAGTATCTTGGAACTTTTATTTGCAACGACAACAGCCTACAAAATGAAATATGCGAGAGAGTGCAAGCTGACAATAGAGCTTTCTACGCAAATAATTCAATAATAGATTGATATCACGAAAAACAAAACTGCAAATCTATAAAACCCTCATTAGACCAATCGTTACATTTGCTGGAGAAACATGGACATTGAATGTAAGGGACTCTGAATATATTAGAATTTTTGAACGTAACATTTTAAGGAAAATCTATGAACCAAGGCTTGAAAATGGTGTATGGATTAGAAGAAATAATAAAGAATTAATGCACCTAGTGAGAAACAAAGACATAGTGAGATTCATTAAAGCACAAAGAATACAGTGGTTTGGCCACGTACACTGCAGAGATGAAAAAAATATAAAAAATATAACAAAGGGTAAATTATTCAATAGCAAGAAGAAAGGGAGACCCAGAGAAACATGGATTGATAATGTGGAAAAGGACCTGGAGACCATGAAGATAAAGAATTGGAAAAATTTGGCTCTGAAACGGGAAAAGTGGAAGGAGGTTGTATTGGAGGCTAAGGCCTGCATAAGGCTTTAATGCCAGTTAAGAAGAAAAACAAAATAACTTGGGTATGATTGACACTGTGTAATGTATAGACTAAAGCTATTGTACAACATTGTATTATACACTGGAAATTGTCTTCTAGAAATTTCCATAGATAATAGATCATATTTACATCACAAACTCTGAAAACACCAAAGCACAGAGCCTGATAGACATGCATGCTGAAGCACATCATTTATCTAATGCTACTCAACAGTGGATGGTAGCGAAACAGTGACATTTCTCTACAAGGGAGTTGTACTACTACAAGGCTCCAATGAGCTATTCAGGAGCATTTAACATTTTAGAATAAAATTTCCAAAAAATTCAGAATTCTATCGCATTATAAAAGCAAAAGTATTTTGCATTAACATGTTCACTGCTGGTTTAAATAAGTGCAAAATATAACACCAATGCTAAAATGTCAATTGTGCATTAATAAATCTTACGACATCACAATTGCAAGTTTGAAGAGGAGATGTCTTTAAATGTATTCCTTACTTACATAGTAGGCTTGTCTGCTAATTTAAGTGTTGGAAAAGGTTTGCTAATTGCCCAATAGACGCATTTTTAACAGGGGTTTGGTTTTTCATGCAAGGATTATTTTTTTTTTGCATCAGCATTAATTAGATTGAGACCAACATAGCAATGAGAGATTAGTATTGAGGAAGTTATAATAGCATGCAGTTTCAAATATATATTATAAAATTTCCACCCTATTTCACATAAAAAAATAAGCTCTACCAACAACAGCTTTCTATGAGATTACACAACCATTGCTTTCTTCCATGACCAGCTTTTCTACAATTAGCTAAATTTACAATCTTTTATTAATATACAGGTTAAGCAAATTTTAATGCATCTTTAATAAACACATTTCCCTAAATAAATCAATAAAATTATTAAAAAACTGATATTCATAGGAAATCTTGCATTCTTAAAATGCATATTATTCAGTGTATTGCAAAAGAAATGTATTAAGCTTTAAATCATTGTGAGATGTTTTCAGAAACAGAAATTTAAGTGAGGTTGAAATAGTGAGTTCACATATGAGAAAATGAAAGCTATGCTTAAAAATAGATGGCTATAATAATGCCCCAAATACCAATAGTTTAATGTGCAATATATATACCAGGGGTGTTTGTGGGACCCCAAAAAATCCCCGGAAACTATTACGGACTTACTACCGACATTTTGGAGTTTCGAGAAGGGGGGAAATGAAAAATTACAATTATGAAGTATTAAATGACCTAATTATTGCGTTTTCTGCTTTCAAAGCAAACAAAATTACCCAGATCAAAATGAATTCAATATTATTCCTACTTCCTTTTGAACGACGATCCCAGGAATTTCCGGGTATCGAAGTTCAAAATCCCTGGAATTCCGGGGTTTCCCTGGAGCACAAACACCCCTGATATACACACACATATAATACAAAATCATGCAAATCCAGCTTTTGGAAGGTGGAAAAATTCACTTAAACAATTGTTTTTAGATTTTTAAAAACAAACTGTTCCAAGACAGATGCTGAGGCAAAAAATCAAAACACTTCCTATCTCATAACAATTTTTTTATACATCCTCTTAGTTTATTTATGAGTAGGGGAAATAAATAAAAAAAGAAAATTTATAGCAGTATACACAAAATAATTTCATTCATTTTAACATTAAATTGACTTTAATTCTATGAAAATACATGAAACAATTTTTATATATTTGGATGTTATGTGTCACATATTGAAAATATTCCTAAAAAGTTTATTTATAAGTTAAAAGAATTTCAAAAGTACTTAATTTACTATTAAAAATAGTGAAATCATCAACTGCAAATATTACGATTTTAAATCAAGTTTTGAAATTAAAAATATATTTCTAGACAACCCAAAAATCTATTAATATTACCATTGTAAAAATAAAGACATGCTCTCTCAACAGTATTTTAAAATTGAAATATTTTAGGTTTTTCAGTTTATGATATTCTATATTAAAGGCAATTAATTTTTTTTAGTTTCATAAGAAACTAGTTCTAAAAATGTATATAACAAAACTATATTACTTACTAACTTGGACTCACTGTAATCTAACGCTAAGAATATCCCCAATTGAGTAAACTATCCCATACTTGAATCCCAGTATGGTTGAGTTTAGTTTTTTTTTTGCCAATGAGACAACTCTAATATATATATATATATATATATATATATATATATATATATATATATATATATATATATATATATATATACAATCCCCAATGAAAGATAAAACATTTTAAATCATCGTCTCATTTACTGTCTGTATGATGTCAATAGTAAAAATTCATAAATCCTTTTACAGCATTTTCCCTAAAAGTAAATTTCTATGACATTTTTTTAAAGTAATAGCAAAACACTATGAAATTTAAAACAAAGATTTTTTTAAACTTTTCATTTGTCAAGGTTATACTTCCAAATGAGTGATTGAAATTCAAATAAATGAATGGACACTCCTGAAAAATTATAGATATAAAAATGGGGAGCACTTGAATGACTAACCCTTTGCCACAACAAGGCTAGAAACTGCTACTCATTTGTTGTTACCCAGTGAGCAACTGTGAACCAAGTGAAGTCATAGAGTCCTCTGAAAATTATATACAGGAAGCAATATTGTATATATTAACTCTGTAATAGAATAAATCAAATACAATTTTTTTTTAGAAATAACAGCCCATTGGTAATATCTTGAATTATTGATTTCTAAAAATAAAAGCAAGAAAGCTTCCTTTCATAAAGGACATTAAAAGGAATAAAGGACACCAAGTTGCATGTTATTATAATATACATCTACTTAAGGAAAGAAAACCTTAAGCAAACTAAAAAGTTAAAATTGACAAAATATTTGCAACAATAACTTATTTCAAAAATTATAAAATTCAAACTTTTGATTTGGTTTGTCTACTTTTGGTCATTTTTAACTTTACAAAAGATTTCGTAATGTTTTGCTAGAGAGAAAATACAGAATCAGAAGGAAATCAAATCCAAAATAATTATACAGCAATGAAATGATTTATGATTTTCTGGTTTAATATTAATAAATAAAGTAAATTATATCAGGGGTAATTATTTAAAGTAAATTTCTAATCTATACACAAAGTTCAAAATAGGACTAGTGATAGGCAGTTAACTAAAAATATTAACTAAAAAAATAATTCAATAGTTTTTTTTTTATTCTTGAAATATTTTTAAAAAAATGCAGCAAACTAGGGCTACCCAGGCAAAATAACACTATATAATACAAACATTTATTTTGATATGCAATTTTCAACTAAGACATATAATTAAATAAAACAAGACAAATATCATGCAAAAAAATTATGATTGATTTATAATTTTTTCCCAAACATTTAACACTGAATTCATTTGTATTATTTCCATTAAGTTTTTTAGACATATTGTAAATTTTAAGTTCAATTGATACTCTTTGATTATAAAATAATTGAAAAATCAATAGAACCAGTGTAAGGAAATAAGTAGAATTAAGACTTGTATACCATTGAAATTAGAATTATAAGTCACCTTACAAAGATAAATTCAAATTCATAAGTAAAAAAACATGAATTTTACGTTTAGTTATATCCATAAATAAAATTAAATGAATATTAAAGGATTTTTCTAAATAATTATGTAAGAAAAATCTTGGAATAATTCACATTTAAAGATTATTCAAATGTTTGTGTTGGGAAGAAAAATTATCCTAAATGATCAAACTAGAATTATATTTTATAAGTAGGAAATTCATTGTTTTATGGTACATATTCACAAAATTACTTTCTCAGACGTCTGTTTAAACTAAGAATGAGAGTATAAAGTAAAATCTTGAATTTAAAACTAAGTACTCTAATTAAAAACTTTTCTAAACTAGAAATGCCCTTTAATTTGCATTATCTTCAATATTATAAGAAAAGTGCTTTACAAGTTCCCGATATCACTATCAAATAATGCGTATTACAGTCGATTGTTATAGAACATTTTTTTTATAATCAGCGTTTACAAAAGTCTGGAGAATTAATAATTTCATTACATTATAGACAGCACAAAATTTTCACTTTTAATGCTACTTGCATCAAATCCCAAAAATGTAAAAAGCTGATACATATTAAAAAGAACAAAAAGTAACCTCAATTATTAATGGAGATATGTACAAAGACAACGAGAATCAGTAAACTTAAAAAGATCTTTTTCTTCAAAATATTATGTTGGAAATTTATCCTAGTCACATAACCAGAAAAGCTTCCAGATATTAATAAAATTGGAGAGAACTTATGTGTTTGACGAACCATTTTAAGTAGTCTTTCTTACCAGAAAATAATGGAATAACATGATTAACATTAAGCATGATCTAATCTGGTATATTGATTGATCAAAGAAAAGCAACCTTTCAGGATTGGGAGTTTGTGGTGTATTATTAAGAGCTAATTTACTTACTGGCCTTGAGGAGTATCCCACTGTCTTTTAGGCTGAGGTTCTTGCTATCACCAACTATTTACAGGTAAACATAAGAAAAGGCTACCATGGCAAGCATATTCTTATTTTTAGTGACAGCCAAGCACCTTTAATGGCTCTAAATTCATTCTAAATTAAATCAAATATTGTTTTGGAATGTAGAAACCTTCTAAGAGAACTAGCAACCTGGCATATTCTGATCAGGGTGTCAGGACTCGTGGGAATTAAAGGAAACAAAAGAGCTCATGTATTTGCAAAAGAGGGACCCGCTTTCAAACCAATAGGAATAGAGCTCTTTCATAGCATCAATTTGAAGACAGCAGAAGAGATCATTCTTAAGTGGGAGAAATAGAAAATGAACAAAGTTTGGCATAATACTCCTGAACAAAAACATGCTAAAAGTATAATCATACTGTTAATCAACGTGGTTCCTCTGTAAAAATCCTCTGAAATTTTCAGGTTCTTAAAAATGAAGATACAAACAATTGTGGGCTTCAATCACTGGGCACTATTATTTCAGAAAACACTGCAGGAAATGTAACAAGGATGTGGAATTAGCACACTATATTATATGAGTGTGATATCCTTTTTCAATTTACTACCTTATGCATTCCTTATTCTAGAGTTACACCCCAGCTCCATTGAAGAATTGTCAGACTTTATAAATAAGGTAGAGGATCTCAAAAAAGGAACTAGGATTAATTGGGTTTGGTGTACTTCATACCAAATGCTTTTAGCAGAGATGTCCTATATCAGACAAACCAAATATAGAAGAATAAAATAATTCTAAGTGGCTTTAAAGCTAATTGTGGAATGCTGTGAAGTTGCTTGACAAAATGTTTTCAACGATGAAGACATTTTAGCACACTAGACATAAATTCAGAAAACAGAATTTTGTTGACACAAACTTATGCTATCTAAGGATCAATTTGTATCTGTAAAAAAATAATTTATTTTGTTTACAAATGCCTGTCCTTCGACCGCTAGGCCATTAGACAACGGGCTCTCCAATATCTTGCAACACGACAAGAAAAAACAGATAGTGCAGAGCACTCGTCCAAATGTGAAGAAGTCATAACATGTCCAGACATACAAAGAGAACACGCAGGGGAGTCGACAATGTTAAAACGGAAGAGATGGGCATGGAGGCAGTCGTGACCTGTCAGCATTCTAAATGTAGCAACTGCAGTCACTTGAGGGAAGTCAGGAATAGTATGTGGAGCAGAGAAAAGTACAGTCCAAGGCTTGCCATTCGAAAGGTTTAAGGCAGTATCACGGTGAAAGCGCCTAGAGATTCTAGAAATTCCAGGTTTAGATGAATGGAATCTCAATTTCACAAGGGTTTTCTGCAGAACTAAGGTCACCTTCTTGACAAGGAGATCAGCTCTCATTTCCCTCAATGCCACAGTAGGAAGGAATCTACTTGAAGGGCACTTTATTAGAGAATCTCTCAAGCAAAGTCCTGCAATTTAGGAATCTTTGGTTCTAACCTCTTTATTAGTAGAAAGAGTTTAAGTGCAGAAATAGAGTCAGAAAGGATTACAGCTCTTTCAAAGCAGTTTTGTTGTATGGAGAGTTGTTCAAGCGCAATGAGAATAGCTTTCATCTCACCATCAAAGTGAGTCGTGAAAGTACCAACTGGAAGACAAAAACAGAAAAGTTCACAAAAGATGCCAAAAAATAAAAAATAATAATCATTTGCAGCACAGTTCCTCAGAATAAAATTTTGGGATTCATTTTTATTGGTTAAAATATATTCTAATGTATACCAAGGCACACAAACAGTTCGACTTTGAAAGCACAAGATGAATAGAAAATAAGATTTTTAACATGAAAACATTCAGGCTGCTCTCAGGCCTTGAATCCTTATTAACTTCTAATTTCCAGGCAGTTCTACTAATTTCCATGCTGTGACCCATTTAAGATTTCTCTATTGAACAGGTCAAAATATATAGCAAAGCTTATAATCAGCAAATAGTTGTATTAGTAAAGATTAATGCATATAAGCCATAATCACAATTCCAACATTTTCACAAGAATCATTTCTAACTTAGTATATTCAAAATTCTGTGTTGTAACAAATTTAAACTTTTCTGTTAAAAATTAGTAAAAACTTCCTAACTTTCCCAAATTTCTATGTACATAAATTCAATTTCGATCCATTGAAGTTTTCCTCATCACTTTTATTAGTAATTGTTTAAGAAAAATTGATATGGTAGATAACAAAATAAATATTCTATATATTGTATTTCATAGCACAACATTCTTATATTTTTCTATTATGCTTTAAAAATATCTAACAACTGTTTTATATTTCTGTAAAATTATCATAGTCAAACAATTAACATACAGATAAAGGCAAACTAGAAATTTTACTCATTACTATCGAATTTAACACAGCTTTGATAAAATAAATTAAAATACATTCATTTATAAAAAGGAAAATTAACTTTTACAATTGACATAATGAAATTCAAAATGTTTCCAGTATTAGAAACCTGCAATATACTATTTAAATGAAAATTAATGTGCAACACATTAGTAGAAACATTCTCTCTCATCTGTTCCTACTTTACAAATCAAATTATATGTAGTTTGGTTTCTTTTTGTTGCTCAAATCATTTTTTGCACATAAGATCTAACTAGACCAAGACCTACAGTTGAAAATAGATTCTGAACCACTACGAACAACCATTTGAACCCATGAGCTGTTGAATTAAAGGCAAGAGTGTTACAAGACAAGAGCACTAACCATTCTGCTGCCAGCTCAGCCCATGTGAATAAGAGATAATCTTGCACAATTGAAGAGTCTAATATTTTTAGAACCCAAATAACTTTTAGGTTTACTTATTTTACATACAACATAAAAATTAAATACAACATAAAAATGTTTTAAATGCAAAATGTATTACAGAAACTCATTCCAAACATTAATGTAAATTTAACGAGACCCCTTATATGAAATTATCAGTTAAAACAATTGCATTAAAATTGTAATAAAAAATGAATTTCATAAAAACTGATTTCTATCAATTGTGATTAGTTTTATTAAATGTATGTAATTTTTAAAATTTTCTATTAAGAAATTTTGACAGAATTTTCAAATTTAAAGAATTAATGGAGAAAAAACATGTCATAATCAAGTTAAATTTTTTAAATTTAAAATATCAAAACTTAAAGTACTTTTACTCTGCAGTACTGCTTGCTTTGAGAACATATCATGCTGTTAACAATTTGTCAAATTGCCGTTAACAAAAGTGTTTACTTCATAAAATAAAAAGGGTGAAAAAAAATTAGGCAAGCAATAAAGTCAAGAAATTTTCCAAATAAAAATTATAAAAATCCTAGTAATCATCTCAACTTTACAAAAAAATTAACTTCGGTAAAATCAAACTAGTAAGCAGGAATAGAAGTAAGAAATTATGAAAAAAGAATGTCTTGCACAAAAATATACATGGAAACTCAGCATTAGTTGAAAAGTATCTATGAAATTTGATAAATTTAAAGCAGAATCATTGCCATAAATGGCATCTTAAAAACAATAAAAGAAATTAAATCTACATGGTGTTTAGATTTATAATCAAAAATCTCTTCATTCTTTTTGCACAATTAAGTCCTTTAACTGTAATTTACAATTAAAGTACATTCTGTATTTCAAAACATCACCACCAGAGTTATGAATCAAATCCAAGACAGCACACATACACTGAATTACTGCCAATTTCATTGCAAGTTTGACAAAGGTGTGTGTATACACTTAAAAACTTTATTATGTAAATGTTTTAAAATGAATATTTATATATTTGGTTATATTGTAATTACAATAAAGTGTCTCTCTCACACACACAGATTTATATATATCAAGGGTACATCTCCATCTTATCTACCACAACAATAATAAAGTATAAAAAAACTAAATTTTTCATTTTATGACAAATTTTCAAGCAATCAAAAATTAAACATGAGAATAAAATTCCAGCTTTTAAAATTTCTTGAATTCAAATTTAAAAAAAAGTTAATTTTAATTTGAAATGACTATCTCCACCTGAAATTAAGATTTTTTCAAAAGCTATTGAAATATATTATTACTTTAAAAGTAAAAAAAGATTTCAATGAAAATATTTTATTGAACATATAAAAATCAAGATTTTAAGTTTTTGACACCATCTTAATATGGACAGCTATTCCAAACCTCATTTATCACATAGCAATGTCAAAAATATATTAAACTGAGACAACATCTTTTAAAAGCTAAACACTAATTAAAAATCTACACATCAATGATAAAAACAAAATAAGGTATTTATGCCAGCAATCTTAATTTCAACTGCTTGTTTGAAAAATTGCTTATTCAAAAATGCAGTAGAAATCTTACCAACTTCAAAAGCAGGCCTCATTGCAAATTTATTAACAGCTCAGTATAATTGCTAGTTGAAGACTAAACAAATCTTGTGCTAATTTGATTAGTTCACAAGTACAACTTTTGTGCATGCAGTCTAATGTTTATGGGTAGGATTTATGGTAGCTAAAAAAGGATTTATGGGTAGAAATGAATTTACAGCCATTACAAATATTCATACCTAAGATGTGAATCAAACCTGCAAATTGCTGAACTGGAAACTTATCAATTTAGTTGCCAGCTTGGTAAAACTCGCACTACAAAAGCCAGTTTAGTTAAAACATTGGCCTCAAGCTTGGTTTGATTGACATTCTGTCACATTTTGCACATGAGAGTCAATTTACTGACCAAGCAGATAACTCATCCATAACATAAAAATTTAAGTATCTCAGTGATCCAGAAATTTATTTTGAAAATACTTATAAATACTTAAGAATTTTACATAATAAAACATTTTTGGGTTAAAAAAAATGCTTCTAAGATTTTCAAGGACAGAAATCCATCCTCAGAACTGAAAAGTAATAACACAATGATAAACCATAGATTAATATATATAGTTAGATGATGGTTTACTAAATACATGCAAACATTTAAAGTTTTTAAGCATTTTTTAGAGTATTTCCAATCTTTTATACCATCAATATGCAAGAAATATTAATATCAAATGCAAGAAATAACCTTTACAACAAAAGTTTTGTCTGGGAATGAAAGTCTACCATTGTTTTAAATAAATACAAGTTATATCAAAGAAAAGAAACAAGTTGTGTTTGGTAAAAAACATTTTAGTCAACCAATCAATATCAATGCAAAAAGTTACTCTCAAAGATTCTATGCAAATATTTAACATTTGTTAAAATTAATTGATGAATAATGTATAGAGATACAAGTAAAGGAAAGTATAGCAAAACTATTTTGTGCAATTATTTAAGAAACTAAAGCACTCTTTTCTATACATCAGAAGAGAATTTTTCCATACAGTATTCAAATATAAAAAAAGTAATCTTTCTCATTTAATTCCCAAAAGATCAGCTGATTCAATCACTGAAACATGTTCATTAGCAAATTCTGGTTCATTGTCATATTTTTCTTAAAGCCTTTTAGTTAGTATAAAAATTTGTAAAATCACATTAGATTTATTCTAGATTTAAGCATTTTGCATGTATACATCAAGTATTATAATTACTGATCAACATTAAATATTCATATCGTCTTTGAATTTACTGCTGCAGTAAAACTGAATAGTTTGCTTAAAAACTAAAAGAAATTATCTTTTTCTATAGTTAATATTAATAAGAGTTTTATAAAATTTTGCAAGATGTGTATTGCTTTCTGCTTATAAAAAAAGCAATTTTAATTATAAAATAAATAACTGATAAAATCTTGAATTTTTCATTACTATGCAAACATTTTTTAAATATATATATATTTATAATTGAACTGTGGGTGTTATATTTTTTTCTAATAATGAATTTAATTTTCTTTTTAAATTTTCAATTCATGATAGTTATAAAGTAATATTTTCAACAAAATAAAATTTCAGAAAGTGAAACAGTATACATTATGTTTTCTATATCATGTGTGCATTTTTAAATTGATATTTTTATTTTAAACAATTATTTATTAATTTTTATTAACTCAAATTGACTTCTCAATAATCATTAGACAACATCAAATTAAAAGCAGACGGAAATTAAGTTTAAAGCCAAAGAACTGACACTCGTTAAGGTCAAGCACATGAAGGGTTTTTAAGAAATACTAGATCATAAAAAACGCTTCCTTAGAATTTTTATATACATACAACATATATTTTACAATTGCTACCAATGACATTTAAAAAACTGAAGATATTTACAAATTAATTTTGCAATACAGTAAACACTTAAAATTTTAGTATGCTTAAGACCTAATAATTTACTTAAAATCCTTACATGTTTTCTATTTAAAAGCCTACCAGAGATTTTATAACTTAACAAATACCAAAGAAAGCTTCACATTTTATGCTCATAGAATTATGTTGAAGAAATTTCAATACAGATAAGCATAAATCGGGCAAACCTATACAGCACTAAATTCAAATGTTTTTGAAATTGAGGAAGAGAGTTCAATGAAAATACAAGTTAAAAAATTATCTGAGAAATTTTTTAATCACTTAAAAATTTAAATAAATATTAATAAAAATATATAGTTTCCTGACAAATAAGAGAGAAATGGAAGAATTTATACACTATATATTTAAGAAAAAAAATTAGTGACATACTTTTCTAGATTTTTCATCTCCCTATCTGCAGTTGGGCACTTTGACCTCTAGACAGGGTGAACAGCCATTGCAATATTTAACTATTATATTTATTCAAGTTTCATCAGAGGATTATACATTCAAGAAATACACAACTATTAAATGTGACCAATTTCTTATATAATGCTACATCACATTAATTCTTACACAAAGCTTACACCAAATATAGTGCCAGAATTAGTAGAAAACCTTAATTTCTTTTTTATTACTATGCAAAGTACTTTGATTAAGTATAGGAATGTGCCTCAAATTCTTATGATGAAAGTTACAACTCAGCAATGTCCCAAATTTTGTAACAATTCCAAGTTTTGAACAAAACTTAAGTTTACCTGTAATATTTTCAGTTCAAGTAATTTTTATGCTTTTCTCAGTTTTCCAAAAGCATGAAACCTGTCAAGATAAATTTTAAGTGATATTAATTATAAAACATATTCAGGAACGGGTTTTGCTCCACATATGACGTTATAAATTAGTTATGCAAATATCAGCCAATATTGCCAGGAAATTAGAAATGCATAGCACCTTATTCTTTAGTACTACTTTCATACAAAAGAGTTGTGTCTCCTCTCTTTACAGCCATAGCGAAATTCATAACTTTGAATTTTTTCTTTATTATATTAAATATTTGGACAGATTTCAGAGAAATTGTAAATTCAAACAATTTTATTATAGGTTTATACAATCTTACAATACAATTGACATTTGCACATAGCATAGTCAGATTGTATGAAGCTAAGCAGGTGTTTTCTTAAATGTCAGAAATGCATATAATGTAAATTGTGATATTTAAATATTACTCTAATGTTACATTACTAAACAAACATTAAGTATTACTAATGTTGTGTAGATAAAGGGAATATTTATGATTTGCTTATTTTTTGATAATAGGGAATACCAATCATGCTTATATCAGATATGTGAAATAATAAAAAGATCACAACAGAATTAAGTAACAAGTGACATATACATGAGACTGCAATATAAACATACAAGGTGAGTTTTGTTTACTTGATACTCTATGGCCCCCTTATGCACAAAAAGGCTACAGAACACAGTTGAAAGATACAGAAGGTAGGGATTAATCCCATGAAATCTTGAGTAAAGCTCACAATACTGAATGTTCTATAACCAACTCAGCATGGATTAATGAAGGCAAATAATATTGAGTATAGATGCATCTAAAAATACATAACAGAGTACTTGTATCCATGCTCAGAAAACAAGTAAAAGAGACTACAGAATGTATACCTAAATTTTATAGATGGTTTAACAGTTCTATGGACATTTGCATAAAGGTTAATTCAAAACAATTAAATTTTACAAAATAAACAGAACACATAGAATAATCAATTAATATCAAAAATATGGATTATTTTTCACATAGCAGTTTATATGCATCTTTCCTTTTCAAAGATAATCATTAACATATAGCTCACACAAAATATTTGTAAGAAATTGTATTGACAATACATTTAGTAAAATCTATAATCTAACACTATATAAACAAGTCCCAATTATTAATAGAGAAAGTTCTCCAATCTTATTGGAGATAGTATGAAGAGAAATTCAATTTCACTTTAACAACTAAAAACACCATGTCACTAAATAAAACACAATGGTCTGATGGTGCTAACAATAGCAAATCACTAATTTTGCAACAATTAGTTTATTGGTTCATTGTTTAATGATCCTTTTTTATACACAATAGTTAATTTGGCTAGGATTGACAGTTTAACATATGGATTTCAAATCTTAAACACCCATTCCTCCAGGGACAAACATTGTGTGAAACAGACATTCCCTTCCCTCACAACACAAGAATATAGTCTACCATGCATTAAAAATTTCACAAGAAGGTAAAGCAAGGTAGATGTTACAACAAGCTTCAAAAATTAAAAGTGTGTTAGGTTGCATAACTACTATGAGGTGACAAAAATATCCACAAGTCAAAATAAATGACCCACTAAAATAGAGACAACAATGCTAATCATACAACAAGGTTGAAATTAAAATGCTTTAGTTTTTTCTTTGCAATATCTTCTCTCTATTTGTAACAAAGTTTATTTTCCATCAAAGTAAAACTCAAGTGATTCAAGAAATTAATAGATAAGATCGGCACAGTGCCAAGTCTTCCCATGATCACAGAAGATTAAAATCCAGTCATTTGAGCCTGTATGTATAGTGATGCCATAGTTTGATAAATGAAGAATGGTAACTTTTTTACACACAGAAGCTAATTTGAGCAAGACCTACAAATAAGCAATTTCAATTAACTAATAGCATCCATACCATGAAGAATCCAATCCATGAATTAAAGGCCGGAACACTAAACATTTAATAGCATAGTTATTAAGAATGATTTAAGTACACATTCTTTCTTCAGATATATGGTCTTAAATAAAATCAAACCTTGGAAAATTTTTTGCTCCTCATTTAAAAGCTGTAATTCTATAGCAATTTAATATTTTATCCCTTTTAATTTACATATTTTTTGGATTCTTTTATATATTACTTGAAAATAATTTATACACACATTATCAATTTGACACTCTTCCCAATATTCTATTCTCTTTTTTATAGGACTGCATTTTCTTTCAGAAAATACACATATTGCAATAGAATAAATGAATCAATTTATCAAAAAAACATGCAAAAGATCTATCACAATACTTTAAAAAATTAAGTAAAAAGCAAATGGAATATTTAACATTAAAAGTTTAAAGATTAACAATCCCTCACAAGACAATTTTAACATTGTTCTGGATGCTTTCCATCATTGGAAAATGCATTTTAGCATTTTGCAATCTAATTAAGCAATCAATTTAAAATAAAATTTTTAACATCTTAACATATTGAATTTTAACTTTATATTCAAAGAATAATGTGCAAAATGTTTCCGATATCCTAAAAATGTATCTCAAAATTAAATTTTGAATTGCAATTGAAAAGAAATTGCAAAGAAAGGTCATTCGGACGGTAATGTTTTTAAAATAAAATCAATTTCTAGAATTGCAGTGTTTTCTCTTTTTAAATCTTATCTTTAAAAAAGATAAGAAATGAATTGATTATGTCCATGCTTAAATATATCAGGCCAGTTTTTTTAAATACACTTAAGATGGTTTGTTTTGCTTGATTACTTTTTGCACCTGAGAATTGACACAGAATTATGGTTAAGAAAGTGTATTCCATACCATGTTCAGAGTCAAATGCATGAATTATTGAAATAAAGGTCAGAACACTAACTAGCATCCTACCATGATACACATAAAATTGAAGTTTAAACTTCAAACAAAATATTTTGCTCTGCAAGATTGCAGAAGCTTAATTCCTATATACATTTTTTCTAAAAACAAAGGTATTCAGAAATTTTAATATAACATATCGGCAAAGTCAAAAGAAGTTGATACAAAATATACACCAAGAATCTGAAATTAGGAAAGTGGTGTTCCACATAATGAGGGATCTTGAAATTCTTCATTCAATCAATCAAAACTGTAGAGGATATTTCATAATATATATATTACTGAAATTTATATCAAGAAACTATAAGAACAAAGAGGTAAAATATTAAAATTGGAAGTGAATGGCAGAACAAGATTTTCTAATCAAACCAAAGTATACATAAGTGTTTATAAAATTAATCAATAAAGTTCATTTAAATTTTTAAGAGGAAATAAGATTCTTTAATTTTTCTAAGCAAGGTTAACAATGCTAACAATATGCCTTTTTTGATTTAATAAAATCCATACAAGCACTCATAAATAAGATTTCTAAGGCTTTGGAAAACATAATAAATTAAAATTCAATTGTAATTAATTTGCAAGTTTGTTTTAGCTTTCATGAGAAGAAATATAGTAAGATTTAAAATCTGGATTTATAAAAAGGGAGTTAAATAAAATTTTAAAGAGAGATACATAAAAAAATATCATTCAACATAATAAAAATGTCTCAGAAATGAATTTTAATATTTAAACAAATTTCAGTGTTTTAAGCAATTATTTTTAGAAGCTTACTGAAACTAAATTTAAATGAAACAGAAAATTTTACATAATTAAATAAAACTAAGTAATAATTCTAAATAATAATACATATTAAAAAATTAAGAGTAGCATGCAGGTTAGAAAATATATAATTAAAAAAGTTTTAAAATCTCAAATTTTATATTTTTATCAGAAAATTCTGATTTTTTTTTTTTCTTGAGACTGAAAGAATTTTTTTTATATTTTTTTTATCTAACACTATAATTTATGTTGATGCAAAATACTCACTGTTATTCTCTTGCTAGCTGAATAAGTGAACCAAGGTTGTGTTTCTAAAATCAAATGACCACCCATTTGTAGTTGGGCAAAGATCCTTTTAAACATCAATTTTAAACCTTCATCTCCAAAATTCAAATGAATCCATTTTGTCACTCTTAAACATAGAATTGTATCATACTCAGGCTTTTGCGTTTCGAGAAAGTCTTCACTGGGTGGAACATAATTAGCCTAGATAATAAAAAAAGAGTTCTTAAAAAAATCTATCTAACACTAATTTTTAATGGAAATATTTTAAGACCGAATTCGAAACTCTAGAAATTCTTGTATTGCTCATCTGACGAGAGAGAAAATAATTACCATTTTATAAATATACCACAAAAGATTATAAACTGTTTTGGAAAAGTATCTAAACACTTTATTTCAACAATAAATCAATATTAAAAAATACATGAGGAAGATGAATATAAATCATATTTTCAATAAATGTATTTAAATATACCTGAAAAGTGATTTATAAAACTGGATAATTAGAAACCTAATTCTAAATATGTAATTTCTTGCAAAAGCAAAATTAATAACATTACTTATATATAATTAAAAGCATTCCCAGGTAAACTTTCATTAATTATTAGGAACCATGTATTTTGATATGTGTGACGTGAGTATTCACAACTTTTTGTTCACTGAAATATTTACATCTAGATATATTTAATTTTGGAAGATTGCTAATAACACATTTGTTGTTTCTGCATTTAATAATACACAAGTATCAATAATTACTACTTGCATTTTATGTTCAGAACATACCTTTTCTATTTTATTCATTCATATAAGATGTCTTAATCAACACAAAAACATTTATTGACACAATCAAATCCAGTAACTAAATTATTTTCAAATGAATAAAATATATATTAATATGCATACTTTTATAATTAAAACAAAAAATCATTAAATAATTAAATTTCAATTTAAAGTTATTAAATTAAACTAAAGTTCATTAAATTTTTCATTAAGATGTAGTCATTAAGATACAGTCATTATGAATATTTTTAGAACAAATTTTTTTAAAGATTAGTTCTAAGCCAAAATAATTCAATCATTGTTAATTCTATAGGACAACCCACAGTTAGAAAATCAATTATATAAGCTACATCACCTGCGCTGTACACAAATATAAAAATCAGCGAAATATCTTTTGAAATAATGAGGTATCCCACAAATTGTATAAACGAAAGAATTAAAAATTAAAAAAAAAAAAAACAAATTGAACAAAGGGGGAGGGGCATCATACAAGAAAGAGCTGACCACAAGTTCAAACAAGCTGTCAAAGAAACAGATGTGATCAGTTCTTTAATTAATGTTCATTATATGTTATTGTCACCAAAATTTAAACTGAATATGAATGCATTATTTTAAACAGCTGCATTTCCTCTGGTTGGTTTGTTTGTCGCTCAACGGTCATTTTTTGCACACGAGAGCTGCTGCATTTCCTTTGTGTGTGTGTGAACTGTGTTCAAACTTTGATAATAGTTACACATTTAAATATTTGAAGGCTCCATGATCAATATTACAATTCCAATTTTCATGAAATCAGACTGTTTTATCTCTGAATATTAGTTTTCAGTATAAGGTGTTTTAATTTATGATTACTTTAATAGGAAAAATACAACCATATTATCAATTCATATTAAATTCAAAAAGGATGTTGCTGGTGTGTTGAGAATAGACTGCAATTGAGATTCTTCCAAGACAAACAGAGATCTCAAGAGGTAATCTTTTAAAATCAGATTTGCTAAATCGTATACTAATAAGCCGAATGTTGTCAGAAAGGTGTTGAGGCTCTTAACAGACAGTATATCTTACCATCACTGAGCATCTTGTGTCCAATATTTAAGTAAAATGATCTAAAAGATGCTCCAAAATAGTTTATGAAATTAAAAAATTTTTATTTTAACAAAGGAGAAACATAACAATTTTCTAAAAAGTATCATTAAATTTGTAAATATTTTAGCAACACAATGTTCTTCTAATTTGAAATTGTAATCATTTAAATTAAATCAAAAGTAATAAATTTATTTTCATTCAACATTTGCAACTACCACCACAATTTTAATTTGGTAAAAGTGCCACAATTTTAATTTGGTAAAATGACTTTAAAAAGTAATTTTAAATCACTGTATGCAAATCAAATGTACTTCAAATAAATATCAATTTTAAATAAATAAGCCCTTCATACACCAAAATATTGTTAGTAATAAAAAGAATGGAAACTTTAAGATTTTCTATTAAATACTGTTTATAAACATGCTAGCAAAACTCTGACGACAAGTTCTATGACAAATAAACAAGATTAAGAAACAAAATTGCAAATTATAACTTGAATTGTGATTTTGTCTAAGTTTAAAAGAGAAATTTAAATATGGAATATGTTTTTCTCAACTTAAAAATCAACATATAGACTACTCCATGCATTAGAATTAGAATTATTCAATATCTCAATAAAAAAAACCAGTACATAAGTTCCGAGATTTTTAATGAAATATTTATCGTTTTTCCCACAGAAAAATTAGCTTTTCTTAATTTTAAAACTAGGAAAAATTAAAATTTATAAAATCAAATGTAAATCAGGCCTTTTTTATGCGAAATTATAAAAAGAAACATCTAAAAATTGTAACTACAAAATACACCAAATAAAAGCAGTATCAAATTTAACGTTTCTTATCGTTTTAGCAGAAAATTCCAAGAAATTATGAGGCAGGTACATATACATGCATATATTACAAATATTCATTTAATTTTTTATAAAAAAATGCAGGGAAAAGTAAAAATAGTCATGCCTAGTTCATACAAATTATGGTTGGCAATATTTTTAATTAAAAAACTCTAAAAGAATACATAAAAATATAATTTAAAATTTCTGATTTAAATTTGCAGTTTGGCTACATTAACAGGGCCACAAAATCATTAGTAGCTTTTTTTAACCTATATTAATCAAACATCAAACTTTACTGTGCTCCCTAACGCAAAATCTTAAGTATTAAATTGTCTTTTCTATCATACATTATATTGTATTTCTCAAACTTTATTTCCAAACAAATACCAAATTCAGCAAAAGCAAAGACATAAGCATTCCTTATAAGCACTTATTTTTTAAAGGGAAATTTAAACACAAAAACTTGATGAAATACAGTCTAATTGGAATTTCACATTCAAAAAAGCATTTTGGAATTAAGATATGATAAAACAAAGGAATTTCATTCAAGCATTAAGAAAACTGCAAAATTTCATTTAGAAATTTTAAGAAATAACTGAAAAATGAAGCAACCAGAAACACTAATCAATAGATTTGTTTTAATTATCACATCTATAAATGTTCAAGAAATATTAAGAAAATCATATTAAAATAAAAAAGATCTTAATTGAATTCAATTATATTTCTTTCTTGGATGAAAATTAAAGACAGACTTTGGCTATTGAATTGATAGTTTTATTTATACATCAGCTGCAGGAATAAGTTTAAGGTTATTATTGACGGAATAGTTTTAATATTTAATATCCAGATTTTTACTTTTATTAGAAGTATTGATTTCCTAAGTACTGAAACACATGCTATGATTTTTATTCACATAAATAATTCTGTTTTTCTTTGTAAAGTTTTCTACTATTAACTAAAAAAATTTAAATTATAAAACTTACTAAAATATACTATGAAATTAGCAATTTTTAAGGTGAAAAAATACATAATGGCTGTGTTACCAAATCATTAAGTCTTCTTAAACTTAAAATTTGATCATTAAATATGAGGTATAAATACTTACATTTTGCTACAAATGTTAAAATTATGAAATAAATGCTGTTTTGAAACTAGCCTTATACAAATTGCTTTAAAAGTGTAAATTGCAATTTAAAAAAAAGAAAGAAAAATTTAGAATGGAAAAATAAAGCGATTTTAATTTACTTATTTAAAATGTTCACCTATGTTTCTTAATTAAAACTTTGATAAATAGTTTTATGATAAAAATTTACAAATTATTGATACCTTTTTTAAAAATACAAGCGAAAAATATCTCTATATCAAAAATTTATTTTTAAAAGTTAATGATCTCACAACAAATAGTGAAGCAAAGTTAAAATGATGAAACAAATTTAAATTTAATAAGTGTTTTATTAAAGTCACATTTTGTAGCTTTCTAGAAAATGAGATTTTATATAAATTTTTTTTCATAAAATCAGTTTTTCTTTGCAAAGACTTGAAACTTTGGTAATACTTTGTTATCAATAAAACCAGTAATAAAATGTCAATAGCTTACAAAAATTTTAATTTTCATGAATTATATAGATATCTTCTTTGTAAATAAATACATTCTTACAGCTTATCAAGACTTTGTATGATGGGAATTTTATCACCATTCATTTAGCTAATATTTACTTCACATAATTATAGATTAAAAAATTTAGATTGCATTTTTTAAATTTTTATGTTAATTACCAAGGTAGAGGCTTTTGTAAGATCAGATCTTTAAGGGACATTTTCTGTGATCTGAAATGCATTTCTTAAAATCAAAGTAGTTTCAAAAACAAAACTTAAAATAAGTTAGCAGTACATAAATTCTCTTTCTTAATATACGTGACGGTTTAAGAGCAGAAATCACATAGAAAATTTCACAGAACTTCTGTTATAAAACTGATATGTAGAAATCAAATTCTTTCCAGATTTTATAAGCTAGGAAAATAAAAATTTCATAACTTTCCCTTGAAAAATGCCTTTACATTTAAAAGCAGTTCGACAACTATTAATCTTTGACTGAGAATCGGAATGTTAAAGAAAACGTACTCTTTCATAAAGCGAACTTTTTCACCAAAATAGAGAATGATAGCCACTTAAAACGATACCTAAAACTTTAAAAAATGAAACCTAAAAGAATTTTTTTTTAAATTTTGTTAACAATTTTAAATATTTTCCTCAACATAAGTTTGCTTTTTAATGAATATTTAAAAAGAGGATTTTCTTTAAATCAGAAATTATGACTAAATCATTTAAAGACGTTCACAATGCTATCAATCACGATATGAGAAATATAGTTAACTGTAATACAGGATGTGGAAAATTAGAAAGGAAACTTATTTTGAAATCTTATTTAAAGGTAGAAAATATTACGAAATTGGCCACACATTAATGACTACTTATTAGAGATAGTCGGCAATTTTCGATACGCGAATTTGACAGTTTAGGGATTTTCAATTATTATTTTATATATATATATATATATATATATATATATATATATATATATATATATATATATATACATATACAGCGGTAGTATCTCGCGTTTCCAAGGCACATGTCCGAGGTTCGATCCTCGGGCTGGATAAGGTTGAATCAACCTGTCATCCCTTCAGTGGGTGGATAAACTGAGGATCAAGCATGCTTGGGAACTAAGCACTGGGGGTTTCGCGTTAGACTCACCTAATCAGGGCATGTTTCGTACCCAAGGACCTCTCGGTCAGAAAAAGAGATGGGCACTGTAGGCAGTCGTGCTACATGGGCAGTCGTGCTACAGAGTTTAGTTTCGAGTAGGTTTATATATAAATATATAAAATTAAATCTGTTTAAAATTCAAAAAAGTTTGTTAAAAATATGAAAAACTGATGATAATAAGTACATATTGCATGCACCTTCAAAGAATTTTTGTGCGCTTAAAATGTTAAATGCAAAAAATAATCAGTGAATATACAATGTTATTTACGAAATTATTTTCCTTATTTTTATATTTATATGCGAAATATTATAAGGCCAAAAACTACTTATTTACAATACAAAAGCAAATGCCAAAATTGTAATCTAAAAATTATATTAATTATAAAAAATGAAAACTGAATTGTAATCATTTTGAAGTTCGTGCTAATTTACATTCTGAAAGCAAGAGTAATTATTCAACACAACTTAAATCTCAAATATTTAATGTAAGAAAAAAATCTACATTTTACCAAATTTGTTTCATGTGTTTTCTTCAAATGAACACTAATATTTTTCAAATAAAAGCATAAAATGTTAACTTATGGCAAAATTAAGAAAATAAACGAATATTAAAATCATTACTGTTTTTTAACATTTTCATCATTGACTGAATAGCATACATGCTGATAACACATGAATTAAAAACCAAAATTCAAAATAATCACTAGATATTTAAAATCTAAGATAATATAAAATAGTGATTTTCAACAATATTAATAAAACTGACCCGATAAAAAATAAAAATTTATTCGCGTATTCGAATATCATGGTCTAAATTAAAAAAAGTAAATATGTTGTGAAAAAATTATTGAAATATAATATACATATATATTTGTTTCGATTTGCAAATCAAAGATTGTTGCAATCTCGATTTTTTCAATGTTAATAGGTAGTTAGTTACAAAATCGTCTAATCTCATTAGTATGTCAAAATTTTTGATTTCAGTCCATACAAATGGAAGTCTTCAAAACAGCATTTTTCACATGAAAATGTAAAGGTATTGTAGGTTAATAGAAAAAATATCAAAAATTACAAATTTAAGTACAAAACGATTCCCAAATTATAAGATAAAACTTATATTAAAAATACTTAACATTTGATTTTTTTCAAATACTACGTAACCAAATGTTACCATAAAGAAGCCTATTTATAAAAATTGTGAATTTATGATTAAATTTTGTTTTTAAGATAATATTTTATTGTAAGACTTTTTATGGGAACTTTCGCAATAATTAAAATTCTATTTTCCATTTTCAGTTGGAATCTACTAGCTCTACGTGTACATAAGCTTATATAATTATAGTGAATTTTAGTACCTAAAACTACCTAATTACTGATGCATAATGGAATAGAAGCTGTACTGAATTAGTAAATAAAGCTAATTAGTAACATTTTGCACCTTGATAAAGGCACTTTTGGTATTCTTCAATAAGCAAAGCAAAAAACTTCAATAAGCATTTTTTTGCAAATTAAAAATCTTTAAAGAAATTTATTAAACTTTTAACTTTCAAAACTAATAAATTAGTCGGAATAACATTTGCAAACAAAACGGGAGAGAATATCAAGCAATTTATTTTTAATGTTAGTGTCTTTATTATTGTACAAACCAAATGTTTTGTTAGAATACAGTCCTGAAACAAAATAGTGAAGATTGTCATTTGTGCTGTAGATATATTTTTTAAAAAAGAACATTGTGAGGGAGGAGAATCTCACGGCACCCTGAGGGTTTGATATGTACACCATAAAAGTTATTTTCAGACTAAGACGTTTTAGTCAATACTCTAAAATAAGCCTCAACGTAGAGAGAAACTAAAAAGACAAAATTATTCACTTTCCAAATATACGACAAAATGAGCACATGTAGCTCAACTTAAATATCAAAAATAATAAACACGAATTATAAAATGAACTGTCAAGCACTATTATAGAATGCAAAATTAGAAACAAAAATTTTGAAATAACATTTCAAAATATAAAAACATGATCCAAATTTTAAAAAATCCGACTCGTGTTTTAACGTAAACATGTATGAAAAACAAGACTGCCATCAAATTAAGATAGTTGAAGTAAACTAAATATTTCATTTAAAAACAAAATTATAAAATCAATTATGAAAGCAATGCATTTTAAGTTTTAAAATTTAAAAACTAAAAATATCATACAAAGTCAAATACATAACTAAATAAAAACTACCATATATAAAACACAATAAGTATTGTTCCCATACGCAAAATACGAGTTCAACAAAAATAAACATCAATACTAATCTCAGTGTAAATATTATTCAACTTAATTCATTCATGTTTTTATTTCCTGCACTTACAAACTGCATGAGAACGTTCCCAAACGTGAGACGAAAACTGATGAAGAAAAAAGCAACGACACGGAACACTGAATAGAAAAGGTATTATACTGCGATACAATGATACGAAATCGTGTTACTACCCAGCAATGCGGGTATCTAGGTCTAGAAATAAAAATTGCAAATTTTATCTATAACAGTACCGCGTTACACAGGCAAAAAATCCAAAGTGCGATGGTAAAAGATCCTTTAAAACGTGCTTAAAACAAAATTCTACTGAAACAGTTTAGTGAGGTAAAATGGATTAAGTGACAAAAATGTATGCGTAAACAAGAAACCAGGTTGTAGCACAAACATTGGCTAATTTCCTTTTCAAATGAATGTAAACAGAGAAGGGAAAAATGCTAAGGGTCAAGAAACAGGTTTCGGAATGTGTTTGATCTATATATTTTCGCTACAGAAATATAAGAATAAATAAAGAGCGACTCGAAGAATGAAGATGTCAATAAGAGATTTGTAAGGTTAAATATAATAAGGGCGCACCGATTTGGATAAATAATAATTCGAGAGCAAACTGGATATAAAACCAATGAAAATCGAAAGTTTGTTTAAAAAATGCATAAGTTATGATTTGTAAATAAGTCTTTCGATCCTTCTGAAAAAATTTCGATGCATTAACTTCATTACTCATTAATAAAACATGCAGCATTTCCGAATGAAGTCAGGGAGAGAAAATGGGAACTTCAAAATAAAAAATCCGAAATTTACAATCAAAATTTTCTTTTCATTTTTTTTAATATACACTTCGATTTTTTTTAGATATCTGTAAAAAGTTTAAATATTTAAAAAAGTAAGTTTTAAAGAATTTTTATGGTGGTATAGACATTATTTCATTATAAACACTGCCCTACATTGAAAATGCAACACCAAGAAGGAGTAACCAGAAAATTATGCAAATTTCAGGGTAGACGCAACTCACCGAGTTATGCAAATGATGTAAAATGCGCAGCTCTCCAGCACACGTAGGATAAGATATTAGGTGAACAATCGGAAAAGTGGATAATATTCGCGTCGTTATTGCTACATGGAAAAATAATCGTTGAAAGTTTGTTCTTGTCGCAAAACACGCCTGTAATTAGAGAATGCCAAGTCATCGAAGGAATCAGTTCAGCAGACACGAGTTAACGAGGTGTTTGGTGATCGGACTGAGAAGGGCTGGTTGAGTCATACGGCAATTCGCGCACCTGTACGCGTCCACAGTGCTTCAGCGTGGCGAAGATGCTTGGAACAAGGAACTGTGGAACGTTTGCGGGGTGCTGGTTCAGTCAAAGTGACGTCAGCACGCGTAACTGGACGTGCCTGACGGGAGGTGGTGGTGGCCCCGCACAAAGCAGGTGTACCGAAATTCTGCAGCATGTGCAAGACACTATGGATGCTCCCATACCGAGCAGAACCATTTATCATCGATTGGTTGCTAGTGGCCTGCGCTCATGGTTTCCGTTAAGAAGACTCATTGATCCCACACCAAAGACACCGTGTGAAATGGCGTCGGATTAAACGCGATGTGGACGACGGAGTGGCACAGGATCGTCATCTCAGATGACACGCGTTTCTGTTTCTTCAGTGATAGTCTCCTCTTACAAGCGTGGCTTCGAGAGGACAGATCGAATCCAGCAGCAATTATAGAATGCCCCACCGCGCAGTATCATGGTTAGGGGCATCATTGCGTATGATTCCAGTTCGTATTCAATGTATTATGACAGCCCCACGTTATGTGGATGTGCTGCGCCGGTAACACTCCCCTACCTTCAGGGGATGACCAATGCCCTTTATCAACAGGATAACGTTTGATCACACATTACTCGCATTAGCCAACCTGCCCTGCAAGGTGCGCAGCTGCTTCCATGGTCACCATGCTCGCTAGATCTCTCATCCATCGAACATGTTTAGGTTATTATTGGATGTCATTTGCAGACCCTGCCACTGCCTCCTACAGAAGATGCATTTTGGCAAATGGTTGACAGGGAATGGATAGCCATTCCTCAGGACGCGCGCCATCCGTAATCTCATTGATTCTGTGCCTAGACTTATTGCTTTGTGTGTCACCGTCAACGGTGGTCCTACAACCTGCAGACCCGACCTTCTTCTTGATCTATATTATGCATATCATTTCGAAATACAGATAACTTATTGTTTGTTGCTGCCTGTTTGCCGAGTTTCGTCAATTTCTGTCAACTCCATCTTGGTGTTGCATATTCAATGTCAAGCACAATGTATTATTAATTTAGCTTTTACATGGTGGGATATTTTTTTTAAAGAAAAATCTGATTCAAACAATAGTTTAAGCATTATTGTCGAAAAACATCAATTTTGAAAGTTTTATACATTAATAAAAAACATACGTTCTTAAATTTTAGAGAGAATTGTTCAAATAATGATTACTGCATTAGCAAACATCTTTTATTTGAAAGGTTTAGATTATACAAATAAAACCATTAAGAAATGTGACCGATAAATGAATTAGGATAATGTGATACATGAGAAAAAATTTGACACATGTTTTGAAATCTCAAACCAACAGATCATTGTACGTTTAATTTGTAGTTTCAATTCGTATCAAAAGTCAAATACAAAATTATTTTAATACTATAATTTAGTATTTGAATCGCGGTTTTCCGTCGTTAAAGAAATCTGGAAATGCTTTATAAAAACAATTAAAGACATTATTCGGATCATAATCTGAATGGAATAGATACAGACAAATATTACTTAATGCTTGAAGAGTATAAAAAGCTTTGGGTAAATCTATTGAAACGTATTAAGCAATTCACGAGTAATACATTTAAAATTTCAATTAAACATACAAATAACTTCAAAATTTAAAATCTGAAGAACATAATCAATATCAAAGATAGCTACACGAGTTCTGTTATTATAAATTAAACCAAGAGTCAAAAAGAAAATCAAAATGCGAGTTTTCATAAAACTTTCAAATTACGTTCAAAACCATCTCTCTCACACACAAGGTCACTTTATATATTAACAAAGTATTTTAATGTTAACAGAAAATGATAGTCTCGTAGAAAAATTTGAGAAAGGAATGATTTAGAATGTGATTTTAATATACTATTTTAACGATTCAGTTGAACAGACAAATATCTTCAATAAAAATTACTTTCCTGCTATAACACCAACCCATTGAAGTCTTCCCGACGAGTACATGAATTAAAAATGTTGTCTTTTCATAGTTTTGAAGAGTATTTTAAATAATATATATATATATATATATATATATATATATATATATATATATATATATATATATATATATATATATATATATATATATATATATCTGACTGAACTCACCAGGTGTGCTTTAACAGTCAGAAAGTACATTTGAATTAAAAACCCTACTTTCTGTGACGTTTATCTTTCAATATTAAATAATTGCATATTTTTGCCCATTGAAACACTCCAAAAATATCAAGTTACATTTTACAAGATATTTATATAATATCATAAGAAATATATAAATCAGAGAATATATCAAAACTGATACACATTTAATTACAATCTACCTGCATGCCTTGCAGCAGAGAGAAAATTATTGGGTTATATCTTGCAAAATAAGAGTCTCTCCTTAAGGTTTCTAAAAATTCTCATGAATCATACTTATAAATATAAAACATAAATAACATGTCTACCTTTTCCAATAGTAGTTTACGATCTTTTAATCTTCTTGTCAGAAATTATGCAGTTTTAACAATGGAAACAAGTATGTGCTCTAATGAATTTATGTTTGTACTCAAAAAGTTTAATTACAACTCGAAATAATTTTTCCATTATACATATCTGATTTTGTATACATTTTATTCATAACTATACAAATTATCAAATTTAATAAAAACAATTACATTAATAATCCTCTGATAAAATAGACAACATAATGAACATTTCTTTCCGAAAGCGAATACAAATCTTTAATAACTTTCAAATGAAAGCAAGTGGGCATAAAGCCAATAAATTGTCCTTCAAAAAAAATGTTTCCCCCTTATATATTTAATTAGTTCGACATTCTAGAAGAGTCGTTCAAAGTTATTTGGCTAAAATAATGTAGCTATTTTACATTCTCCTTAAAGCAAATTATCAACATTTTATTTCAAATGCTTGAATGCACGAAGTAGTATTTAAATTACACAATCCATAAAATACAGTTAAAAGAAAATAATGACTACGACTTAGCTGGTTGAATCATTAGTACGCTGTTTTTTTTTTAGGTCAAATTACTACCGTAGAAAACTCTGATTAAGTTAATTTTACATTGAATACAATCTTAGGATATTTCCTTCCATTACAAATGTATAAAATAAAACTATGGGAAAGAATATAGGGGATAAACATCTCAAAAGTTGATTTAGTTTTCAACAGCAAATATATGCATCAGATATTTAAATAATGGTATTTCAAAAATATTATGTTCTGAACTGGCAAGTAATAACAGAGAAGGCGTAAATTTTAACTCTTAGGGGGAAAAATTATCATGATTGTGCTGAAAATTCATGGGTGTTAATACGATACGTATACTCTAAGCGATTTAAACTTACTATATGAAAATTTCTTACTTTAACAGAAATTTCTGATAAATTCATGCATAAAAATTAGTTGTAGCACTAATTTGTAAGTGCTCAGCTTTGAAAAGTCTAAATAATGATCTGAAATTTAAGATAATTATAATATAAAGTTACCTTAAAATTAACTACTTTCAGTATTGAAGTACTAACTTACAATTCAAATCTAATTATTTTTAATTTCTTAAAATTAACCAGCTGAAAATCTGTTTCATTAATACATTTAAATAGTTAATATTTTTTATTTGTTCACCTTCCAAATTTAATGATTATTCGAAATATATTGATTTTTGAAACCCTCAAATTTTACACGAAAGTAAAACGAATAAAATTATTGCATTGTGCAGAAATAAAGAAGCATGAAAAATATCCTATATCTTCAGATGTGGTGGCTTGGCAAATGAGCATTGAAAGAATTAGTAAACAAAACTAGTAAAGGGGGGAGGAATTAGCATAAAGAAACTAGCATTTTGAATCTATCATTATGTTAAAAATTCCCCCCTCCTCCTATATACTTCATTAGCAGCATGAACTTTTACATAAAACCATAGTCTTGAATCTGAGAATTTGCGAAAGCATTGAGGCAGGGATTGACCTTTGGGGGTGTGGTCACACTTATCCTCCTCAGGGATGCAATTTGGTTTGTCGTTTTATTATCACTTTTGCATACGAGGGCTAACTCTACCAGGACTTTTGGGTTTCAAATGAATTTTGGATCATTACTAACATCACTAAAAGAATTGAGAGTTGAACCAGCAAACTACTAGCATAGAAGTAGACAAATTTCAGGGCGCGACGGGGGGGGGGAATTTTAATAAATTTTAAATAAAGATATTTAGATGTATGCAAAGAGTACTGTGGATTGAAAGACATTCTTAAATGATAAGTTTTTCTAAAAATTGAAAATTAATTCGTTACATAGAAAAGAGCGAGTCTCTCTCTCAAACACACACAACGCAGATTTAAAATAAAATAACCCAATAAATCACCAATTTCCTCTCATAAATGAAAATATTCATATTGAAAAATATCTAATAAGTGAATTTAGATTAAAACTCAAACATTTCAAAGAAGGTTTTCATTTCAAAGAGACTTTTTAAAAGTCCAATAATTGAATAAAAAAATAACTGAAAAAACTTTTTTAAAGTCCAATAACTGTTCAAAATACGAGGTAAAGCTAATACAGGTATGGTCAGTTATAATTTTCAACTACTAATTCAGTAATATAAATTTAACACTTGCGAAAATAAATTTTTCATTTATGAATACCCTCAATGGGGTGTGATTAAAATGAAGTTGGAAGCTCCTATTTAAATGATGGATTCCTTTTACTTCCTAGTTTTGAAAATTAGGTACAAGAAAAATTAGTCTTATATTTTCTTAAATATATTTTTCCATAGAGTAGAAAACCGCTACATTTCTACACATTGGTAAACTTTTTTTGATGGTCAAAAAATCCTGCTCTTAGTTTTGAAAAATGGAAGTTCATTTAATGATAAAAATATAAAATTTTAATTTAAAAATGTTAATAGTTACAAATGTTTTTATCAAAAGAAATTATCTTTCGCTAATTTTCCAAAATAACTATACGAGAAGAGAATTTCGACCACATATGCAGGTTTTAGTTCAAAAATCTTTGTTGAACTAGTGGTGGTGTGAAATCTGAATGGGAGATACAAAATAGATAGTTGCCAATTCGTAAAATTTGAGATCTTGCCCTAGAAATTCAAAATGGTGTCTATTTTTCATTCCACGGTTCAGACGAATGCCATGTGCAGAAAAATATCGCCATGTGAGTTTTTCTCTGACCAATGAAAAACCTGAAGAGTCCTTACTTTCTTAGTTTGATGTGATTTGGATAGACAAAAGGGCTCAATTATAATATGAAATACAGTAGGTAAAATGATTATTTGTACACCACTTTTTTTAAAGTTTAGAAGCATATAAGCAGCTATTTTATTCCTTGCGATGTGTCAGCGTGAGTTTGTTGTTTATTTCTAAGTAAACGAAAAAAAATATTTTGAAATAATTGAAAATAAAATCTAAATCTTCCAAACTTGGAAAGTTTCTTGCAAAAAGTATATTTGTACATCTATATCTCCGGTCAGTATTACTATCATTTCATGTAATTTTTCACACGATAGTTAATTTTTTGGATAGTTTGTATTTATTAAACATTGAAGGGGTTATCTTTTTTAACAGTGAAGGTCACTCGTAGAGAAAATTTGAGAAATGGCCACGAAATCAAAGTCTCTTTAGACATGAGAACTCATTGTTAACCTTAATAAAAGTGGATTTGTTTGTCACTCAACAGTAATTTTTTGCACACGAGGGCTAATTAGACCGGGACCTACGGTTTAAAGCGGATTCCGAACCACCTCAAACATTCATGCCCAAGGTGGGATTCGAACCCACGAACTGTTGAACCGAAGGCAAGAGCGCTAACCATTTGGCTGCCAGCTCGGCTAATAAAAGTGGAAAATCTTATCGCGAAATTCAAAAGATGGTTAAGTTACCCTTTACAACTATTGGTTACATCGTATGAAAATATAAAAATACTGGACACGTTGAAAATAAACGCAGGCCAGGTGGCCTGAATAAATTAACTTCAAGAAATAAACGAAGTATTGTTAAAGCAGCTATTAGAAAACCACAAATTTCTGCTCAGAAAATTGCAGAGGACCTTCTGGCATTTTCTAAAATTAGAGTGACCGCTCAAACAATAAGAAATGTGTTAGTGCTGGTTTAAAGGGCAGAACTCCAAGAAAAAACCAATGATCTCTGAAGTTGATAGAAAAAAGCGTCTAAGATTTACTATGAAATACAAAGATAAACCGATGGACTTCTGGAAAAAGGTTTTTTCAGATGAGAGAGTTTGAAATCCCCCTAGTATCCGAAAAATCTGGCGAAAAAATAAAACAGCTCTTGATAGTAAAAATGTACTTCAGACCCTGAAACATGGTGGTGGAAATGTGATGGTTTGGGGCTGTGTAGCTCATGGCGGAGCTGGAAAATTCACTTTATTGACACAAAAATGACAGCTTTAGGTTACATTGATGTGTTGCGGCATAACTTATTAGACAGTGCTAGAAAATTGGGTATCGGAGACACTTTCTTATTCCAACAAGGTAACGATCCAAATCACTGCGATAGTTACTAAAACATGGTTGCTTTATAATGCGCCAAGACTCCTTGAAACTCCACCACAATCCCCGGATATAAATCCAATTGTAAATTTGTGGATGCTATTGGATGCTCAAGTTCGAAAAAATATTACCTGTAAAAATAGTTTGAAAGAAGGCCATGGAAGCTTGGGAAGAAATAGATCAAGAAACCACCAAAAAATTAATAGAATCAATGCCAAGACGTCTTGAAACAATTGTAAAAGCCCATGGAATGCATACAAAGTATTAAATTTCTATAAAATTATAATTATGTTTAAAATTTGTCACTAAGTGTAAAAATATTCTTTTTGTATAGTTTTTATAAAGTTTTACTCATTAATCAACTAAAGTTTATGTGATTGTTTTTTTGTTGATATTTTATTATTATTTTACCTCAATAGAATATATTTCTGCAATTTTAACTTAGTTACCTTATTTTATTTTGCTATAAAATTCCAAAATTGATGTGTACAAATAAACATTTTGTCAACTGTATATATATAATCTCATTCTCTTTGAAATTTATACAATCTCACCAAGACAAATATTTTGTGACCCTATTGCATCTAAGAAAATATTGCAACATCTTGATTTCGGTTCATCTGCATTTCAAAATATGCAAAATTAAAAAATTTAGATTTCTTTCGTCATAATCTTAAGATTAAATATAAATCTTATATTTAGAGATAATTTGAGAGGGTTATTTGATATTTCACCAATTATGATGAAAATAAATTATAAAGCATGAAAAATTTGAAAACAAACTTTTATACAGAAAAAATACATGATTAAGGAAACGGTATAAATTTAAATCATTAATTAGGGAAAAATTATGTTCGTGACAGTTACCACTTTTGAAAACGAGAAAAATGTTAGATCACACTAAACTGTTTGATAGAATAGTGAGAAGTGCCAAGCAGTTAGGCATGGTTATTTTCTGTGTACAAGTATATTTATACAAATCTACTATTTCAAAAATTAGACTTCGTAACTTATTCATTCGCATAATAAAATTTAAACATCTCAAAATTGAGAAAACCTTAATGTTAAAAAAATGAGATAGTTAAATAAAATATTGCACAAAACATTTGTAACCAATTTCATGGTAAATGAGAAGTAAGCAGCCGAAAAGCACGTTTAAATTTTAAAAAAAATATTTTTTGGCAGACGTTAAGTTATGATGATTGTTTCTTAAATTTTACAAAAATAATTCACCAACAAATAGTTATTTTGATAAATATAAAAATAAAATCAATAGGAATGTCAAATGCACTTAAGATCTCGGCAAATTATTTCAAAAGTAGATAAGGAAAAAAGCAAAAGAAAAAGCAAAGAAAAAACAATGACTTAGAAAACAAAAATACAACATTCAACGCTTTTCTCAAGTAAGCATTTGGCACGTTTTCAGATTTTGCTAAACCCAGCTGAAATAGCCCACTTCGACTTCCCTACGTGCCCCTTACCTTTGTGAATGTGTTCCACATTATACCCCCAGTGTCTCCCTTACTTGGCAGAACAAAGGCAGTCTCAACTGCCTATATGATAATTCTTATTAATAACCGGAGGAGCAGATAATCGATTTTCAACTTTTTTCTTTTCACATTTTCCAGCAAACAAACTTATACATTTCGCACTTCTTTACCAGTTAAACATTCAAAAATTTGTTTCGTTAGTTCCCTTTATTTCAGTCTTAAAATATACATTCAGTTGATAGTATATATTTACGGTTTTCCCAAATTGCGAAAATATTTGATAATTATGATAAAAAAATAGTTTTGCATTCCTTTTTATCCACATCCCTCTTAAATTATACCCATAATAGTTTACTATACATGCGCGTGATCGCGCGCGAGCAAACATATAAAATATTACATTTTCGAATAAATTCACTAAACCATAAAATAAACAATGACAATAAAGAAATCCGTAATTTTCTCTCACCATTAAACTGAATATAAAGTAATTAGCTCTATGCAATTTGCCAACTTCGCTTTCATTTTAAGTAATTGAGAAAACATAACTTTAAAAAACTATTCTAATATTTAACAGCAGAACGTATTATCTCATAAAAAATGACAATAAAAATGTCATAAAGACATGTGCCGCGCACCTTGTTATCTCTTCCCAAAAGAAAATTTTTTAGATAATATATAATCTACTCGAAAAATCTACGAAGAGTTCAATATTTCAATTCTAGAGTACACATAAACGCAAATTTTACTTGTAATTTATTTGACAGTTCATTGGTATTAATTTGAACAATCAAATTTTCATGACATAGCCATTTTCATTCAAACATAAAATGGAAAAAATAATTATTAATATGGAAATACTAATAAACAAGGATGTGGCAGACTGGAAGAAAGATTTATAATGATACTCAAAGATCAAAATGAAGAATTATGCATTTTCTAATACAAAACAGGATATCAGAAATAGAGCAAAATAATTTTTAAATAGAATAGTAAATATTGCGCCAGCAAAAACTCACATTGTATTTCCAAGTAGAATTTTTAAAATAAAACTATGCATAAAAGATCTCAACTTTAAGATAGAAAACTTTTTTTTCTATCTTTAAATTATTTTATACAGCTTCATTAAAAATTAATTTAAGTTTTCATTATTTTAAGGTAACGTGATACTAACTTAATATGCATAAAAATTTGTAGATCAATGATGAATTGTTGGTTTGTTATATTATTTTTAAAACTCCGATTTTTTTCCCCCTTCAAAATTTATCGTAACATACTCAGTTTTAAATTATTATTTTCGGAATCACATTTCTTGTGATTTTGCTCTACATTTTTTCGCGCGTGAATGCTTAAATCAGCCTAAAGCAAGTAGTTGATTCCGAAGTACTACAAATATCCAAGATGGGAGAAAAACTATCGAACTGTTCAACTGAAGGTCAAGCAGCTAACTCATCTGCTATCTCAAATTATAACTTAACATCAGATTAAATTTTACTTTTGCTTATATTTTAACACATTTGTGAGTGTGTCATGAGCGATTCCAAATAAATAAAAGTTTCAATTTAATAAGAAATCTAGAATTTAACTGAGCACGTGAAATACTAGAGAATAATCAAAATATTTTCAGTATATTTAAATTATAAAAAAATGTGATTAAAAATTTTTGAATGCATTGTTTATTAAAATACAAAGTAAAAAGAAAAAATTGTTTAATATTTGTGTTCAGATTTAGATAAGGAGGTAATTTATCTAATGTTTACTTATGTCTTAAAATATCAGCAATCAAAAAATATAATTAAAAAATATTTTAAATTACTTTTAAATATTCTGTACTGCTCCTTGGATAAAAACACTTAACATTTAGTAAGTTTTAAATTATTGTTTCAGTTACGTAAGAAAGTGATTTTCCCGTTATCTTCATTTAGTAACGCTAATTTTCATCCATAATTTGTTAAAGTTCAGCTTTTACTAAAAATCAAATGGCGTTATATATTTGTTCCCTTAACATCATTTCATTTTACAACGAGTGTGCACATATTCCTTCTCCCTCCCCTTGACAGAGATTTTAACAATCAACAACAAAAAACCTGTTTTGCTACAAGTAATAAGATATAGTAAGTTCGGTTTTCATAGTTGCATGGAGAAGTGGAGAAGTTACTTAAATTTAAATACCATTCTAATGAATTACATAGTTTGTTTCAGCTACATTTTATTGAGAACAATGCTTTAGAAGTAAAACACAATGCTATTAATTTACATAGTATGAACAAATTGCTAAATCTGTAGTATTAAAAGAATAGTTGCAGCAAAAATATCTAAGTAAACAAAATAGTTATTTTTTTAATAAAACAAAAATATTCGCACTGTTTTTTATAGTTCACCTCATATTGCTCCTGCTTTTTTTTTTTTTTTTTTTTGACAGAAGAAAAACTTAATACTTTTCTATGTAAACATATTACACAAACGGACTTGTACTTATATAATCCTATGGCCACACATTTATCTACTATATACATAAGTTAAATTTTTCCAGTGAGAACGGAAATCTAGAAAATTCCAGTCATCAAAACTGAACTAACACAAGAGAAATCTAGTGTTAAAAACGGCCACGTGACTTCCAAGTGCACTGCTTTTGCCGGAAACCAGGAGTCGAAACGAGTGTTAAAAGTAAGATAAATATAAAGCAGTAGTGTTCACAGATGACTATCTAGTAAAAGCCATTCATTAGTGAAGTATAAACCTGATTTTATTTGTACAAAACTACAAAACTTCGGAAGGAAAAATTACAGTAAAATCGCACTTGAAATTTTAGTTAGGCACTTTTTATCAGCATTATAAGAGAAATCAACCTTTAAAATTACAAGAAACGTTAACTGCTTTTAAATGACAAAATTTAATATGCTCAAAAGTATAACGATAATTTGTGATAAATAACACAAGCCACATACAATAATTACAAGAAAAAATAACTATTTAGACACAGAATTTACAATTTTTCATCAAGTAATTAACTTAATTCCTCAAAATTGGCTCCAGTCCTAAAGTGTTTCTTATGCTTATATTTAGCCTTATATCGAACAAATAAAATGACATCCTAATCCTTTTCCTTAAAAGAAACCTATTTTTTAAATTTTTATTTGAAACAAAATCATAACTTGATATTGATAGATTACAAAACTTTTATTTTGAAAACTTAAATATATAAGCATGTGGCATTTATACAATTAGAATTAATCTAAACAGTGATTAATATAGTGCAACAGAAAATGCATAAAAATTAATTATATTATAAAGTAAGAAGACATGCCATTAGGCACTTTGGGTGATATGTCATTTACCTTTAACTTCTCTAATGTGATAAACTTGACTTAATCCGAGAAATCAAAAAATTTTATTTCGTGAAATACAATTAATTTTTTTAAAGCTATATATATATACACACACATACTATTTTTAACGGGCATATTTAAAACTTTTATATTATTAGTTAATGTAATAAACAGATTTATTTAATAAATTAAAATTAACTGATTACATTGAATTAATTCTTGTGTTAAGTGATTAAAAAGATAATTAAGGTAATAGTGTAAGAATTAGTTTATTTTTACATTGTTGTACAGGTATATAGACAGTTGTACGGGCTTTCGGACAGCTGTCTGTGGTTTGGAATCGTTTCCATAAACGTGAAATTACAGAATGATAAACGCCAAAGAAAAGAGCAACATCTGAGATCGACTGTCTTGTTTCAATGCATCCCACAGCATGCCAGCGCTTAGAATCTTCCATTCGTCTTCTGGAAGTCATAGAAATACGAATGTCTTGAAAACAAATTGTACGAAAGTTTTAAACACCTCTCTCTATCAGCACTTACAATCAACTTCTGTAACCCTACATAAAGTTGGTATCTTATAAGACACCAGCTTTTTGCATATTTCTTGACATGAAGCGCAATTGGCTGTTACCTAACATATTTGCATACTTCTATCTACCTTTGCAGCGATTTGCATCCTCTACAAATCTGATTGGCTTTTGGAAATTAGCATTTTCCTTTCCGTGCTTAACTTTTGGAAGTAAGTGTTTGGTTGGTTTGTTTGTCGCTCAACGGTCATTTTTTGCACACGAGGGCTAATTAGACCGGGACTTACGGTTTAAAGTGGATTCCGAACCACTACAAACATCCATGCCCAAGGTGGGATTCGAACCCACGAACTGTTGAACCAAAGTTAAGAGCGCTAACCATTCGGCTGCCAGCTCGGCTGTTGGAAGTAAGTGTATAAAGGACTCCAATCCAGAATAAAACATTTTTTCAGCACATTTCATACCATGCGCAAATCATTCATTAAATTTAATTGGAAACTCAGCTGAAGAAAGTTGCATGGAAATTACCACTTTTTTTCAATATTCTTCAGGAATTGTACATATTTTTTCATGTTCTACACATTGGTGTAATGCATTACAAAAATTTTGTAAAAGCAAACACTTGAGTATTAAACCTATTTGTGATGCTGTGAAATCCTTAAAGAAAAATCATGAAGAAATTAATCATTTTTCTTCAAACAAAGATGAAAAACCATTAACAAGGTCCGGAGCTGCAGATTTACATAAAAAACGTAATACATTTGAGTATGTTCTGTTACTTACTATATTGGAAAATATTTTAGAGATAATAGATGCTTCAAACAAGACTCTTCAACAAAAAGACGAATCCATAAATACAGCAGTTTTAATATACGATTCATTGATAGATTCATACAAACTGTTAGAGATAATTTTGAAAATTTAGAAAAAGCAGCAGAAAAGTTAAAGATATAGCATATACTAATGATAAAAAAATGGCAGAAAATATGAAAACTATTCCATGATGAAATTCCAGAACATGAAATAAGATTCAGTGACAAAGAACATTTGAAAGTTTTTTTTTTTTTTTTTTTTGTTGTATGCAATTCTTTAACTAGCAACATTAAAAAAAAGATCCAAGGGATGTAAAACTATTAACAATAAATTCAAAACAATTTTTCAGGATAGTAATGTTAGTTGCTTCAATAGAGGAATTAAAGTTATGAACAAGATTAAAACCTAGCAGAACTGAAAAATAAAATATTACAATTTAAGACTTTTATAAGTTAAGAAACTATTTCACCTTTATCTCTGTTGTCCTTTATTCAGAAAAATAGTATTATTATAAATATTCCCTAATTTAAGCATAATTCTGAGAATTTATTTAACACTCCCAATAAGCAATGCCAGTGGTGAAAGATCATTCTCAGTAATGACCAGAACAAAAAAATTTAAGATCTATATTAGGCCAACAAAAATTAGTTTATCATTACTTTATATAGAAAAGGAGTTATTAAATAACTCTGTTAATTATGACAAACTAATTGATGAATTTGCAGAATTAAAACTGAGAAAAAAAGGCATTATAATGAATCTGGTTATATTTGTTTAAGTATTGTTTGTTTTAATTTTTATATATGTATATTATTTCTTTCCTTTTTTTCTTGGAATCTGACAATTAAATATATGCTTTAAAACCAAATGCAAAGTATGTCTCATGACTGAAAAATAGACCCAGAATTACAATGTTGCCTAGGGCCTGCTTTAATCTAGTTCAGCATTGATCTACATTCATTCATTAGCAAATAAGCCAAAAAACTGATTGTTCCTCGACTTTCGCCAGAAAAGTGCATTTCCATGCAAAATATTTCAGAAATATTTATTCTCTTTCAGATATTCATGATAAGAACTAAGTATTTTAATTAGAATGCATCATGTCTTCATAATATACATGAGCTCTGAACCATGTGTAATTTGTTTGAAGGATGAATTTTTTAGAACAAAATTATTTTAATTTCTGAACTTTTAATAAAATAAGGATAATATATGTATAAATCAAATGTAATTTTAAAAATACCTTTAAGTACATTTATAATTCCATTACCCATCATAGCTATTCAAAGAGGCATGTGAATAATTATATATACATCAGTAGAAAGAAAAGCTAAAACCAGCAAATTATTCTGATCCAGTAAAAGTTTAAATATTTATTCCTTATTTGTATACATATCAGCAAATTCTGTTTAAAAAAAATTTGTCATGAAAAGTTTATTCCTATCAAGGGCAATTTAGTTTAACTTGTTGGGTTTTCTTTCACAAAATCACTCTTTCAAAGGTAGACAAATGACATTAAATACAAGAGACAAAACAAAAAAACACTACACTAGGAATAAGGCTTTAAAAGGAAAAAATTCATTTTATTATGAAAATAGATCAGCCATTCCCTTAATTCTTTTAAAAATATATAAAAAGAAATGGGAATAAAAAGAGAATTAATATAAGTTTTATTATACTTGCTCTTTCTATTCCCAATAAAGAAAATTCCCATATTCTCTACTCATTAACATAGCAATGAATTGGAGTTTTTTTGTATCAATGTATTTATTCTTGCATGGTCTCTTTGTAGATGAGGGCTAATTTGAACTTATTTTAGTGTAGAAGTGATTACAAATCACTACAAATATCCATGTCTCAGATAAGAACTAACCAAAACTTGAAGGAAAAATGCTAACCATTCTACTATCAGTTCCAGGATTAGTTGTAGTTTCTGAAAAAAAACTCAGATCAAATGAAAAAAAAGTCAAGAAAGATGCTTTGAATATAGAAAATGTCTCACTTTTTTTATACTATATATACAGATTTGATTTTTGAAATAAGACATTGATATATCAGTCTGCTAACAGCAGTCGTATGCATAGTAAAAGAATGTATGTAATTACTTATACTCAATTATTAATAAAAAGAATCGGGAAATTTCATGAAAATCAACACAATCAGACAAATATTTTTAACATTTGGCTATAAAGTAAAATCAAATCTTTTCCTCTTTCTTCATAACTAGGGTTGATTACTTTGCCATAATTAAATATAATATTTCTTCTAATTCTTTTATTAAAAATGTTTATTGTTTAAAAGAATTTTAAAGTTATATTAAAGATTAATAGAATTACAATATTCAGATGCTAATAAACATTTTAACAATTAAAAAACAAAACATCAGTTACTATGAATACTTCATCTATTTTAAATTATTGTATTTAAAAGAACAGGACCACACAAAGAATTTAAAAAAGTAATAAATGATTTTAACAGTATTTATTTATTTTTTGTTATTTTAAGATTGTAAACATATTTTAAATTTATTATTCAGAGTATTTGATAAATGCTGAGTAATAGTTCAAACAAATTACTGTTTCTAAGTTATAATGAATATATGAATTATTAAAAAAAAAAAAAAAAAAAAAAAACTTCCAACATAGCACACCCTTAACAAAGAAAATTTTTACATCGCTTATTATGTGGATATTTTTAATTATACTCAAGTTGCTAAAAAAAAGATAAATTTATCTTTTTAGTAACTTAACTAGTACACAAAAATGCAACAATTTTTAACAATAAACAAGTAAAATATAAATTCAGGAATAAGAATTTTTTTTAAAAAACGTAAATTAAAAAACTATGCAAGTTATAAAAAAAGCAATTCTGCAGAGCTCAAAATGTGTTATATATGAAATATTTCACAGATGAAATCTTAAGACAACTTAACTTGTCATTAAAATAATCACCTTTTAAACAAAATTAAATATATTAAAAGAATTCATATAAACATTTAAATGTATTGCTAAGGTTTTCTAATATAAAATTAGCTTTTATAGTACAAGTATATATGTATTTTTATGAAAAAAATTCAAATCTAGAATTATAAAAATTTTAGATATTTCTGTTAAAAAATTTTAAAAGTAAAATGCAAAATTTTTCATAAATTAAATGTGAATTTAAATTTATATTTATTTTCATTATTAAACTTCAACACTCTCAAAAAATACATGCAGAATAATTATAGCCTAGTCCAACACTAACAAACTTACATTTACAAAACATAAAGAACTATTCCATGAAGACCATACCTTTTCACTCAGAATTCTATACTAATACCATGAAACAAAGTATGAAGATAAAACTATGTAAAAAAAGTAATTACTGAAAATTACATAAATTTTGAACTCTTGAAAAAGAAAACTTAAAAAAATTTACATTAAATAATCAATTTGCTTCATTAAAATAACTCCCAGTTCTTTAATTTTTATATTCAATATTTCTTATTAAATATAAAAACTGAAAAACTAAAGTTGTAATTATTACAACTTTCCTATATTATTTCTAGCAAAAATATAAATCATTGACTTTACTAGATAGAATATTTTTAGATGTATTGAAAAAATATTACTAATTCTCTTTAAATATATCATATTTAGTATTCAGGGAAATTCTTATATTTACAAAATCTAAATTAAACATTTAAGAAATACAAAATTTATACGATCAAATACATTTTTGCTGAAATATATATTTAATATCCTTTTTATAAATATACAGCTTAACTTAATTTATAAGTGACGAAAGTGATTTTACAAATATTCAAGCACAAAAATTTGGAAATATATATTGCATAGTCAGTATTTTATTAAAAATTTCAAAGTAACTTAAATCAAATTTCTAAGGTAATCATTCTATTTATTATAAATTAAAAAAAATATCTTGAAATTAGATAAGAAAAAGTAACCCTCAGAAATAGAAAACCTAATTCTAAGACATTAATGAATATTTTTATCTACAAATATATAATAATGAATTTTGACAGTATACAATATGCATGTAATTAAAACTCAAATAAACTTTTTTAGCCAAATTATTTAGTATTTTTAAAAAATATTTATAATAAACACTGAAAAATGCAAGAAAATTCAGTGAGATATTAAATTAACAGCTCATATAGATCCCATTAAATAAAAATAAATTATGTTAATAGTGAATAAAACTCACCTCTAAGAAAGTGACATTATCAGGAAAAACATCTGGTGTATGAGGAGTTAACTGCAATATTTTAGCTAAAGAACCATAAAGAACACCAAATGACTGAGGTGTATTTACACCTAGGAAATCTTCAGTTTCTCGGCGAAGCTTGCGTTGAGCAATATTTACCAATTTCTTATCAATATCTAGACCAGTAATGGATTGTGGATGAAAGTTCTTAGCTATAAATATAGTCAAATCACCTGAATTACAGCCAATATCTAGAACTTTCTTCCCGTGAAATAAGTCCTCACCAAGAAAACTGATCCGTGGATCTTCATTATTGCCATAGAAATTCCAATTATGATGGCATATTAAGTGATTGCCATAGCAAAATTTCTCTGCATTTGCTCGAAATCTTATAGTATCAGCCTTCTGAATTCTAGTTTTAGAACGTCGACGTTTTAATGGTGGTTTCTCAACGGACATTTTTTCTTCCAATTCTTTTGAAGTATCGGAAGTAATATTTATAATATTGTCTACAAGAACAGGTTCAACCTTCTCACTTATTTCTTCAGAAGATATTGATTGAATTACATTAACTTCAGAGTCATTTTCCTTTGTATTTGGAGGTGAACTAACATCTGATAACAGCTTCTCCTGTTCAAGGTTAGAAATATCATCAGCTTGAACCAATTCCTTGCTTTCAATTATCATTTCATGCTCATCACGCCGTGCTTTACGATGACGTCTTCTTTTTCTCGACTTTGATAACAAATTTAGGCTGATTTCTTCACCAGAATTTAAATTCAGAGGATCATAAATGTTAGTTGGAATTACAACCTGAACTTGTGAACGCCATGTTGGTATAGGCATAGGAGATGAAGCAGGAGAGAATGCATTTAATTGCTGATTTACTTCTTCATCATCTAAACTTTTTAAATTTAAAGGATCAGTTCTAGTACCTCCTAAAAGAAACTTTGTAGGACAAGCAATGCTGGTGAAACGTCGCCGTTTTTTGAATACAAGTTTACTATCTTGATAACCAGAAAATGTATAACGTCTTCTACCAGTTTTATGAGCTTGAACAATAATAGATTTATTCAATGGTTTACGCAGAAATGCATGTCCTTTATGCAAATGACGTTTAAGAGATTTTTTTATTGCATTTTCAGACTTTTTATCATAACTAGTAACAGTTTTAGGGCACTTTAAACTGTTATTTGCTGAGCTGTGGCTCAATGGTATACGCTCTTGAATTGAAGGACTGGTAGGCATTTTATATGGTTTCAACAATACCAGTTTAATCAGAATAATAGTAACTTAGTAAGACCTTTGTTAAGATAGATCTTGTGAATCACAATTCTCTAAATTAAAATGTAATGAAAATTTTCCACAAAATGATTTTAATAGTATCAACATATACCACCTGTAAGAATATTAAAGGAAGAATCCCTTCGAGATAAAAAAATATATACACTGTTAACTTGAAGTCAATGTCTTGCCTGCTTCCGGGTAAGCGATTAAGGTTGACGGTATCTTCAAATCAATACTTCCTAATAATAGAAAAACGTTTTTTTCTTCATGGAAATGCATTTTAATCAAAACTACAGCCACAAATCAATAAAAATATAAATTTCAACGAGAAAAATAAAAAATACAAACAAACTACCTGGTAGAGCGGATCAGCAAGATTCGAATTTACCACACGTGCGTTTATTTACTTGCTTACGTCGCTGCGAAGTGTGACGTCTTTCCTGGGGATATGGCAACAATGGCTGTCGCAGTAAGTCAATGGTTTGCTTTAATATTTCAATTGAACAAAAAAATTGAAAACTTGCAACAAAAGAGAGAATCTCCGTAAGCACTTGAAAGATAAAAATAGATAACAAAAAAACTTTAAAAGAGTTGAAATTATAACAAATTTTGCACACCTTTCAAACACAAGGAACGCTTCGACGCACGCTTCGAATGACTGACGCTGATAGACGAATGGCAAATGGTAAAGAAAATAAGAACCCCGCCTCATAAACATAACCGTTGCCAATCCAAAAGATCTTATAATCGTATCCGAAATCGAATGCTTGATAAATAAACAAGTCGCTTGCTTTCTAATAATTGTTTTTTTTTCTTTTTTTTTTGTAAGTAATTGTTTTAATCATCACATTTTAATGTTTTTGTAAAAAAATTATCTCCAATATTATTTTAATGAAAAATTTATTCATCTTTTGATGTGATGAGTACATTAATAACGAAGACAAGTATTTGACAGCTGTAAAAATTATAAAGCTCCTACAATACCTTAAGCTTCTGTTATATTAGAGGTTCTTCTATTCACGTAAATCAACTAAAACATTTTATGACATCAGAGCTTGAGTTACGGCAATCTGAACTCATTGTCTAATATTACAAAATCTTCCAGATGCACACTTGAAATTTGAATATCATTTTATTTTCGTTATTTATCATTCCAAAAGAAGTTACTGGCGTTATAATTTCCTGATAGAAATAGGTTTTTTTGCCCATGCTCTAAAAAGTTGCTTCTTTCAGACACATTATTTTGCTAAATGTTTAGCTTAGGAACAAATTTTGACTTCTTTTCGAAAACTGGAGGTAAAATAAAATTAAATCTATAGAAATGACTGTTTGTTTAGATCAATTTTGTAATTATTCATTGTTAGCCAACGTGTGTCAAATCATCTGTTGTTTTAAAATAACGAATTTAAATTTAGATTCGACGCATTGTTTCCAATACAAAATTATTTACAGAATAATATGTTGACTAAAATTTAAAAAATAATTTTTTTACAGAATGAATTATTGTTTTAATAACTTGAAAGTATTATAGAATAAATATGCAAATATTACTCAGAACTGAACATATTTTTATGTATTGTCTGCATGTAAAATTTGAAAATTTGTTATTGAAATACACTGCTGGACAATTGCTAAGGACGGATCACAAATTTCAATGTAGCATAACATTAAGCGATACACATGAGACCTAGTAGGATAAAATATAGTTGCCACACTGTTCAGACATTAGAATAAAGAATATTTATTGTTCTGGAAAGTACAAAAGCTGTGAAACATCTGAAAGAAAAAAATGTTCATTTGATGCTGCATACGGAAAAATGGAACAATGCATCTAAAAGTCAGCAGGCACCTTGAAGAAAGGTATCAGTACGGGATATGTCCACAGTGGAGTGTGATGCAACATTCCATACGTCGTATCATACTTTGCATAACATTATCCAGTAGCAATTTATCCCATGCCTCTGGGAGTGCACGGTTGAGGGTGTTCTTGTTTGTCGGAGGATAGTTTCGACCAGCAACTTGCCTCCCCAAAGCATCCTACACATTTTCAATGGGGTTTAGATCTGGAGAACATGATGGCCAGACGAGGCGTTGAATACCCTCGCTATCTAGACAATCCTGAACAGCGAGTGTTCGATGAAATGTTGCGTTGTCGTCCATAAAAACAAATTTATCACTTACAGCACCACGTAAAAGAAGAACATGAGGAAGTAGAACTTCATTAATGTATCGTTGGCCCGTCATAGTCCCATTCGCAACCACATGTAGGGGCGTGCGGCCATTGATCATGATGCCGGCCCTCACCATGACACTGCATGTCGGATATCGGTCCCTCTCCTGGATATTTTCTGGACGATAAGCAGTACCCCTCTCGCGCTAGATCAGTTGGCGTCTACAATCCGATGATAGACTGAACCTACTCTCATCTGAGAATAGTACGCATGTCCAGTCTTGTTCAGTCCAAGTTCGATGCTCACGACACCATTGCAAATGAACAGTACGGTGTTGTCTGGTCAATGGGACACACACAACAGATCTGCGGGCGTATAGTCCTCCTCCCCTCAAACGTCTGGCAACAGTTTTTCATAAAGGAGAAAGCATGGGCTTCCTTACTAACAAAGCCTATTCCGTGTAACCTCCACAGAGCTGTGGGAGTGGCAAATTTTCGCCTTAAAACTGGGCATGATTATCTGCAAAAACACCTTCACCGTTTGGGTTTGAGGGACTCTCCAATCTGCCCTTTTTGCGGACTAGAGGATATGACTGGTGACCACCTTTTCACTTGCCCTGGACTTTCGGACGTCGCAGATAGAAATTCTGCGGAAGATGACTTTTCATTCACCTCAAGATTGTATTGGGCTGCCCGACAGAGACTGATGGTTGAAAAACCAAGGTCGGGCGTAGGATAAAAAAAAAAAGTTTTTCGGGAGATCTGCTTTCCTGAGGCAGCAAGAAACTGATTTGCCACCTGCTGAGCTGTGGTGCGCCGGTTCCTTTTTGCTGATAGAACGATATATCTATCTTCTGCAGGCGCCGTACTTCTAACACTACCTCCCCCGTGCTACCTACTACACATTCTAATAGTTTTAAATGACTTCCACATCCGTGAAACAACGCTGTGAGGGATGTCGCACTCCCTGGCAACATCTGTTATTTTTCGCCCTTCTTCCATCTTTCCAATAATTCGGCCACGCATAAAATCATCTAAGTAATGTCAGGAAGACATGCCAAAAATTTCAAGTTCGTCTATTAAATCTTTCCTGCAAAACTTTGACTTGAAACAACAACTGCCACACTCGTCAAAACCTTTAAAGCTCTTATGAACGCTATCACGTGATGAACAGACGTGGAAAAAAAATTTGCATGCGCATACTTCTTCTTACTATATCCCGCACTTATTCTAATTTTCCACATTTTCTTCCATTATTTTGTGGTTGCTATGGATGATAGTGTTATCCATCCTCAGCAATTGTCCAGCAGTGTATAATGAAGAAAATGTCGCAAAATTATTTAGTGTAATAAAAATATTTTATATTTGTTAGTTCATGTTCTTTTCTTGTAAACATGCTTTAATTTAAATTTTATGCTACTTGAAAACTTAAAATTTACACTTGAAATTGGAAAAAAAATATTTTATAAAAATACATGTGCTGCTTTTTGATTTTGCTGATATTTTAAATTTTGGTGATACTTTCTAATAAATGTACTTCAAAACCATACATTAATATTTATTCTCTAACTCTGAATTACTATGATAAATGATTTAATAGCGTACTCACTAGTCTTCCAAAATTTCCATCATAAAAAAAGGAGTATATATTTACACGCAGATAATTGCATTCGCAAGAACAGTTAATTGCTTTAAATATTTATAATAACATATCCACAATAAAGAGATTAAATAAAAATTTATTATTTTGTTCTTATATAAATATTATCATTATTATAAAAAGACATTTCATATAAATTAGGTTGCGAATTCTCTGAAACTTAGTTTGTTTTATATTTTGCAGTCAACAAAAACATACTTTTGAAAGTATTTGCTACAGTGACTGTAATATATAAGAGAGATAAAGATATGAAATAATTTAGGTAAATATATTTACATATAGCTGTGTGATTACTTATTAATTTATTTATTGGCTCTACTTTGCTCGAAAATCTAAACGTAAACACATGAATTCCCTATACAGTATTTGCTGAAGGTTATCATCTACATTATGTAATGAAGTAACTGTACAAAAAAGCTGTATTAAAATTCTATGTTTCCTATATTTTTCTAATTTCAATTAGCGTAATTATTTAGTGATTAATACTGTACTATTCTTTGTTGATAATAAACAGTGTAAAATGCATGACCAAGCCATTGCGGATGTGGCACTTAAGAATTTCAATAATGGTACTAATAAATATTTGTTGGAAAATTTGTCTGCTGCATTTATCTGTTGGACCAATAGCAACTGAGAGCAACTTCGCCTGAAAATTGACGCCGGTGAAGCAATGATGTCAGAAAAAATCACAAAATAGGCGTTTCGAGCGACACTTTATGTATTCCAGAAAGTTAGAAATATCTGGCAAGGCGTTGGCGATAAAGCAATTTTTTTCCTTCTTGTTTTTTCCCCCTTTAGAAATAACGTTTGTGAATAACTTTATCATTTTTTTATGATGAGGATTAATTCATCCTAAATATTTGCAAATGTCTTTAAAATAATTTTTGAATATTAAATATTATCTTTTATTAAATTATTTATTAATAAATATAAAATTAGTAAATTTCAATATTTTATTAAAATTTGTCATTTTATTAAATTTGAGAAAGTTTATTAATTTTATGAAATCATGTAGATCGAATGTATCTGTAGAACTCAAATGATATAAATTATTTTCAGAACCAAAAAAGGCTCTACTTAAAGCAGTGTTTCTCAACCTTTCAGTATTCACGGTCCAATTTTCAATCATAATTTTCATTACGCCCTCCCCCTCCAGGCTGCATACAATAAAATGTATACAACAATAATGTATTTTGAGTATTTTGGTGCTAAATCTTAATTTTAAAATTACTGCGACCTCTAATTTTAAGCTTTATAAATTACTAAGAATACGGAAATTTATTGACATTTTGCAACACCGATCCTCAGCATTGACGAAACAAGAGTCCTGTGCCTTTTTATTGCTCTTGCGTCTCGCCATGTCGGGCATTCTCACGTTTTCGCGAGGAGTTTCTATTTTCTGGAATATTCTGGAATGTCTGCGTAACAGTCTGTATGCCTGCATGTAGCGCGTGTAAAGATCAGCGGCAATTGGCAATGTAAAACATCGTCAGCTTAAAAATTAAGTTAGGAGCGTGCGCAGATGTGAATGAATGTTTTCTCATAAGGAGAAGGAGAAAGTTCGATAACGCCAATTTCAATTCCAGACAATCTCATTCGAGTTGATCCTTCTATCGCTATTGAATCTTTTGTGAATGTGTATGTTATACATATCTTCGTGTAATTACAACTCACCCTATTAAATATTCACGGCAGCAGACTTGTGCAGAATCATATATAAACTTTTAAGCAAGCGTAAGCGACTATTAGACGATAGACAAGCATCAACAAGTACACAGAAGAGCGTGGTTCCGAAAATAAAATCAAGCAAATATTCTCAAGAATAATTAAATTTTGTGTCCAGTAATACGGAAGTAAATGAAGAAGAAAGGCCCCCGAGTATCATTTGCTCAAAAATGTTGGCGGCAGACAGCATGAAACCTAATAAACTTAAACGACATTTGGAAACGCTTCATAGTGATTACGTTAACAAACCCAGAGAATTCTTCGAATTAAAATTAAAATCATATGAAAAGCAAAAACCATTGTTTAAAAAAACTTTGTCTGTGAATGAAAAAGCTTTAATTGCCTCTTACAAAGTTCCATATAAAATAGCCGGATGTAAAAAACCTCACACCATTGGTGAAGAGCTTATTTTGCCAGCAGAAATTGAGAAATTGAGATTGTAGAAATTATGTTTAGAGATAATTTTACAAAACAATTGCAGTCTATACCTCTTTAGAATTATACTGTTGCCCGTCGAATTGGTGATATAGCTGAAGATGTAGAGTGTCAGTTTTTGTCAAAGTTGTGTGACAAATTGTTTTCAATACAACTTGATGAGGCAACAGATAGTAATAAATATGCTCATTTCATTGCCTATGTTAGATTTTGTGATGATTTGTCAGAAGTAGAAGAATTAATTTTTTAGCAAATCAAAATAGAACTCAAAGCAAAAGCACTCGCACTATTTGCTTTCTTAAGTGATTTTATGAACGAGGAAAACATAGAATGGAAACAATGCGTCGGAATATGCACCGATAGTGCTCGTTCTATGTCCGGAAGATTCTAAAGTATACAAGCACGTGTGAAAAAAAAATCGCCAAAGTACGTCTGGACACATTGCATGATCCACAGAGAAGCTCTGGCTTCCAAAGAAATGAATCCTGGTTTGAATATTGTGTTAACTACGGTTGTAACTGTAGTAAATTATAAAAATGAGGGTAAAGACATGACCCCAAAAATCAAGAATCTTTTTCGCACTTTGTAAAGACATGGGTCCAGTACATTCAGGGTTGCTATTTTATTGCGAGGTAAGATAGTTATCACGTGGGAAATTTTCGCAACGTGCTTATGAATTAAGAGATGAAATCTCCGCTTTCCTAGAAGAGGAAAACCGACCGGAAGCTGAGAATATTCGCAATAGTTTATTTGTGAAGAAATTGAGCTACTTGATCTACATATTCTACTACATATTCGAGAAATTAAATAACTTGAATCTTCAATTCCAAGGAGCAAATACACATATATTGGATATGAGTGATAAAGTTAATGCTTTTTGTAGAAAATTGGAATTGTGGAGCAGAAGCTTAAAACAAGAAAACTTAACAATGTTTGCAAATTTGGATGATTGTATTAAAACTTACGAGGCTGAAGAACAACACGTAAAAGTTATTTTTGTAACCATTGAAAATCATTTAGCAATGCTAGCAAAGAATTTAAAAAAGTACTTTCTTTGCTGACGACAAACTGATATCAAGTTACAAGTGGGTTAGGGATCCATTTCAAAATTCTTCCAAAGGACTCTACATTGAAGAGGAAGAAACCTTCATAGACTTTACCGCAAGCGGTGTAACCAAAAGACAATTTAGTAATTAATCATTTTTTGAATTTTGGGTAGAAGTGGATGATGAGTTTTCTGCACTAAAAACAAGGACATTTCGCATTCTACTACCATTTTCAACATCCTATATTTGTGAAACTGGATTTTCTGCGGTGGCTTCTTTGAAGACAAAATATAGATCTCAGCTAAATATACACTACTGGCCATTAAAATTGCTACACCAAGAAGGAATGCAAATAACAGAACGATATTTATTGGACAGATACACTATAGTGGAAAGAACAAGTGTTTTGATTTACAGGAAATTAGGATGTATAGATCTTGAGAAATCAGTACCCAGAGCAGCCACCTCTGGCTGCAATAACAGCATTTATCCGCCTAGGCATGGAGTCAAACAGAGATTGTATGGCATGTACGGGGATCTCAGTCCATGCAGCTTCAACACTATGCCACAGTTCATCAACAGTAGTGGATGGTGAGTGATGGCGTGCCAATCGCTCGGCAACCATTCACCACACGTTCTCAATTGGTGACAGATCAGGAGAACGTGCTGGTCAGGGTAATTGTCGAACCTGTTCTGTATCAAGGAAGTTCAGAACAGTATGAGCAACATGTGGTCGTGCTTTATCCTGTTGAAACAAAGCATTAGGGAGGCCTCGAAGATAGGGCAGAGCCACGGGCCTTAACACATCGGAAATGTAACAGTTGCTGTTTAAAGTGCCGGTAATGCGAACAAGAGGAGATTGAGACGTGTATCCAATGGCACCCCATACCATCACTCCACCAGATGGGCCAGTATGGCGATGTCCAATGCAAGCTGGCAATGCGCGTTCTCCACGATGCCTCCAATTACGGATGCGGCCATCATGGTCCTGTATACAGAACCGAGATTCATCTGTAAAGATGACGTGATGCCATTCCCGCGTCCAGGTTCGTCGCTGATCACACAATTGAAGGCGCTCCTGTCTGTGACGCAGCGTCAATGGTAGCCGAAGCCATGGTCGCCGTTCAGACAATCCATGCTGCTGCAAACTTCGCCGAACTGTTCGAGCAGAAACTTGTTGCCTTGCAAATGACTCCATTTCTCGACTCAGGGTTCGTGACGTGGCTGTACGATCCCTTGTGACCATGCGGATAAGATGTCTGTCTTCTCTGCTGTTAGTGATGGGGGGTCGCTGAGATCCTGCATGACATTCCATATGATTGTCCTGAACCCATCGATTCCATATTCTGCTAACAGTCATGGGTTCTCGACCGACACGAGCTGCAATATTGCGGTACGATAAACCGCAATCCCGGTAGGCTATAATCCTTCCTCGATCAAAGTCAGACACGTGTTGATAGGCATTTCTTCTTCTTACACGAGGCATTACAACAACTTTCTTTGCCAAAAACAACGTTGAAACGGAAATTGAGTATGAGAAAACTGCTGTCAAATCTCTGGTTTTATACACATTGCAGATGTCGTTACTGTCGCCTGCTTTGTATGAATGCGCTGAAAATCTAATCATTTGCATATCACAGCAAGTTCTACCTGTCATGCAAATTTCACGTGTGTGGTGTGTCGCTTTCCTGGTGTAGCATTTTTAATGGCCAGTAGTGTAGAAAAAGAACTGAGAGTATCTATTTTTAATATTAAACCCTTCTTTGCTCTGCAAGACAGGCTCAAGGAAATCACTTATAATTATTAAATTTGTTTGTAATTTAGTTAGTTTTGGATTTGTTTAGTATGTGTGTGTGCTTTAATTTCAGTCACTTAATCAATTTTATTAAATAACATTTTCTCTTGGATATGCTCACGCCCCCTTAGGGGCCACGCCCCACAGGTTGAGAATCTCTGACATAAGGAAATGTGTCATATATTTTGCAAAACAATTAAGAAATCAGTGACAGGTTATAATTTGTATTAATACTAAAGGATTTTCTTATGAAAAGGAAATAAATTGAAAAATAGAAATTAAAAACCTTATTTTTCTTATGTTAAATATACTTTTAAAATAATTTACATAAAATGTACAGATATATACATACAATCAGCCTAATAATGTGCGTGCACCGGTACCCTATCGAATGTTTTCAACATAAAATTAATCGTTGAAAAAGGAGAAACTGTTGCTGGAAAATTGGAATTTACGAATGCACATGACAAGAGTAAAATATCAATTATTTCCGGACTGAAACCCTTCGAATTGCAAGTGGAAGATGTAAGAACATTTATTGTGCCAGTGAACACCATGGAAAATTTCTGAAAAGAAATTTACGAAAATCATTTCAAATGCGGAATAGGGCACGTAAGTATCGCGAATGAGGAACCTTGGACTGCGAATTATTTAAAATATATATTGCCGTACGTCTACCATTTTTCAAAAGGAACAATAAATGTAATGATAAATGTAAATAATGAAGAAGTATAATCATTGAAATCTTGTGAAAGTTTAGGCCTTTGTAAAAAAAAAATTAAAGGGTTAAAAAAATCACATAATTGCGCATTAGTGCTGTCTCTGCGATTTTTTATGATCACAATTAATCAATATTGGACTCCTTGTCTTCGTAAAATATAAATGTCACAATAAGATTTTAATGGGCGACGTTGAAACAAGAGTCAAAAATCTTCATGTTGACAATCACTTCGTGGCTGTCCTGTATAAAAAGAGAGCTGGATCGGACGCTTGTCACATTTTTCTCTCAGCTATCAAAGCATGAAAATCGTTTCTTGCTTTCCCTATTATGTATATTAGTTACAACGCAAATTACACCTCAAGACTGGGACTAATTCAAAATGATGAAGTTGAAACTGTAGCTGATGAATTAAAATTCATAAACGGTTTGACGGGAATAAAATATCAGTGATAAAATATCATGTGAATAAAATATCATGATCTTTCTTTTATCAACGGACGTGAATACTCAATGGCATTATCCTCAAATCCCGGCCGATCAAAGATCCGTCGTATTCGTTAAAGTCTCCTGACATCGCAAGCCCACGTTAATACTGGGCGTGGTTCCAATGTCCTCTAAGTGAAATGATACTTCTGGGGGTAGCAGGTCAATAATTGGGGTCTTCTTCTTGATCCAGCTTCAAAATTCTCGAAGACTCTACCCGGCTGCGTTTATGTAACTGGTAGAGCCTAACTCACGTTTAGGTACAGGGTAGCGTGCAACAACAAATTCACGCAATGGCTGATTGAGAAACAACGTGAACACAAAGAATGAAACTTGTGTGATTGAACGGGTGGCCATTGATTAATTTCTCATCTTCACTGTTCAAATAAAGGAATGCTTTTGTGAACCTAATGCAGCGAGTACAGATTACAACACTGTTTCAGATCTAACGAACACAAGCTACAATCTTTCTTTAAAAGTCGAACTTGCTGTCTTGATGAGTAATGGTGAGTGTGACAAGCAGATCTAAATTCACTCAACGACTGAAGTAATGTGAACACAAAGGAAGAAGCTCGTGTAAATCGAACGAGTGACCATTGTTCTTTTCTGCAAGAATCAAGAGGCACGAATCGCTCATCAGTGAATGAAGCGTGAAGCACTATCACAAGAACCACGGTATGCCAAAACTTTGAAAAATGGAGTTAAAACGCTGATTCGGAAGAACTATTAGAACTTGTGGTCCATTGTTTTGTGCTGAGGGTTCCACATGATCAATAACCAAGATGCTCATTTATGATCTTGAAGAAGACTTGAAAGGCATGTATAATTTAGCAACTGATTGAATCGAGTCATATTAAGAAGATTAGAAGGAACTTTTCGGAAAGTAAACTTTAACACTTATTTTATCTATCAACAATTTCAAAAGTCAATTGCTTTTCCAGAAGAAACAAAATCAAATATTTGGATTTATTTGATGAGAATTGAAATTATTCTTCAATGAACGTATAGAATATTTCAAGAATCAAGAACGAAAGAATTAAGAAGGTTACGTGTTAGAAGAATTGAAGAAAAACAAGACAAGAAATAAAACTAGAAACAAAGAGAATAGAAGAAATGTATATATATATATATATATATATATATATATATATATATATATATATATATATATATATATATATATATATATATATATACACTTTTATTCACTTCTCTTCTTTGATCTTCTAAACTTCGACTGTAGTTCTATTTCTTGTTTTGTGTATTCTAATTCTATTTTCAAATTGTTTTCATTTGTTCTCAGTCCACTTCAAATAAATCGGATGCTCGATAGTATGGCAACTTTATTCTCGATCGATTTCAGACCTGGCCAAATCACAAGAAAAGTTTATGCCTCGACAATGTCATCGTTTGCTAAAAGCTTTGGCATTGAGATGACTGTTAGTCAAATTTCCAGCTCATCTTTATTCGTGTTGAATGGATCGACTGGCACATATCAATTTGAAGGGGGCCTTTTGTATGGATTCTTTTCAGCAGGACTCTTTTTATTCGAGTCGACCACTGATCTAATAGATCAGCTCGTTTCCACTGGATCAACAGCCGAGTGGGAATCATTCAGGCAACAGTCATGTCGAATGGGCATAGTGTTATCCAATTTTCTTTCAGCTGCATGACTCCTGGTTCGATCGTTACGAATCCACTTTATTAAATGTGTGAGTGAACGCTCAGTTCAGTGGATAAGCGAACGAGTCGAGTGTCTCAATTATTCTCGTGGAATTACATCATGTAATCTGAATCCATAGGAGCTTGTATCCGGAGCAACAGTGTGCCAGCCCAAGTGTTATTGACTTCTTTGTTCTCCAAGTGGGATCGAGATGACTGGTCTTCTATGTATCAATTTATTCATGAGCTCTCTCGAATTCAAGATTTGATTGAGATCAGCTCAAAACTTCTTCAAATGTTAAAGAAATCCAGAGACATGGGACACAAGCTTGTAGGACTTTGGAATCCGAAATTCGAATGAGTTCAGCATGAAGAAACCACACCTATCTTATCAGTAACTTCCGGAATCTTTCATATATAAACGCGTGTGCAGAATAACCAGCTATTCATACTGATTTTTAGAATCGAAATGATCAACATGTCAAACAATTGCGATTGCTGCGAAAAGAGAGTTGTGAATTCTCGTCCTTAATTGTTGCCGTGCGGACACTTCTCCATTCACGGTATGATGTTTTTCAACATCTACAGAAGCAAGAAAATTCGTTCAAAATGTTCTGGAAATTTTTTCATGATGAATTACAGTCAGTCTAAAAAATGTGTGTGCAGCGGTACCCTTTCGAATTTTTTCAACATCGTAAAAAATGAACGCAGAAAGAAATGAAATGAATCCGTTAACTGTAATCTCATTTCCAATTTCTTCGTTTGAAAGTAAACCATAACAAATTATTGAAATCATCTAGAATTATATGGTATAATTTCTACCCGAACATTAAAACTTTTGAATCGACTGTGTATGAATGAAGAAAGAATTAATGTAATAAAAATTCCATACACTTTCAATTCGAAAATATTGTTAGAACAACCAAATAAAACCTGTTGAGAAATAAAATAATATTTTTCGTGTCACACACAAGTTCATTGTTAATTTAACTATTATTTTAACTACATTAAAATTTATCAGTCTTCACATTTCAAATTTATTCATTTACTATTTGTACTAAGTGTCTTATTATATAGTTTTTTTATGCTGAGAGTTATTTGTTAAATAATATTATTAACAGACACTTAACAAGATTCCAGGTTCATATTTAGTGAATTAAGTTTATTACAGATTAATTTGGAATAACACAACTAATATAACTTATTGTTTAATTTTGAATAACGCAAATAATAATATTCAGATTAACTTGGACTAACACTAATTTACAGATTAATTTTGAAAAACATGAATAATAATTCCCAGAGTTATTTGGGATAACATAATAATAATTTACACAAAAGAAATTTACGAAGTTATCTGAGGACGCCAGGGTAGCTCATGTGGGCAAGGCTTAATATCACACCGGGTAACCAGGAAACCTCCTCGTATAATCCTAATCGGGGTTACTCTGCTGCTTTCTTTTCAGCCTCTAGGGATTATGCCGAAGTGTCACAGCAGCCGTAGAAGTATCATATAACTTGGTTCAACCGTCAAACAAATCTTCCGTATTTTTCGAGGAACTCCACTCACAGCTTTTCTCCCCGGCAACTCCATGTGTCCGGTACTGGACTCGCACCATTCCAGTCTCGAGTCTTCTCCCTGGCAGCTCTACGGACTCGGCCCCGGTCTGTCTCTCCCATGGAGGAAGGAATAAATGTATTCCTTCAGGAAGGAACAAATGTATTCCTTCCTCCATGGTCTCTCCATCCAAAAACCTCGGCCTTTTTTTCTCACTCGCAGGCGCCAAAACCGGTTCCTGGCCATCTCGATACTTCATTTCGCCATGCGCTCTCCACATGAATATACCCGGTGCCCCCTCACAAACAAATTTCTTTACCAACTACAGGAAAATTAAATTATATTCATTTGTGGTCAGCACATATTTGCTAATAATTCAAGTTATCGCGAATTGCGTTTGTGTCTCAAAAACTGGTTTTATTCGAGCATTGAAACTTTCTTGTTTATTTTTGCGAGATTTACTGATGCAAAATCCAATATTGGACATTTCTGCATCTTACAATATTTAAAACTAAAAGTAAAATGTATGTGATAAAAGACTAGTCAACTGTACTAGATGGAATATATAAAAATTCAAGAAAGACTCTTTTGTGAAAGATTAAAATGAATAAAAATTTGAATAGAATTCAAAAAACCAATTGCCCGTAAAAATGCAAAAATAAATAAATAAATAAAAATAAAAGAAATTCTATGTGGTTTAAACCCAATTAAGTCTGATAAAATTAAATTTGTAATATTATAAAACACTAAGCGTAAATCCTTGCAATTAGAACAGACAGTTAAAATGTAATGTACTGTAATGTTACATTACACATTCCACAAATCGGAGCTCTCTAAGACAAGAATAAGTGTGTGTTTGTAAATCTAGTAGGTCCAATGCAGAGGCGTAAAAATTTTACATGAACTCTTCGATGTGAGCAACTGGTAATGGAAGAATGCGAGAGAATATATTATATAATTTGTTGTGTGTGTGTGTGTGTGTGTGTGTGTGTGTGTGTGTGTGTGTGTTTGTCTGCGAATCCCAAGTTTTCTGCCAATAGGAGAAAATCTTTGATAATTTGCTTGATGTCAAAAAATGTTAATGTAAAAAGTCAGTGACTTTTTTAGCAGCATTATCTGCAAGTTCATTTCCAGAAATGCAAACCTGAATTGGAACCCAGCTAAACGCAATGCCAAATCCTTTCCTCTTCAATAAATGTAAAATATTGAATATTTCCACAATAACTAGATAACATTTGTCATTAAAATGGTCTAATTGCATGACCACACACATGCTATCTCTATAGATACAGTACTTTCGATTAGAGTTGGATTGCATTACTTCTAAAGCATGTTAAATAGCAAAAGCTTCGTTTGTGTATACAGAACATGATGAAGGAAGTTTATAGATATAAACTGTATTTCTAACAACATCACAACTAACATGATCACTAAATTTTGAGCCATCAGTATATACTGGGATGTAAGAGGAATATTCAGAATAAATGTGTGAGAACATCTGTTGCAAAATAAGGGAAGATGTGGCTGATTTACTGTATCTAGCGAAGGATTGATTATATTGACATTAGGGATGTTCCAAGGAGGAAATGTTTGAGCATTTGCAATTTAATTTTGTAAATCAGGGAACTCAGATGAAGACAGAAGTGAGTTGTACCCTTATAAAATGGTAGTATATTATGTAGCTGTGCATTATGTAACCTTCTTAGAGAGGAACAAACAATCATAGATCTCAAAGGGTGTTGTGATGCTGATAACATTTTAAAATAATAGTACAGAGACAATCATTTACGTCTCAGATCAAGAGGTAATTAGTTGCAAATTACATAAAGGATCTGAACAAGAGAAGTCCGGAATGCTCGTGAACAGATTCGTAAAGCTGAGTGATGTACAGGGTCTAAATTGTGCAATACAAATAAACTGGCTGATCCATAAATTACGCTACCATAGTCAATTCGAGATAGAATAACTGATTTGTATACACTGAGTAACGCTTTACGATCTGCACCTCAAGATTTATTAGAAAGCACTTTAAGAATATTTAGTGATCTTTCACACCTCTTGCGTAGTTCTAAGATATGTGGTAGGAAGATTAACTTTTTGTCAAACACTAGCCCAAGAAACGTATCTAATTAACTACACATATGGTTGTGCCCGATATCTTAGTTTCTGGATCATAATGAGGTCCAGTTTTTCTGCAAAAATGAATACAATTACTTTTTAAAGAAGATAAAGTGTGCCCATTTTCAGTACACCAAGTAAGAAGATTATTGACAGCAGTTTGTAATTGCCGTTCAATTAGTCGCATTACAGTCGGTCTAAAAAATGTGCGAGCACCAATACCTTTTCGAATATTGTTCACATCGGAAAATGCGGACCTTTGAAAAGAACGACATGAATATACGTGACATTCAAATTAAATCCGAACGATTTTTTTTTATATCACGTAACACTAAATAAGGGAACAGCAAACAATTGCAGATTCTGAAATCAAGATATCGTGTACTTGGAAAAAAAACAAATCTCACAAGCATTGTGTGAGTCCTGTCAAGTCGAAATCCATTTCTCATCTGACCAAATGTGTCTTTCGCCTTGTTCGGAAAAATATAAAGTATGAAATATATTTCATATTTTATATTTCCAAATTTTAATCTCCGGGCTTAAAAAGAGTCCGCATTTCGTTCGAGCTTCTGTTCCACTCAGCCACAGTCTTTGGATTTTTCCCAATAAACCAAGTCGTCACAAATCTTGGCTATCGAACGGTCTCACAGCAATCGTGCTACTTTATTCACAGAGCCTGTCTCGTATAATAAAGAGGAAGATTTCAGACGGCATAAGAAAATAAACAAAGGATATGATTTGCATGATCGTGGACATCGACGGATTCGTACACGAAGGAAATTTCTTGTGTCGAGAACTTGGATTGATCGCAGCCACGAATGAAAATCCAGTCCCGTACGGATTTTGATTCCACCTTCGTCACATTTATCTGAGTAGGAAAGATTGGCGTACAGCAAAATATTGCAGCAAACGAATTCACTGACTAAGATTTCGACCACACTTCAAAGAACAGGACATGAAACCATTTAACGAGCTCGAAGACATCGTGAAATTGTTTTACAACAGAACGAAAAACGTGAATAAAGATGTCGTGGCTTACAAAGGTGGTCGATACGAAAAGGAATTATTAGAAACCTTATATTTCAATTTATGGAAACTCAGGGTTGTCCTAAATTCAACGTGTTGGTGAATTAAGAAGACCATAGAAAATGGCAATGCGATTGGCACACGGAGATTATGGATTCAGAAGATTGCCATTGTGCGATGGTCGATATGTTTGTTTTCAACAGGTTCGTTCAAAACGCATTGATGAAACAAGACTCGATGAAACAATTTTCACAACAAACTTTTTTCTTTAACGTTGAAGCCAAGAGCCAATAATTTTCATATTGATAACGACTTCTTACTTGTCCTGAATAAAAGGAAGAGCCAAAACGTGTCATAATTACTTCTCAGTTTTCAAAGCGTGCGGATTGTTTCTTTTCTTTTTCTTCTTCTTCTTAGAATTGGGTTTGTATGTCATTGGGCACCTCTGCTTTTATCAGCATTTTGTACCATTAATTTCTTTTCTTACAAAAAAGAGTTTCAGTACAAATTACGTTGCAAGACTGAAGACTATTCAAAACGACAAGTGCGAAACAGTTGCCAGTGAATTGCAACTCATTAGCGTTGTGGGCAGGTCTAAGATATCGGTCTTGTTCGGATTGACGTTTTTGAACTGCCAAAGACAAATGATGATGATGACGTGAAAGATTCGTTGTACCATCACATGAAATTGGAAATTTTTTAAAAGAAATTTATTCCAAGAAGAAACAAGAATTGCAAGTGATCAGCCGTGGACATTAAGCTATTTGCGATGCTATATTCCATTGGTCCAATATTTTACAAAACACATAATTTACGAACTTTTAAAATTCGACTAGTCGGCCTGTGGAAATGGTTAGCCCTTTAGCCATCGTAATAAAAAATTAAAGGGGTAAAAAAATCGCAGAGAGTAGCTCATTTGTAAGCTCTCTGCGATTTTTTACGACACACAGTTAACCAATTTTGGGACGATGAAAAATTGCCACAAAAAGCTATTTCTTTTCTAACGTACGACGTTGAAACAAGAGCCAAAGATCTTTATGTTGATAACGACTTGTCTTGTGACACTGGAAATGAAACTTGTGTTCACATATCCAGAGCACGAACACTTCGCAAAACGACTTGTATTTACTTCGAATGAACGGAATTTCACAAGTTATGCAAGCCGGCTCCGATTCGTCGATTGATCTGAGTTCATTTTCTACGTCTTCTGGCGGCAAAGGCGGAAAATCGAGCTTCACAAAATCATATTCTATCAACTAAAAGTCCGCAGAACATTTCGGACAACATTTGTTCTCACCTCTGTAGATGTTGAATAACATCAGACAGTATATGTGGAAATAATGTCCACACGACACCAAAAAGGGAAGAGAATTTACAGTTCTCTTGTGACAGCAATCGCAAATTTTAGAACAAGAAGAATAAGAAGACATGTTGACAGCACGAGCTCAAATTTCAGAATGAAAAGCTGGTCGTTCTGTGTCACGTGTTTAAATATACATTACTCCGGAAACTGATAAAATAAGACGGGTGTGGTCGCTTCCTGTTGTGCCTGTTCGAATATATTGGGAATCACATGGGTGTGGTCGTTTCTTGTTGTGCTCGTTCGAATATTGGGAATTGCAAATCGTTCGTGTCTATTGATTTTCTTTGATATTTGGATCGAATTGACCAAGTCAGCACAAATAAAGAAATAACGAAGCGGACCAATTGTCTCGATCGAACCTAGGAAACAAATCCGTCCTAGCCAAGAGAATGAGCTAGGATTCAATACAACGTTCGCTTGTTGACCCATGTTCAAATCTTCTTGTTCTAGTTCGATCCGAGCAATACAATCGTTCTGAAGCGAGCCATGTTTCAAGCGTATCTTGATTCATGAATAAAGTGGAACAAACTTCTTGATCGAAAAAACAAGCTTCATGTCTTCATGGTGTCGTTTCACTCGTTTTAGAATTGATTCGTCCGCTTGAACTTATCACGTGTTGGAATAAAGCGCCTGGAGCCAACTGTCGAAGACTCACGAATAAAGTGATGCGATGTCTGAATTGGGCGAAGCAAGCGACTGCTTGCTGAGGACATTCGAATCCTTGTGATTTGTTTGCTTGGGATGTCTTGATCGGATCGTGCAGCCAATAAGCAATCGTGAGGCTCGTGCCCATTGGGAATGAAAAACAAAAGGAGCCCTGATCGAAATGAATCCATGTGAACGGTTCTCTTCAATTTGAGTTGTTCCCAGTATACACGAAGAGTTGGTCTTTCGACTGGAACAGTCATCTCAATGGCTCAAGGCGAACGACGACATTGTCACGCTGGCCATGTGACTTGCTCAAGTCGATCGAGAATAAAAGACATCCCAGTCATTTCAAGTTGTGCAATTTGACGGAGAGCCATTGAGAGCAATTTGAAAATAGGACTAGAACATACAAGACAAGTAATAGAAGTAGAACCAAAAAGAATATTGGAATAAGAAAATTTTTTTTTTAATTATACTCTTTTCTTATAATATTCTCTTTCGTTCTACTTCTTTTACCTGTCTTGTTTATTCCAATTCTTCTGACACGTCCTTCCTACTTGATTCTCTGATTATTCTACACGTCCATTGAAGAACGATTCTCATCTAAAGGATTGCGTTCATACTGGCAAAAGCAACGGACTCTGGAAAGGATTAACAGTTTGAGCAAGTCTTAAAGCGCTTCACATGGAATCCTCAGCACGAGTCACAAGTTCTAGCGCTTATTCCGAAACAGCGTTCACGTTCCGTTTTGCCAAAGTTTGGGCATAAAGTGGCCTCTGTAAAGGGTCTTTACGTTTCGTCCCCTGACGAGCGACTTGTATCTCTTTATTCTTGCTGAGAGAAGCGTCATATGGGATCCTCAGCACAAGTTCTAGTGCTTCTCCCGAAACAGAGTTACGTTTTTCTAAAGCTTGGGCATACAGTGGCCTCTGTAAATGTTCTTCACGCTTCATCCGCTGACGAGCGACTTGTGTCTCTTGATTCTTGCTGAGAGAGCTCATCCTCCGTTTGAAGAAATATCGTAGCTTATGATCTGGGAACAGTGTGCACGTTGGGCATATTATGGTCCTTGAAAACGAACTTCGTTCATGGCAAGCGTGTATCTTTATTCTTGTTGAGATGATCACTAGTTTCATTTTTTACAAAAGCTTTCCGTTCGTTGCCATTGTTTACACACGAGTAAAATCGTAACTTGTGATATGTCCATTTTTTCTGGAACAGCCGAAACACAAAGTCTCGAGAATTGGTATGAGCTTCATTTTCCCAAAATTTGGGTGGCCATCGTAAACGAGTTCCCCGCTTTTCGTTCATGGACGACTTGTGTTTCTTGTTGCCAGTCGTTTCAATTTACACGTTCTCCACACTGTTTTCATTGAAAAGGGGCACAATAAACGTGAATTTTACATAGACGCTTGTTTCCGAGTTCCTGGCTATTCTGAAACTGATTATACGACCCGTATCCTTTATTGTTCAGACGGCTCACGAATAAAGTAGTAGAAGCTTGAGAACTGGTCTCAAATGATCGTGTGGTCCTGGTGCAATAAGCGCAATACTTTCTCGAGTGATATGAATCAAGTCTACAATGATATCAGTCGATGGTCGAACGTCTTCTTTTTGCACTGAAGAATGAGAAAAAAAGATCGAACGTGTCCCATTATTGGTTATTTATGTATCGTAAAAAATCGCAGAGAGAACACATAAGTGCAACTCTCTGCAAATTTTTCCCCTTTCATTCTAAGGCTAAAGGGCTAAACTTTCAAGGCTTCACAACTTTCTTAGATTTTAAACAGTTCATCAATTGTTGCCTTGGGAAAATAAAACAAGACTGGCAACACATTTCGAAGATAACTGACTGTCCACGTTTCATCACTGACGATACTGGACTCCCAGCCATTGTCTCCTTTCAAATATTTTTCGTGCTGGTGATCCTTCAAGAATTCATCCGTCTTTTACTGCAACGACGAATTTTCGAACGTCGTTTGTCTTTGACATTTCAAAAAACTCAAGCCGGATACGACCGAAATCTTGTTTCTGTGAAATGTGCTGGTGAATTCTATTTCTCCAGAACAGATTCGCCGGCTTCTTGAATCAGCTTGATTCTTGATACTAAATTCCCGTAGACAGACATGTTCGAAATAAAGAAAACGATCTGGACGTGTTGAAAGCTGAGAAGAAAATGCGACAAGCATCCGTTTAGACTCTTCCTTTTATACAGGACAAGTTGGAAGTTGCAATTAACAGGAAGATCTTTGGCTCTTGTTTCATCATCGTACGTTCGAAAAGAAATCTTGTGACAATTCTCATCGACGTCCGAAAATTAGTTTTTGACACTTCCTTTTTGTGCAAGACTAGTTGTTATTATCATAAAGATCTTCGTCTCTTTCTTCAACGTTAGAAAAGAAAAAACTTGTTATGACAATTTTTCATCGAACGTGTCCCAAAATTGGTTCATTGTGTGTCGTAAAAAATCGTAGAGTGTGCACAAATGTGCTACTCTCTGCGATGTTTTTACGGCTTTGATTTTTTATTACTATAGCTAAAGGGCTAAACCATTTCCACAGGCCAACTAGACGAATTTTAAAAGTTCGTCAATTATGTGTTTTGGAAAATATTGGACCAATGGAATATAGCACTGCAAATAGATTAATGGCCATGGCTGATCGCTTGCAGCTCTAAGTTTCTTCTTGGAATAAATGTTCTTTTCAAAAGTTTCCAATTTCATGTGATGGTACAACGAATCTTTCACGTCATCATCATCATTTGTCTTTGGCAGTTCGAAAGATGTCAATCCGAACAAGACCGATATCTTAGACCTGTCTACAACGCTAATGAATTGCAATTCACTGGCAACTGTTTCGCACTTGTCGTTTTGAATAGTCTTCAGTCTTGAGAATTAATTTGTACTGAAACTCATTTTCGTAAGAAAATAAACAATCCTCACGCTTTGAAAACTAAGAAGGAATTATGACACGTTTTTGCTCTTCCTTTTATTCAGGACAAGTAGGAAGTCGTTATCAACATGAAAAACTTTGACTCTTGGTTTCAACGTTAAAGAAAAAAAACTTGTTGTAGCAATTGTTTCATCGAGTCTTGTCACATCAATTCGTTTTGCAAATTTTTTGAACTTGCAAATGGAGAATCCACCACTGGCAGCATATCTTTTGATTTAATCTCAGAATCCTTCAACGCACTGAGTCCTTGGAACGAAGATCAGAATCCAACACCAGCGCCGAATCCTTAGAACAAAGATGAGAATCCAACACCAGCACTGAATCCTTGGAACAAAGATGAGAATCCAGCACCGGCACCGAGTTCTTGGAACGAATCTGAGAATCCATCAACAGTACATTTGGACGAGACATTTGTCTCGCAGACAACAGCACATTTGTCGACAAAGAATCAAGGAATTTTCGTCGCCAACCAATAATTTGCTTTTATTTCAACGCTTCCTTCGTCGAGTATTATGGAACGGGGAACCCGATATTTTGATGCACCACTGGAGTTTCAAGACATTGAAAGAAAAGTCGTAAGAATCGAACTCGTCTTTAACAACGGAGAAGTAAAATACTTTATTCCACAAGCTTAAATGATTCAGAATGGCTTTCTTCTTTGACCTGACAAAATAAAGGAGCTAAAAAATGCCAGAGAGCTACGGCTCTCTGCCAATTTTTTAGGTCTATCGAATTACCAAGCATGAACGAACGATGGAATTTCATACAAGTAGAAGAAAAATGTTGTGATATTTCGTATTTCATATTCTGTATCTGACTCAAATATAAAAGCAAGTGGATCATCACTCTTGGATTCATTGGTCTTGATTCTCTTCCATCGACACAACATGGATCTCATTCCACTTGTCTTTTCTGAGCTCTTGGCCACACGCAATCCACACTTGACAAAAGAAACGATCGTCTTGCGGATTTTGAAATGATTGACGACCAAGACGTTCAACATCTTATGGTTTGATTTGCTTGACACCATAAGACAAGGACGTGCCTCTTCGATTCCAGTCTTCACGATTTGTTGCAAGAAATTCACAAAAGCACCCCGACGAGTTCATCGAATGAATGTTGGCCAGGGATTTTGCGAAACCAACTGATGTTCTCAAGCTGGCCGGAATTCTCTCCAAGAATACTTGCAAGCTCGTCTACGAACAGGACCAACGACGGCAAACAGGACCAACTGTTTGCTGTCGATAATCTAGTTGGTGGATCGGATCCGAAACGGTACGTGGATAATCTGAAATGGACTTTTGAAGATCATAAGCTGAGACACGTACGGGACGTCAGAGAAATGTATCGGAACGGATGCGAATATCCAGAGCAAGTCGAACGATTGATTCGAGCCATCGGACAAGAAGAAGAAATGCACAAAGCCCAAATGATCTATCTCGACATTGTCGGAGAATATTTACACGAAGTGATCGAATGGAAGAAACAAGAAGAAGCTGAAAAGAATAAGAAGTCGGCCGCCAACAACAAATGAACAAGAATCGTCAAATGCAAGAAGCCTGAGATTTTGGTAGAAATGTTTTTGCCAACGCAAACCAAAGTAATCGTGGAATCTTCTCACAGTAAATTCGAAGATGTCAAGAACGAATATTGGAAAGAAGAACAGACTGGTAGAAAATGATTGGAAAGAATAAAGTCTGGTAGAAAATAATAATATATAAGTAAAAAAATGTTTTTTACTTGTATATATATATATATATATATATATATATATATATATATATATATATATATATATATATATATATATATATATATATATATAACCTTTTGTATATACGTTTCTTTTCTACCAGACTGTTCTCATTCATTCTTTGGCTCTGTTCAGCTCAAGTTCTCGGCTTGTCTCAAATCATTCTCTGGCTTCATTGGATTCAAGTTGTTGGATCTCTAAGCTTTCCCAAGTGCCATTTATTCTTGCAAGGACCAATGCTTTATTATCAAGTTCACGGCTTGCTTGTCTCAAATCATTCTCTGACTCCTTTGGACTCAATAAGTTGTCATCGAATCTCTAAACTTTTCCTAAGTGCCATTTGTTCTTGCAAAGTTTGTACACCAAAACTTTATTATCGAGCTTGCTTTCCGTACTCAACAAATTCTCGGCTTGCTTGTCTAAAATCATTCTCTAGCTCCGTCCATCGAATTCAACAAGTCGGATCTCTTCAAAGCATTGCTGCAAATAATTTCCAACGTTTCTTGTTAAAGGCCCGGGCTTGTTTCAATTATTCTCTTGCTCCGTCCATTGGACTCGACAAGTTGTCGTCGAGTAGCGCTGTAACAAGAATTTCTTCCAGGTGCTATTCGTTCTCTTGGCAAAGGACCAATCACTTTATTATTTGACATTTGGAAACTGAGCATGATTGAAGATCTTTCTGACCCGATTTGAAAATATCCTTTTCCAAATGGTTCAGCTTACAGCTTTCCTCTTCATTTTCCAGGATACGTTTTCGAAAGATGACTTGAACGTGAATCGCTTGGACCAGATCACCTATTTTCAGTGGACCTGTGAATCTGGACGTGGAACCAGAACTCGGTCTTATTTATTCAATGGTTTCGCTTGATGACAACCTATGGATCTTGATGTGGAACCAGAACCAGAACTTGATCTTCTTCATTCAATGGTTTCGCTTGATGTGATCCTTGAATCTTGACGAGACGAATCGTTGAACCAGAACTTGGTCTCCTTTATTCAATGGCTTGTGACAATGTGCCTAGTCCATTTGCAAATCGGCCATCACTCTATGAATCGATCGAAAGGATGTCTGAAGCCGTTCGACCATAGGCTTGTGAAATAACGTGCTGGAATCCATTCGAAATGATAGATGGAACTATCGTTTTGGCCTAGTGGACTGGTAATCGAAACAATTGAACTTACTAAGTTATCGATTAAAACGGATACATGCTCAGAAATCCATGGCGGTTCCAGTTGAAATGGCGTGGATCATGAAGCGCTGGCGAAAAGAAACGATGGGAATGGATCAAGAATCTGTTGGCCAGATCACTTAATCTTTGGAAATTTGTGCGTTTCGAAAAGAAGCTTGCTTGCCATGCAAGACGCCGAATCAGAGACTCTTTATTCTTGAGACGATCTCAGTTTGGACGAAGCGCTTTGCGAAAATGATTAGAACTTAATTGGTAACATCATTGATCACGTGATGGTCATTTGTTTACAAAACGACTTCTATTTAGTGGTCATTTGGACCGAACAAAAAATTGTGTTTTAAATAATAGTCTGTCTAAAAAGAAATTCAGTCGCGTAACCCACTTATTTCAGGCCTATATGGCCGTCTTTTATGTATGTGATTGAATCTACAATTGTGTTATTTCTTTTATGTTTGTGCTTTATTTTTGTGTAATTATTGAATAATGCGTTGTTAGTTAACACTGTGGTTTGTTTTATGCTGGTTATGATTGCGATATTATTTAAGAAGAGAAGGTTGTGTGATTTGTTTGTGCGATTGTGACGAATTTATTGTTGAATAAAACAATAAACTGAATGTGATGTTACTTTGCGAATGAGTTTGTTTTGTATGATTGTATATGTGACGGTGTGGTTTGTTAATTGTAAGAATAAGAAGAAGACGACAACGAATTGAAAACGTTTGTCCCGTTGTGATATTGAATGTTGTGTGACGGCATTTTTTCTTCTAGGTTATGAATAATGTGACGAGCGAAGAATAAAGAGCTATGACGATCAATGAGCGTATGTGTTTTGACCGATGGCTTATCATCGTACAAATCTCGTTTAGGGATCAGCAGACAGGAGATCAACTCTCCACATTGCTTTGCGCGACTAAAAGTTCGTGAGTTTCCAAAACATTGAGTAGATTGCTTCGATCGGAATCATGACGATAAAACGTCATGTTCGTTTTGTGGCACGTGCAGTTGCCCTTGTGGACAAAAGAGATTGCATGATGAACATTTGAAGAAATGTGTTGACAACTTTACTCGCCAGAATGATGTGGGAAAACGACGTCGTCTTCGAGTGAGGCAAGATGAGCAGCGTGCGAATCAAGTTTGCGAAGAATGTGAAGAGTTCTATCGAAATCCGAGCCACCATTCTCTGATCGAGTGGAATGAGTACATGAACAGACTGTGCGTGGACCTGAATACAGACATGGTTCCTAGCTGGCTGATGGTTGAATCTCGTGAAGAACTTCTTTACATGTTAGAAAACGAGCCGGTTTTCTGCGCGAACCAGTCGTTGATGGAAGACGACCTGCTGGACCTGCTGAACACAACGTCGTTTCACGCTGACACTGGTTTGAAAAACGTGTCGGAATGAATTCGCCGTTACATTCGTTTCGAATCCCGTTACCAATGGTTCCACGTGGTGGTTCGAGGGGGAGTATGGACAGTTTTGTTTTTGAAATGCAAAACGCTCAGATGTACATGCTTCCGTACTGGTGCACTTGCAACGCTTAAAACTAGCCGAATATGGATCCGCTGTACATGTATCACAGACACATGTTGGTTGTTACGTGTAGCTCTAAAACGTTTCTCAAGAAATGGGCGCGTGTTTAATTTTGTGGCCGTAAAGACGTGGATCAAAAGAAAAACTACAAGAAAAAAATTTCGTCTATGCTTCATTACTTGCACACGATTTGCTATTTGAGTAGTATGAAATCTCAGTGCAAGACGTCGTATGTGGAAAACTGCGAATCAGGTTTTCACAGCAATCTGAACGAATCCATAGTCCCGCATGCCGTGTTTTTGATGGCGCTGTTGATGAATGGAACGTTAAACATGATGAAGAATTCTAATGTGGGTTCAGTTGAAACGTAAAGATTCCGACGCTTGAAAGATAGTCATATTTGGTACGGAAAAACTGAAGAATTTGTCACTCGTAATTACGTGCCAAGATTTGATCCGTTGATTCAGCGGATCGCGAAATCGATCGTACATTTGAGAGCGTACGTGATGGAAAAGGGTGGACCATTCGTCCGTTGGATGAATGGCGTGTCGTATCCTTTGAAACCGCGCAATAAAATGGTGGAATCGATGACTTCTCCGGAATTTGCTATATACCATTTAGAAAATCAAGGCAATACGCTAATGAATTGGAACTCGCACGGTGACTGGTTCAAAATGGGTTTTTCTCAGCACAGAACGTTGAACAAACTTGAAGCCAGTAAAGAAGTTTTCATGTCTAAGAAGGAAAATTTAAAGAAGGATCTTGACAATGCGAATGAAATTGTGAAATTGAAAACGGAAGAAAATAAACGTTTGCATAAAGATCAAGAACATGAACATAAAATGAATGCGAAACAAATTGAAAGTTTGTAAAATGAAGAAATTGAACGTTTGGAGAACATAATAAACTTGATGATTACAAATTGTGCCAGATGTCGAGTTGATCTCAACATTCATTTGAAAAATCGTGAAACATCAACTTAAAGAATGGAGACAGAATAATTAATGAGCTGAAGATTTTCAAGTGGCTTTGTAAATCGTTATTGATGTTCATTCTTGCTGGATCACCAATATTTTTATTATCAAGTTTTCTTTTCAGTATTCAAATTGGAGCTTCGTGTCTGGTCTTTGTTGACGATCTTGACAAACACTTTCAAGCTTTTTCCGATTGACTTCTTAGTAGTTTGGTTCAACATTTTAGTCTTAGCTTTTCTGTCCATGTGCTGTGGACTAGCTGATCATCTAAGCTTTGACGAAACCAATAAAGTTTGGCATCAAGGCTTTCAAATATTCAAGTTGTCCGTTTCGTTTCATTCTTTTCTTGTTTTGCTGTCCATTTTAATATCAATCGTTGTGTCTGAACGATTTTATCGACCTTAACGATTGAAAGCGTTTTGCTAGTTCCTTGATAATTGATTCTGACAAACTCGATTGATTTGTGTTCGAACGTCCGTACTTACGGCTGATGTTGTGTAACTGAAATTTATGAGACGACGATAAAAAGGAAATTGCGATTGACTAAATGCAATGAATTATAATTCAACTTATTCAGCGTACAAAGCTCGTTTGTGGGGCAGTAAGCAAGAGCTCAACAGTCCACATTGTTTTTCGCGAATAAAGGTTCGTGAATTTCCTAAGCATTGACTGGCTTGCTTCTATCCGAATTTCAACGACAGGGTTTCGTGTTCGTTTTGTGACACGTACAGTTGGCCTCGTGGATAAAAGACATTGCATGGCGAACATTTGAAGAAATGTCTTGACAAATTTATTTGCCATAATGATATCCGAAGACGACTACTTCTTCCAGTGGTTCAGCAGCAGTAGCAACGCGAAATTCGAGTTTGCGAAGAATACGAATCATTTTACAATGATCCTGATCAACAGAAAATTGAAAGGACAACTGAGCAAATGTGCATTGATTTCAAGTCCGAAATTCCAGACTGGTTGTTGGTGGAACCATGTAATTGCTCGTGGATGTTTCTAAAAAATTGCCTGATCAGATGTTTTGGACTTGTTGAACACGACGAGCTTTCATCCGGACACTGGTTTGAAAGACGGCACATTTTGTTTGTTTCGAGCCTCGTACGCCATTGTTATCGGATCTCCGTAGCTCCGAAAGCTTTGATGGTGGTGACGTTTCCAATGAAGAATAAATATTATTTTCGCGGAAACGTATCGATCATGCCGTTGTATCCTTTTCGCGTGAGATTCAGACACACGGTGGTGTGCTGTGATCAAGGATTCGAGCTCATGAAGCGTCTGATTTGCTTGTTCGGGATCCGCATCATCGGATTTCATCCATCCGTGGTGGCGTACAAAGGATTCGGAACGAATGCCGATAGAAGTGGTGAGTTTTGAAACGCCTAAAAGGAATTACGCTCGTCTCTGGACGAAAACGCCTGTACCTCGACCTAAAGACGTGCAACGGTCAGCTGATAAAATATTTTTCGGACAACAATTTAACGAAGGAACCAATTACTGTTCTTTCAAATTGAGAAGCAAGTGATGAGTCACCACGTTAGCTCTTCATCGAGTGGAGAACGTGGTTCGCCACCACTAAGGAATTCATTCGAGAGACATTGCCCGAGTCAAATTTATCACATTGACCAATCAACGGATCGAACGCGACCATTGAGAATACGATTTCCACCACGACGTTCAATTGGACCAGTTCAACAATAGAACATTAGTTCGACAACGATATATTTTCCAACTTGGGACGAAGTTTTGATTGAAATCGAAGAACAATAGAAATCGGACCTGGACCAGTGCAAAGCAATGAAGTTACAAGTTCGAATGAAGCGACTGGTATACAGACATGGTTAGACGTGGCTAACGAAGAAAGAATCAGAGAAGCGCTAGAAGATTTACGAGATGAAAGAGAAGAACGTAGAAGACAAAAATAAAGTTTATTTTTAAAAAAATTCATATTTTGTATTTCGAGTATAAAATGATTTTATTCTGTTCAATGGATTTCATTCCGTCTCTGAACAATCAAGAGGTTCATGTTGCCTCACTGGGAAGGTGTCGTTTCGTTCAATCAGCACACAAACGTTTCTGTAGAAATTTGTCGTTACGTTTTCTTTATTACAAAGACTTTTTGTCTCTCTGTGAAAAAAGACATTGCTTGAACTTTGCGCATCAACAGAAAGCCAGTATCTTGATTCGTAAAAACTTTTGCAGTTCATCGTGTCAGAGTGGAGTATGGAATCATCTTCACGCAAAAAGAATTGGGAAAATTCGGACCTGTCGCCAGACGCGTGTCAGAAGGAATCATCGAAAGATTCATTAAAAAAACGTATGGCAATGACCAACCAGCCATGTTCGTCGTTGGACCCGTTTGATTCTCCAAGAATCACAGAGAGTTCTCAACAATTTGCTATGACACTTTGCCCAATCAACTCGTCAGTGACGAATCGTCACTGAAACAGATTCTGGAACATACTGTTCTGTGTCGATTTGCCTTCGGCCAGCGTTATCAAAGCTTGCTGTACCATCGACAAAGTTTGGTCAGTGACATTTCCAAATGGTTACAGTTCCCCTTGAACTTTCCAGATGATACGCCGAAAGACGAAGTGTTGGCTCTTCTCGATAAAAAGTCCAAGTGTGTTCCACGAAACTCGGCCGAATGGACAAAGATCTTGAATCAGTGGCTCCGACAAAACACGATAGACAAGAACGTGATAAAACGTCGAGACATTTATCGTTTACTGGCCATCGACGGATTCGATGGCAAGCATCCGAAAGATTACTTGTGTAACGTGTTGTCCGATTCTTTGAGAAAAGAACAAAGAGAACATGCACTGGCCGTTCGAACAATGTACGAGTGGATCGAAAATGACGAACGCATTTCCAGTTTGACTGGAACGGATTCTTATCGAGTCGTGTTTCTTTCTTTAGTCAGATTGTACACGCGACAGCTGGCCATGTTGGACGATCAAGTGAGAATGCAAGTGGAACGAGCGCGTCTCAACGTGGAAAGCGATTTGAACAGAAGCGCCGGTTATTACAAGGACGTGAAGAACGTGAATGAAGAATTGTTGAACGACTTGGGACAAGTGTACGTGGACAAGAATAAAGACTGGCAGTCTCAAGCAAACGAGCGATTGAATCGACTGTGCCATGGAACCGATTCCAAGGAAACGAGCTGAAAGAAAACGATTAGAAGGCCATGCGTGTGATTTGTGTCGAGCTTATTACGAGACGATTGGTCTTTCTGAAGAAGAACTGAAGAAAAGACTCAAGTCTGTCAGCCGTCACAGAGGACCCGAAAGACCAAAGACGCCGGAAAATTATTGGGAATTGGAATTTCCAGACCATGAAGAATGTGTTCGCCGTGGCTACTGTGATGCCGAACCAACACCGTACAAGTTTCAGCGAACAAACGTGTACGACAAACGTGTTGGCGAACGAAGAAACAGATATGAATAAATGAATAAATAAAAAAATAAAGAAAATAAATAAAAATTGTTTCTTTTTTTTATTATACTTGTCTTGTATAAAAGATCTCTTTCTTCTTGAACAGTCATCATTTTTCCGACAGTCCGGACCGAATCAACATGTTACGATCGTCCGTCATCATCTCAGCTAAAGATCAAGGACTGCGAATCACAAACCGTAGCCATTCCGAAATGAAACGCAAAACTCGTGTTGGTAAATATTGTGCGAATTCTTACGGACTGATTGTTAAAACGATCGACGATCGAGTTGCTCTCCTTCGTCGACGTGTTCCGTATTGCGTTCAAGACTACTACGTTCATCTTCACTATCAGAAATCGACATCTTCTTCTTGTTGTTCTTTCAGCCAAGTCAAACAAGCATTTGAAAGCGACATTCTTCCCGGACTGGACGATCAAGACAAGTTGGATTATCAACGTTTCTTGACAGATTCGGAACCTTTTGAAGACGAGTATGATTTTCCGCACGGCCAAATGCAATCCGGTGAATCTCCCAGGCAAAATGTCAAATTTCGTTTGTTTCTTGTAGCCTATCGAGAATTCCGTGAAGAGTCTGGTTTCAGATTCAAGTTTACCAAAGACCAAGTCGATTCGTGTCCAGTTGTTCGACTCAGTTTTCGTGGATGTGACGGAAATGTTTACACTCAGCATTATTTTATTGTCGAGAAAGTTCGATCTCTTAAACGCGATCAGATGCACTTTGATGAGTTTGGATTAGCGACGCCAAAAGCTTCTCGAAAAGATGTGTTGAACAATGTAAAAACGTCTGAGTGGAACGACGACCGGCTCGTGTACCAAAGCATGCTCGTTCACGTTACGCAAGCCTATCAATTGCTGAGTCGACAGCAAGTGGTCAAGACGGATCTGAAACAATTCTTGTGTTGCGACGTGACCATCATCGAGAATCTTTTCAATAGAGATAATAATCACGAAGAAGAACGTCAGGAACCTGCAGCTTGTTCCGTTTCAACTGGACGAGCGACTTGTTTAAATGTTTTTCCAAATCTGGGTCGATTGGTCTCATGCCGTGGCGCAGCATGAGAAGATACGCTTCGTGCGAGTCACTCGGGTACGTGAAATGTTCGTCTTCCTTTTCCAAAGGAACGTGACAAGCAAAGATTTTCGTGTTGGGCAAATTCCATTTCAAATCCAAATGAGTCGTGATCACAATGGTTCTGTAGCGATGGTCTTGAATTTCTTCTCCAAAATCTGGTTCCAAGCACAAGTACACAGGCAGACCATCGATACGAGACTGGAATCCGTCGAATCCTTTGGGCTGGAGCCAGTGCTTTAAATGAAATTCGATTAGTTCTGGAAAGAATACCAAATTTCCAAACAAGGTGGTGGAATGACGACTGTGCGTGGCTTCGCACAATGCTTCGTACAGACTCAATATCTTCTTTATTTTGCGAAATTATTGTACACATAGATTTGGCACAAGAAATGTCCGAATGAAAACAAATAACTGGTTTCATTAAACTTGTTTGACAGGTTGAAGACAAATATTAAAGGCATAGTTGCGAACCGATAAAATTTATATATTATGTTTAGTATTTAATTATTTTCATATAAATACAGACCGTGGATCAACTGAAATTCATTTATTTCTGATAATCGGTTGCTGCTGGTCTTCCTCGTGGAATAAATTAGATTGTTGTCTTGTCTGGACATCATGCACTATCGTCGCTCTTATAAACCATCAATCGACAAAGTTTAAGATTTGGGATCTCTTACGTCCGAATAATACGATTACATTCTCGATCTTTACGAAAAGGATTTGCTCTTTGTTCATGATCAAGAATCTCTGGACTTGTTTTGATCAGTGATATCAGATATCTAAGTTTCTTTGGATCCAAACGGACATTATCGTATTCCAGTGCACACATGCCCTCAACTCATGCGAGACTCATCTGGGAAAATGATTTTTTTTTTCAAATTTGAGAATTCGATCGCATTAATTAATATAAATTTTTAGACCCTGCATGCTGTTACAAATGGTTTTTTTGAAATCAGTACGATAATGTAATTTTCTTTTCGAAAGGTGGCCTCTGGTACCAAAATGACTTGAAATATCTGTATTTTACATCGTCCACCGTTCCCCAGTGCCGCAATTGGTTTGCGCATGGTACTTATATAACAGTGCTTGCGAGTTATGCCGGTGTTGTGAGTTCGAGTCTCACCTGGGAAAATCGGTAGATTTTTAAATCTTAGAATTCGATCGCATTATTTAATATAAATTTTTAGATTCTGCATGCTGGTACAAATGGTTTTTTTTTAAACCAGTACGATATAATTTTCTTTTCGTAACATTGCTGAGATAGATCCTCGACACTGGAAATACGTTTCTGAAGTTGGTGATGATTTGTTTTATTACAATATAGAAGATTTTTCAATATTTCGTCTAGGAATCGGGCTTGTGGATGACGATTCGAACTCGTCAAGACATGGAATCCAGCAGACGCTCGAAATATGAATTTTCCAAAGAAGCGAAAGCTGTTTGCACGTCTTCCCACAATTCATCGTGGCTCTATAATCCTCGTCCTTGTATGAGACGAACCAATTCGGCCCAAACGTTTTCTACGGGATTCATGCCTGGTCCTTTGGCTGGTAAGTCCCATAAAACTTTCTAGTTGCGTTCTTTCAACCAAGTGGTTGTCATTCGACTAGTGTGAATCGATGACAAATCCTGCATGAACGTGAATCTCTGTTCCTTGACTGTTTTTTCGATCAAAGGAAGAATTCAATTCGTGTAATATTCAGCGTTGAGCGTTCTTTGATCAACACGATGTATCGTGCGAATCATAATTTCTGGTCTTCCAAAAGCCAACTAAACGCAAATTGTGAAACGGCCACCGGCCTGATTGCTGGACGTGGTCAAATATTGTTCGTCAAAGCGATCGCTGCCAGGTTTGGGTCTGAAAACACGTAGTTGGCCTCTAGACTCGCCACGAAATATTTTTTCGTCTGAAAAAATTACTTGTTGCCATTGGTCTCTGGTCCATTCTAGTTTAGAAACGGCAAAAGAAAAAATCATTTTCTTATGAATTGGTCGCAGAAATGGCTTACCTGCCAGAATACAACACTTTAGACCTTTTGATTTGAGCCGATTGCGAATAGTGTCCACACTGCATTGTGGTGCCAGCGTCCTTTGTAAATAGACTGCCGAAACGAACGGATTTACTTTACATTCTTCATACAATCGCGCGTCTAACAATGGATCCGTGACACGAGGGCGTCCTGGTTTGGAGACGGATCGACATCCACGTCGTGCGATCCAATAGTGAACTGTCGAATATGGCAAGCGTAATCGTCGAGCAATGTCTCGTTCCGACAAATGTTCTTCTTCATAGAGTCGCATGATTTCTTGTCGTTTTTCCATTGCATCTTCTTTATTTAAAGATAAGCAAAGTAGAACACAAGATGGAGATGATCAATATTTATTGTACCAAGTGTAGACAACGTACGGGCACTGAAAATGTCATTGAGCGCATGTCGAAAAACAAACGTCCCATGTTACAAGGTGACTGTATTGTGTGTCGGACACGCAAGAGCGCCATCGTCTCAGCAACGCTTCTGAAAGAAATCTCAGCGGACAGCAAGTCGTCTGGCACACTGTGAACTGAATGGCTTGTTCTTTGTTCTCATAAATCAAGAGAGCGATGGACTTCCTCGGCCTTGTCGAGCGAGACCTTTGTCACGGCAAATCTTCAGTCGTTCTTTCGCCAGGACCCGGATTGCGATGCACTGTTTGTGGAGAATATCCGATTCGGAATTTGTACGAGTACATTAATTACGGAGATGGAACAGATCACTTGAAATCAAGTCGATTAGCTCAAGCTTTCTGTGCTTGGACTGGAGATGATCAAGTTCCGATGAGTTTTCCCATCATGTTCGTGAAAGGAATCTTGGACACGAGAGTGTACGGACAATCTTTGAAACGAGTCGCTGAAACTGTGAACTATTTGAAAGCGATCAATGCGCCGTTTACAGACACGACGAGTGTAGAAACCGTCGACGGAAAAATTTCATGCAAACGTATTTGGATGCCATTCGATCGTCACAAGATCATTCTGACATTCCTGAGAACGAACGAAAACTTTTGAACCAGTTGATTCAAAGCATGCATCATGCACTCACGTCCAAAGAATTTCCGAATCCATTTGAATTTTACTTTAAGAAGATTGTACCATACGTTTTATCGTGTCGACCAGACTGGAAGCCTCTACACGTAGAAGAATCGTGAAGCGATAACTTGGCCAAAGAACGTTTGGTTCAATTAGCCATTTCAAAGCAAATTCGAGACACTTTCAGTCAGTTTTCGATTCCTTTCGATGTAGTGCACGTCATGCTCGGATGCTACGTATCTTGGACGGATCTGAAAGTTGTGGTCGATTGAGCTCTCGACATGATGGATCGAGTGTGTTGCGGCCAGTTTTTCTGGCAAAACTACGCTTCGAACCAGTACGTACAAGCTATACAAAACGTTTTGGAATCCGAAGTGTCGTACAAGCCCAGGATTGATCTTTATTACTTCGTGTGTGAAATTTCGAAAGGAAACGGAGCCGAATGGCTGTCAAGCTTTTTACCACAGTACGTTCAGCTCAAACGTTTGATTCGTGACAACTGAGTGAGTATGATACCGCCCCACCCGAAGGTATACGGTGAATGTAGTGACTAGGTCGTAGATGTATTCCCACCAGTCGACACGCGTGCGATCAAGGACCGATGCGCACAGCTGTCACACCAATTTTCTACAGCGATGAGATGTGGGTAGGAGCCAAATCCGGATAGAGTACAGGCACGCGCCAAGGCATTGCCCGCAGCACGACATGTTTTATGTCCTGGTCATTCCGTCAAATTGGCACTTATCATCTTTGTTGAAAAATCTGCTTTGATAACTGGCAAAGATGCCGTGTCCTGTCTTGAATTGGTTAAGGTAAAAGTCCGCCATAATCCTTGTGTTGCTTACATCAGGATAGATTTCATAAAGCTGCCTTGTTTTAGTTGAATTAGTCCATCTGGTTTGCCAAATCTGTTGTATGTATTGCTGTATTATAGTTTTAATCTGTATTTTACTATATGGAATTGTACATGTGATATCTTCTAGTTCTGTAGCTCTTTTTGCTTCTTTATCAGCGACTTCATTATGTTCAATTCCTATATGTGCTTTAATCCAGTGTAATGTAAAGCATTCAGTATATTCTTTCAATATCTGTATTATTTCACTTAAAGTATTATTTGTAATTTTATTATTTCTGATAGCCTCTGGGACTGATTTTGAGTCTGAGTGTATGTGGCATTTTGTATATTTATTAGTAATTGCATATCTCAGGGCTTCCAAGATTGCCTTTTCCTTCACTTCGTAAACTGTAGCTTCATCATTCATTCTTATCTTGTATATGTGTATAATTTGATTTTGGTGTCCTACAACCAAAGCTGCTCCTACTCTTTCATTTATTTTAGAATCATCTGTGTAAATATAATAATCAGCCATATTTATCGTGTTTTCGATCTTAATATGTTTCCTTTTCCATGGTGGGTCGATATCAATTTTCTTAGTGTTAACATTTTTCTCACTATATATTTGTTCTCCTAGTTTGATCTCTATATTTTGTTTAAATAATAAATATTTCTTCTGTTGTGCCTGTGCTATGATGTCTATTGGTGGACATCCTGCTAATATTTGAAGTGCTTCAGTAGATACTGTTCTATAAACTTTTGTTAATTTTATTAATGGTATCCTTTGAGTTTGTAATAATTTATTATTTATTTTAACATTATTTTTGCACTATGCAGAACTAGCGTATAGTATGATTTTTTCTATAGTAACTTTATAGATTAATTTGACTATGTTGAGTTTTAAACCCCAAGTGGCTCTCATTATTCTGATCAATTTATTTGTGAAGTTATATACTTTTTCATGTACATTATTTAAATGATCTAGCCAGTTTAGTTTTGTTTCCAGTACTACTTCTAGGTAGATTATATTGGAGCAATATTTTTTGTTTTGATTATGAATTTTAATTGTGGGTTTTCTACTTATGTTTTTCTTTATTGTAAAGATGGTATAAGTACATTTATTAGTGCTTAATTTCAGTTGGTATTTATTTATCCAATTTTCTATTATCGAAATAGGTTGTATTGCAATAGTGGAGGATTTGTAGTATACATTTGCAGTGAGAAGAGGAACTATATCGTCCGCATAAGCCTGACAATAAACATTTGGATTAAAATCATTAATTAGCAGCTCGTTGACAACTAAGTTCCATAATATAGGTCCTCCCTGCGGCACCCCTATATCGTAATTTTGCTCTTGGCCTTCATAATCAATATAGGTTCTATTTTCTATAAAAGATTTCAAACATTTGTAGATGTTTTCCTGTAGATAAAACTTGTTTAGTATTTCAATTACATCTGTCCATCTTATAGAGTTGAAAGCGTTCTTGATGTCTAATGTTATAGGCAGCTATAGAGTTTATTGTTTATTTTCTCTTATTTTTGATGTAATTTCATAGATTGCATCTTCTACTTTAGTTTTTTGTAAAGCCAAATTGTTTCCTACCTTTGATCTTTTTTCTTTCTATATGATGTGTTAGTCTATTTAGGAGAATTTTGTCTAATATTTTCCCGCAGGTCGGGAGCAAACAAACAGGTCTATAGGATTCTTTTTCTGTTAGGTCTTTACCTTCTTTCGGTATTAAAATTACTTTTGTCTTTTTCCAAATTTTGGGAAATATTCCTTGGATAAAGCATTTATTAAACATTTTGGTGAACCAGGTTTTGTCAATGAGAAAAAGTTCATAATAGATGTCTACTTCGACATTGTTAAATCCAGGAGCTTTACCGCGTTTTATTGATTTAAATATATCTTCTATTTCTATTTCGGTAATATCCGGATCGTTTTCATCAATAAAGTTTTCTTGTGTTTGAGTTGTATTTCCTATGAATGGAAAGTTGAATTTCATAATTTCATTTGTAGTCTCCTTAGTGTTCCCGGTTATTGTGCCATCTGCCAATTTGATATTTTTTATTTCAGTGTTCGATTTCTGATTTTTTAGTTTTGTATAATAATTACCAAATGCATTATCGTTTGTAATATTTGCCAAATAGTTTTTAAATGCTGTATTCTTTGTAATACATTCTTCCTGTACTTTGCTGCAGCCTTTTTATGCTCAATTTTGTAGTTATCTCTAATTTGTTGGTTTAATTCTTTTTGATATCTTCGCCTCAATGCTTTAACTCTACTTCTTTCAATAGTTAAATCAACAGTCCACCAATAGTGACTTTTAATTTTCTTCTTTTTGCCTCTTTTGAAGTCTTGGCAAATACTTTCTATGTTTTCTTCTATTTTATTGATTAGTGTGTCTACATCATTGTAATTCTCAATTTTGATATATTTCACTAGTTCCTCTAATTTTATTCTCAATTTCATCTTGGAGAGTTTTAGTGTTCCATCTATTTGTATACTTTTTAGTGACAGTAGTATTTGTTATTTCGCACTGCATTATATTGTGGTCGCTGGCTATGAATATGTCGTCTATTTTCCAATTTGTAATCTTTTCTATGGTAAGGCTGTAGATTAGCATCAGGTCTATCCAACTAATACCTAAAGTACTGTTAAAAGTAGCTAAGCTGTTGGGATCATTTTCAATAATTAATGAATGGGTGGAAATGAACTCTAATAATCTTTTGTCTCGAGGATCAGTATTTCTGGGGCTCCAAGCAGAGGATTTCGCATTGAAATCCCCAAAGATGACCCATGTATCTGAATAATATTTTAAAATCATTGATTCTAATCGTCTTATTGTATCTTTAATATCCTTAGAAGGGGAGCATATATTGAGCAAACTATTATCTTGTGTTCATTATATTCTATACTGAATATTGTCATTTCATCCTGGATTTCTAATGCAGTCGTGTTGAATCTTTGGTCTATTAATAGACCAAAGCAGCAATAATAATTATTATTGCTGCTTTTGCCGAAGTAGACCCATAAACGGTAAATTTATTTGGTAAGTCGGTTATTTTTTTGTTGTAAGTGTATGGATCGTTTACTGACGCTAGGTCTATATCTTTATTTAAGAGATCTTGTGCTAGCATTATATTTGCCGCATGACAGTGATTCAAATTAATTTGTAGACATTTTAAATTATTCTTGTGTTTGGCTTAAATTCCATAATCTATTTTTGATATTAAGTTGTTCACTTCTTTTTCGTAAATTTGGCAATTTCTATCTTTAGCGTCATGGTTAGTATTATAATTTGTTTTGTACTTTTTATTATGGTCTGTGCAGTTTCCGCACCTTCTTTCATTTGTACAATTATTTTGGGCATGTTCTTTTGCACATCTGTGACATCTAATTGTGTTTCTGCAAAGTCTTGCAATATGTCCGAATTTGAAACAATTGTAGCATTGCGTTATTTTGCGATATTCTCTGAAACGCACTGACGTCCAACCCAGGTATAGCCTATTTCTATCTTTAATTTTATTATAATTTTTTCCGTCTGTAGATATAATCCAATTGTTTCTCTAAATTAACCTTTAAAATGATTTACTATTTCCAATTGTATATCTTTATCTAATTCATTCTGTATTTTCAATTTATCAAAAAGGTTGTCGCTTGTTATTTCTTTATCTACTTCATATAATATGATCTTGGGTTTCTTGGCTTGTGTATTTATAATTTTAATTGGTTTATTATCTGTGTCCATCTTCTGATATTCTTCGAGTATTTTGTCGATGTCTTCCTTAGTTTCCAATATAAAGCCCCCGTTGAGTATGTTTCGGGTTTTGTATACCTTAATCCCCATTTTAGCTGTGTCCGTACACTCTCTTACTATTTCTTTGGTCTGATTTGAAGTTATATTTTCTTGTGTTGGGTAGATTGTTACTAAATTTTCCTGTCTCCTTCTGGAGGAGTCTCTTACTTGAGATTTCAGGCTTCTTTTATCATTTATTAATCCAGTTCCATCACCCTGTACTATATTTGCATACGTTTTTGTCAACTTGATCTGTCCCTTAAGTAATGCAATTTCCTGAAACTGATTTATTACGATTTTCATTAATTCTGAAATTCCATCACTCAGCTTGTTTTGTGCTGGGATGGTCAAATTTGCCGCTGTAATAGTTGCTTGAAATTCTTTTTCTATATCTAATATTTTTCCTAGTTTTTCATCCATGGTTTGGTTTTGGTTTTTTTGTTCACTTGTTTCCATCTTGGAAATTAAGTTGTTGTTGTCCAGCTTCGGATAACACACCCGATCTAGTATTAATCAAACTATTATATAAACTCAAAAGCACTCTCTGGTTGATTAATACTTCACGATCGGTATGACAGCCTAACTAGATACAGTTCCTCTGCCAGCGTTTGCCACCAGAATATTCTGGTGTTACCGGGGGCCACCAACGAGTAGCTGCTGGACGGATTGGTGTATACAGTGATCAATCTAATCGGGGTTGTAGCTCTTGGCTAAACTAGGCATACACAACTAAATTTTTCGTTAAAATCCGTTAAACATGATTTTTATATCCGAATAGCCACTGGGAACTTATCCTGGGATATTATTGGATTTTAACTCTCGGTTGACGGCATGGACCTGAATCACTTTAATGCAAAAGTGATTCAGGTCCATGCCGTCAACGTTATTCTCGTTGGAAACCGGAACGATTCTTCGGAACTCGAGCAACGTTCGTACGTGATACTGGACTCACTACGCTTCCATCATGAAGATGTACTTGTCTTTTCTGGATTCGTTCGAACATCTTCTCGACAACATTTTACTTGTGGACAGATGGAGGATTTGTTTCTCCGAAAAGAACGGACGCCGAGCTTTCGATCATTTTGTCCAAAGCACGTTGGAATGCTTGTATTGTTTTAAGTATGATGCTTGAAGTGTGATTGAAGTGCAAACAATCTTGCCATTGTTGCCAGTATACAAATCCGGCACCATCGACAAATCATTCAAAGTGAAGACGTATTCTTTTTGCGGAATCGAATATGTGGCATCCGAGACGATCGAAGACGTTTGCAAACCCGTCACCATGTACAATTTGAATCATTGGGTTGGACCCGTGTATTGCATCAAAGAATAAAGGATATGTGATTCGGATTCGCAAGATGATCCTTTGTCTTCTACTCTTCGATCAATGAGCCAAGACTATTCAATTTCAAGGAGACGATCATGTTCACCCAGTTGCTCGTCCGTTTCTAAATCGTCCAATTCTTGTAGTTCTAGATCCAAGTCTTCGAGTTCTAAATCGTTCGGTAGTTCAAAATCCTCTGGTTCCAATTCGCACGGTAAGAAGAAGAAGAAAAAGAAAGATAGGGAGAAGAAGAAAAGTTCGACGTCTTCTCCATTCTTGAGACGAATATCGCCAAATGAACTGGAGCACGTAAGCAAAGACGGAAAGCATAGAATTATTTTCAGATTTGCCATCGGCAAATTCCAACCGAGACGAGTGCCCACTAAAGCTTGTAGCTTGTTACTCAGTCATTTTTCCAAAAAACACAAGTTTCCACGCAAAGTCGTTGTAGTAATCAAGAAGAAGAGACGCGTTCCGTAAATCATGGATTTTTTCACGGAAGAGGTTATTCAAGAGCTTGAACAAGAGCACGACGCCTTTTGAAAAATATTTCGTGAAGGTGTGAATCCACATTCTTTGTTACTGAAGAAGAACAAGAAGCCGAACAAATTTTCATATCGAAATTTCCAAACGAGATGTTCAGAATCAAAGTTTCCGAGTATACCAGTGATAAATTGCAACGTTCATTGAATCCAAAACTGACCGAGCTAAGTGAAGAACCTGGTGTGGAATCTCAATTGAACTTCTGTCCAAGTCTCATGTACGACATTTTAAGGAGATGATACGCAAAAACGACAACCGTTCCGCCAACCAAAAGAAAACGGAACAAGGATTTTAACAGTAACCAGTTCATTTATCGCAAGCAAGAACGAGGTGAAGGATACCCTCTATCTTTGTCAGAAAGATATTGTGATGACGTTGAACACATTCTGATCGAAACAAATTGATGGCTGATCAAGCTCTGAGAAAAATTGCTCGTCTTGTCAGTGTTGAATGGATCTTGCAATTATAGAATGTTGGAACTGCACAGCGAAAGAATACATTAAAATTTGTTATTATATTTAATCTTTTACGTATAAATTGTATGGTCGTCTTGCTTCACGACTAATTTCATCTTGCACAGCTCTCTTGAACGATTTGTCGCTTACTTTATTTCTACGCGAACGTTTGGGATCAACGATTTTGCACATTGTACTTGACTTGTCAGCCGTCCTCAATAATCAAGGAACCAAATATCAGTTCTAACACTTCAAGTTTGAAACAATCGTCCGCTGCGCTGCTTTCTGATTGGTGGTTGTGTCCAAGCAGTCCAAAATCTATAAATACACCATGTTCTGTTCTATTAGTTTAGTATATGTATAAATCCTTTCTTTGTAACTTGCTTCATTAAATATTCTTTTTGCGATTCATGGACTCTTGTTCGTTTAACGAATTTCAACAGCAGAGCGTGGTTTTCACTGTCATAAATTGAAAGCAGTTTCTAGTTTTAATTTATTGCTTGATAGAATAAATTTATCAATAAGCAATGGCTTCGCCGCATGATTTGTATGGAGTAAATCCATTTGATGGGAAGAACTTTCCTGTTTGGCGGCGACGAGTGGAAGCTGTTTTGTCTGCGAAAGAACTGGAAACATACTTAGTTAAGGAGCCCGATGTGAATAAGGAAGCAGAAGTCGTTAAAGGAAAGAAAACATACGCATTACTCATGTCACTCTTAAGTGATCAAGTGCTCGTATCAATGAGTGGTGAAAGTACGGCGAAGGAATTATGGGAGAAACTTCATGCTGTTTATGAAAGCAAAGGAGTGGTAAACCAAATTCTAACTAGAAAACGTCTTGCTACACTTAAGAAAAACAGAGATGTTCCAATGCGCCAGCACATAGATGAAGTTTCAAAACTTGTCGCCGATTTACTAATGTCTGGAGCGGAGGTTATTGATATTGATACTGTCGTCTATATTTTGATGTCTCTCCCTCCAGAATTCGAAAATGTTAAGGTTGTATTAGAGAATCAACCGAGTGAGAATTTATCGTTAGATTTTGTAACTCAGCGTTTGATAGACTCTGAAGCTCTTTTGAATGATTCGAGAAATAAAACAAGTATTCGTTTTATGAAACAAACTGTGGATACTGCGGCTTTTTCTACGAGAAAAGAACTCACATGTTTTCATTGCAAAAAGAAAGGACATACTTCTAAATTCTGTAAAAAGAAAACGTGCTATAATTGTGGTCGTGTTGGTCATTTTAAAAAGGAATGTAAATTCAAATCTGAATCTAAGACTGATGAAAAATATTCTTCTGCTCTATCTTTTGCTGCTGGCAATTTGACTTTCGGAAGTCCGAAAAAGTTCATTATTGTTTCCGGGGCAACATCCCATATGTGCTCTCGGAAAGATTGGTTTTCATTCATTAAACCGTCATCAGGAAGTATTCGATGTGCATCCCACTCCACTGCGCTGGAAGTGAAAGGTATTGGAAGTGTAAAAGGCAAAACATCTAATGGAATTGATATAACTTTAGAAAATGTCCTTTTTGTTCCTGAACTCAATGGAGAATTAATTTCTGTAAAGAATATTGAATTAGGTGGATATAGTGTTATCTTTAGAAATAAAAAAGTGTTCATCGAAAATGAGAAAGAAAACATTTGTTTGGGTTATCGTGATGATAGTGGACAATATATTTGTGATTTTGTTCCAAATTGTGAAATTTCTCTTACTGCGAAAGAAAATGACTTGGATTTATGGCACAGAAGACTTGGACATTCCTCTAATAAAGCCTTAAAAGAACTTGGATTGCCTACCTTTGATAAATTTTGTGAAATGTGTACTTTTTCCAAGCAAAGTGCTTCTCCTATAGGAAAAGGTCCCAGACGAAGGGTATCCAAAACTATGACATTGATTCACACAAATGTTTGTGGCCCTATTGATCCGCCTATGGCTACAGGTGAGCGTTATTTTATGACATTAATTGATGACTATTCACGTTTTATGGAAGTTCGTTTGCTGAAAAGAAAAAGTGATGTTGTGAATGAGTTAAGATGCTTTTTAAAAGCAAATTCTTCAGTACGGAAAATTAGGTGCGACAATGCAAAAGAATATGTTTGTGGTGAAGTCATCAAATGTGCTACTAAAATTGGTGTTACAATAGATCCAGTTCCTCCGTACACAGCACCTTTAAATGGAGTTGCTGAGCGTGCCAATCGTACATTGTTAGAAAAAGGGTGAGCTTCAATATTTGAAGCAAAACTTAGCAAGAAATTTTGGGGATTTGCAATTTTAACTGCTGCATACCTAAGAAACAGAATTCCTAGTAGATCCATAGAAAACTGTACTCCTTATAAATTAAAATATGATAAAGATTCCGATCTTCAAAACATTCGAGTATTTGGATGCGATGCATACGTGTTGGTTCCTCCTTCTAAAAGGAAGAAGTTAGATAAGAAGTCAAACAGAATGATATTTGTGGGATATTCGACTATGGGATATCGTTTAATGGATCCAGATTCAAAGAGGATAGTGATATCAAGGAACGTTGTATTTAATGAAGAAAGAAAAATGGATTTAGAAGATAAAAATATTCTGAATATGGATTCCATTATTTCGGAAAATGAAGATGATGTTGAAGAAATTAGTGGTGAAGAAAATATTACTGAAACAATTACTACAGAAGAAATTTTGGAAAGACCACAAAGGCAAAAGAAACCACCAGTTAAATATCCTGAACCAGAAGTTTATGAAGCAATGGTAATTTTTGAAGATTCGTTGTCGTTTAAAGATTTATCTGCACTGCCAGAGGAAGAACAGAATCTTTGGAAGAAAGCAATGGATGAAGAAATGCAGTCCATGGAAAAGAACGAAGTTTGGTGTCTTGAAGAATTACCACACGGGAAACATGCAATTTCATGCAAATGGGTTCTACGCGAAAAACGAGATGGAAAATATAAGGCTCGACTTGTTGATCGTGGTTTTATGCAAGGAGAAGGAGTGGATTATGATAAAGCCTTTTCACCAGTTATCAGTATTCCTGCATTACGTATATTGCTTACTATTATTCTTCAAGAAAATTTAAAAGTTTATTTACTGGATGTTAAAACTGCATTTCTCAATGTTGAATTAAAAGAAATTATTTACATGGATCAACCAGAAGGATATGATGATAATATTGGCAGGAAATGCCGGTTAAAGAAAAGCTTATACGGACTTAAGCAGTCACCTCGTCAATGGTATGTAAAATTTTTAAATTTCATTCACAAATTAAACTTTAAGCCATTAAATAGTGAACAATGCATTTTTATTCGTCAGTCAAAAGGTGAAAGAATTCTAATGGCACTTTAGGTGGACGATTTATTAATTGCGGGTATTGATGATAGTGAAATCAAAATTATAATTGGATTATTATCAAAAGATTTTGAAATGTCTAAATCTGGAACAATTTCTGAATTTTTAGGAATTAAAATTACATTTACACCTGATGGACTGTATCTAGATCAAGAAACATATATTTTGAATTTATTAAGCAAATTTAAAATGTTTGATGCTAAAATAGCCTCTACTCCCAGGAAGTAGGAGCAACAGCAGCTGATTTTGAGAAAGGAAGTGCTTTTTGTGGACCCTACCGAGAACTAATAGGATCTTTAATTTATTTAGCATATACATCTCGTCCAGATATCCTTTATGCTGTAAACTGTTTGAGTCAACTTCAAGAACACCCTACTGATAGTGCTTGGAGTGCATTGAAAAGAATTTTGAGATATCTGAAAGGTACTTCAACTTTAAAACTGGAATATAAAAAAAGTGTGTGGATAAAAATTCATGCTTAAATATCTATGCAGATGCTAACTGGGGTGCAAACCCAAATGACAGAAAATCCATTTCTGGTAACAAAATTATGTTTAATAATTGTCCAATATCTTGATCTTGTCGAAAACAAAATTGTATTGCTTTATCTTCCATAGAAGCAGAAATTATTGCCCTAAGTAAAGCCATTCAAGATGCATTGTAGTTGAAAAACAATATTTTGGAATTAGCTGATATTAAAGAAATCATGATTTTTGAAGATAATCAATCTTGTATTAAGTGTGTAACAAATGAAAACAACAAAGGTCGATTAAAACATATAGACATTAAATTAAAATTTATTCAACATATCTTGAATTGTCATGATATAAAAGTTTACTATATTTCATCTAACCTACAAATTGCTGATATGTTTACAAAATCTTTATCTAAGTTTAAATTAAAGGAACTTTTACCATTATGTGGATTAAAATTATCATGACATTATCATGATATTAGATTATATCATGATAATGTAAATATTGTGTGGATGGCTTCAACGTTTCTAATTTCTTAATGTATACTTATTTTTATTGATTTATATGATTTTATTGTGCATGTTTCTTTGTGATTAAGGGCGAATGTTGTAAATAATATAATGCAAGTAATCGCAAAGAAACACAAAATAAGTCTCTTTTCGTCTGTAAATCTGTCTTCTAAGACGTCCGCAATCGTCTGCTGCGCTGCCTTCTGATTGGTGGTTGTGTTCAAGCCGTCCAAAATCTATAAATACACTATGTTCTGTTCTATTAGTTTAGTATATGTATAATTTCTTTCTTTTTAACTTGCTTCATTAAATATTCTTTTTGCGATTCATGGACTCTTGTTCGTTTAACGAATTTCAACACAAATGTTACAAAATAAGGTTTTATTGCATTAACAAGAGATATCTTAAATTTGAATGATTTGGAGTTTGAATAATGAGAAATGCTGAAAGCCTTTATGCCATTGCAAAAAATTTGTGATTAGTAACTTCAACATACAAATATTCACAATAAATATATTTAATTCAAAAAAATTTATTCCTTTATTACATATATTTAATTTTGGTAAGTAGGAGAATACATATGTAAATTATAGTATTTAGTAATACTTATGTAATATGATATATACTTTCAGATAAAAGATATAAAGTATAAATATGCTGATTTTTATTCATGTAATTTATATGATTATCAGATATAATATGGCAAAAACAATTTTAAATTTAATTGCTGAAAAAATAGGGGAAATCATCAATAAGTACTTAAACTACCATGCAAGCTTCAATTTAAATTATCTAATTTCTCTTTTCATTGCTTTTAAAAGCACATGATGAGTTTTGATGAAATAATTTTATTTATAGAAGATAAGTGATACTATAGGTTATGTTATATTTAACTTTTTCTTTTAAAGGTCCAAGTATTAATATTGATATATCATAACCACTGGTACCAAATGCATTAATAAAATCATTGTTTTAAAAAATGAGTTAAACCAACAAAAAAAGTATTTATTTAAGTTCTTGACATCATGTACGCTTGGATGTAAGATATGATAGATTGTTGTCTATGTTTTTGTTGTATCATATTTATAGTTACTAATTGTGTTATGTAATTTACAAATATAAAAAACAAAAACTCTTTTATTTTTAGTTATTTTTACTAACAATAAATGTTTTTGATTTTTATATTTTAAATGAACGTCTATTAATGCCGATGAAATACTTTTAATATTTGAAGTGCAAAATGGCAAAGAAATATTTTTTGAATCTTTTTCCATTATATAATAAGACAATCGCTTTATAAAATTATCAGAAAAATCCTAATATAATTATGAACGAAATATCTTAGAACAAGAAAAACGCTGTTAAATATACTACGTCCACTCACATGTCATAATAATGCTTATATCTCCGCCTTATATTTCACCCAATCACATTTTCCCAGGGCAACAATAGCTCCGCCTACAGCCCATCGTTGCTGGGTTACCATGCTGTGACTGTAATCGCTTAGATTTGGCGAAGAAGGCGATGAAATGTGTCATTTGGCGGAGCCAACACGAATACCAGTATATCCCCGAAATGCCCACTGAGAACGGCAGAGTTTTACGGAAACGACACGATCGCTTTACCGGTAATATGGTGAAACAAATTGCTAAGATTCTTGAATATACGACTTGGAATGGACCAAAAATAGAAAATATTTTTTCATATTTTGGTGTTTCATAATTTGTAGTTCTTGTATAAAGTCCAGCATCTCTTGTGATGGAGCTCATTCTAGTTCATACCGTTACAGCGATCATATTTCTCTCTTGATTCGAGCTACTTGTTTTATCCCATCGTGCTTCTTGATTTACATTTTCCGTACGTCCATCGCTCATCTTCAATTTACTGGAATAAATAAGCAACATGAATTACTCAAGTCTAGTGGACAATGTTCTGGCTCTTCCAACTCTTGAGTGAGGCGCCTTAAGATTTGCTTGAACTGTTAATCATTTCTAGTCCTTTGCTTTCGCCAGGACGAATGCCATCCTTCAGATAAGAATAATTCTTCAATGGACGTGTAGAATGATCAGAGAATCAAGTACGAAGCACGTGTCAGAAGTATTGGAATAAAACAAGACAAGTAATAAAACAAAAACCAAAGAGAATATTATAAGTAAAAAAAACGTTTTTTATGTATACTATTCTCTTTCCTTATTCTTACATTATCTTTGGTTCTAGTTCCCTTACTTGTCTTGAGTGTCCTAGTTCTATTTTCAAATTGCTTTCAACGGCTCTCCGTCAAATCACACAACTTGAAATGACTGGAATGTCTTTTATTTTCGATCGACCTGAGCAAGTCACATGACCAGCGTGACAATGTCGTCGTTCGCCTTGAGCCATTGAGATGACTGTTCCAGTCGAAAGACCAACTCTTCGTATCGACTGGGAACAAATCAATTTGAAGAGAACCGTTCACATGGATTCATTTCGATCAGGGCTCGTTTTGTTTTACTTTCCTTCTGGGGCACGAGCCTCACGATTGCCTTTGGGCTGCACGATCCTATCAAGACAGCCCGAAGACAGCCCAAGCGAACAAATCACAATGATTCGAGTGTCCTCAGCAAGCTGTCGCTTTCTTCGCCCAATTCAGACGTCGTACCACTTTATTCTTGAGTTTTCGACAGTTGGCTCCAGACGCTTAATTCCAACACGCGATAAGTTCAAGCGGACGAATCAATTCCAAAACGAGTGAAACGACACCATGAAGACATGAAGCTTGTTTTTTCGATCAAGAAGTTTGTTCCACTTTATTCATGAATCAAGATACGCTTGAAACATGGCTCGCTTCAGAACGATTGTACAGAACAATGCTTTTTCTTAATAGGATATAAAAATGGCATTAAAAAAGAAGGGTTAAAAATGGTGGAATTGGAGATTCCGACCCCTGAATCTGAGGATATTGAGCACCTAATGCCAAAGGCCAAAAGACCTAAGGTAGATAGTGTTCAATTGTCTGATAATGATGAGGTCAGATTCATTGAATCCAATGACCTTGAATGGGAAATCGGTATGAAATAGTTGGATAATTGCCTTAAGTGTAGCATGTCACTTTAAAAAAATATGCAGGAGCAACATGGTGAGAGGGGTCCACGTTCCCTTGCTCTGGAAACTTTTTTCAAAGGTTACTGACGCCTCACCAATAAATGAGACACAATCAGAATGATAAATAAAATTAATATCAGTCTTTCTATGATGCGCAAATATTAACATGAATACCTGAAAACAACTAATCAAAACAAACAATTTAATATATTGTCATTTAATGAGAAAAAAATTAAGATTATTGTTAAAAACAATAATTTTATATGCACAAATTATAAGTTTCATGGTTAAGGAAATTTCATAATGAAGATATATTAATAACTGTTAATACACACACACATACAATTAAAATATTGTTCATACTTCAAAAATTCTATGATATTCTCAAAAAATTAGAAAAAGTAATGTAGTAATGAAAAAAATAGAGTCATTTTGCTGATGGCAAACGTGTTAAGTTTTTGAAGTATATAAAAAGAAAGCTTAGTAAAACATGATTTCAAAATAAATTTAAACTGTTTTGATATAAATATGAATGAAATCATATATATAATTAATTAAACACAAAATAACATTTTAAGTGTAAATGAATGCCGTATTTAGTTTTTACATTGCCCATAATTTCTGCTTTCAATCCTAAATTCAGTTAAATCTATCACCATTGAAAAAAATTATTATTAAGATAATAACATGTAAATATATGTCACTTGTAGAATAATTCTTTTCCAGAAGATAAATTTTATCCTACTCATACCTCACAAAAATACTAATTTTTATTTTTTATAATTTATTGAGCTTATCAGAGAAATGGAATAGTGATTATTTTCGATAAACTTACACAATAGATCATATTTTCTATTATTGTTAACTGGAGTCAGTTTCAGTACTTGATGATATTTCAAAAAATTTAACTCAAGAATGTTATAACAAAATTTTTCAAGAATTTAAAAATTGACTCTTCTAATACTGTAATGTATTCAATATAGTTTCAAATATTTGTTGCTTCATTCTCATTTAATTATGATGTGCATGAATAGTTATGTGACAATATAAAGATAAATTAGTATTAGGATTTTCCCAATCTATTTTATTGCAAAAGAAAATCTATGATGATTATTAGAATAACTGATAAATATTTATTTCTGAAACAAATTCTCAACAATGTACTACTTCTAATACTTGCTATGCTGATAATATAGTCTTATTATATAATGGAAAAAAAATTCAAAAAATAATTCTTTGCCATTTTGCACTTCAAATATCAAAAGTATTTCATCGGCATTAATAGACGTTCATTTACAAATATAAAAATCAAAAACTATTATTGTTAGTAAAAGTAGCTAACAATAAAATTTTTTTAATTTTATATTTGTAAATAACACAAAACACAATAAATAACTATAAATGTGATACAACAAAAACATAGACAACAATATATCATATCTTACATCCAAGCGTACATGATGTCAAGAACTTAAATAAATACTATTCTTCTTGGTTTAACTCATTTTTTTAAAACAATGATTTTATTAATGCATTTGGTACCAGTGGTTATGATATTTCAATATTAATACTAGGACCTTTAAAAGAAAAAGTTAAATGCAACATAACCACACGGTTTGGCCATACCAGATGAAAATACATGGCTCGACAATTAACTAAACGATAGGTAAATGGAAATAATTGTTATATCCTCATTAAAATCTTTCCCTGTAACTAATAATTACACCCCATTGGGAATCAAAGCAAATAAATTGGTGGTGAGCACCTGGAGCACAGACTCGATCATCCAAAGTGACAATCAGACTCCCTTGAGAAATTTTGAGTACAAATACCACAGGAAGTTAAACAGCTTTTCCCACATCTGGTAATAATTTAAAATCGATCAACAAACTAGGGGAGATAACACTTTTCCATGAACCAGAATATCTCCTGTCAATAAAGTAAGCAATTAGAAAATGATCTATCCAGACACAGATGCTGTTTGCGTTTTACCCAGTTCATGGGAATTTGAAGGATATCTATTTTGGTGCTCTCCCACAATAAATAGTAATATAATATAAACTCATAATGAGATTATAATGCAAATAATAAAAGCACTTTCTTTAAAATAATTCAAGTTGTAGATAGTTCTGAAGATTTAGGTTATGCTTTTAAATTTGAAACAATAAAAATCGAATACAAAAACAATCAGAACTCTAGAATTGGATTCAGAAATGTGACAGGATAATAATAACACTTGCTATAATTTATAAAGTATTTTTAAAAGATTATTTATTTTACATATTAATATAATTATTTTCAAGAATGTATTTTTTTCAGCAGTGAATGATGTTAATATATATTATATATAGTTTAAATGTATTTATAAATAACAGTGAGTTAGGATAAATTAATTAGTTATGCATACATTTCATTTGCCATTAATGATGAAATTGATTAATTACTTCACCAGTGTTGATCACTTCATTTTTTTCAAATTCGCCGCTTAAAAATGCTAAGTCACTCCAATAATTTTGTCCCATAGTTGATCGTATATGTCAGAATTAATTTTAATTTACTGAACGAACGTTCACAGCTAACAATTGACTTTGAAATAGTAAAAATTGTTTGTACACTCATTATTTTAATAACATCTTCACCATACTAGATTATGCAAGTTGAAAGCTTCAATGGAGTTTAAGATTTAATTTCTTTGGAGCATTGAATTATATTTTTATTTATTTTTTATAATAAAATCATAAATATTCTCAGCCAAAACATGTAAATTTGTAATATTTTTTATTTTTTAAAAACTGATACACTCAGTATTTAAGTTTTCTATTGACTAAAATTCTTTTTGGGAATTAGACTTTTAATTGTTGTTCCCGATCTAATTAGACCTCGTGTAAAAAAGATCGTTTAAGGACAAAAAAATCAATACGGGTATTCATACTGGACAAGAGTTTTAAAATTCTTAGCTCATGATTATGAGAAATTTTCTCAATCGTTTACTTTACCAATGATGAACGTCTACTTATTTTTAATAGGACATTCTTACGATTTTAAAATATTTATTTTTTATTCAAAAGAGCTTGTTTTTGTTTTTTCATATTGTTTTACGCAATGGCATTTTTTTTTGATTCAATAATTTATACATTAAGATCTTTTTAATTTTTTACAGAGCAGAATCGGCATAAATCGAAAATAATTTTTTACAATAATTATGCCCGATTTCATTATATTCCTCCAGAATGATTTCTCTTAAGCTAAAACAGGCTTTTGTTATAAATTGTAATAATTAAAAATAGGTTTTAAATAAGTAAATGCAATGAATACGTGCTAGACAGAAAATAAAATTCGATATTTTTTTTTGTTCCAAAAATCAAGATTTTTAAAAGTCAAAATTTTCGAACCAAGTTCATCGTTTTTAACAAAACCATATTACTTAAGAATATTTAATCCTTGTGATCTCTAAGTTTTAATTAATTTTACATTAAATCTAATTTTAATTTAAAAATTGAATAGCTTGCTCGTAGAATTGTCATTTTAAATACTTATATAATTTTATAAATGATCGACAAAAAAGGGAAAATTTTAGTTTTAAAAACTATGTTTTTACGTAAATAAAATAATATAGGTTACATCAATTTTTGTTGAACGTTAAAAAATAACTTTGTAAAATTAATTTAATTCGATCAAACTTGATTTGAAAATGAATCATAAAACTTTAAATAAAATTTTAACATTTACAACTGTAATTAATATATTTAAATTTTTCTTCATATTTTTATTTTCTTATTTCATATTCTTATTTTCATAGAAAAATTATATTTATGTCAGTATGATGCTAATACCTGAGCTTCGCGTTTCTCTTTTCTGATGAATATATATCTTGTGACAAGATTATATTTATCAGAAAATGGAAACAAAGCTTAGGTATTAGCATGATGCATACTTTTACTGAAGACACAAATGTTTTAAATGTAAATATTTGCAAATTAATTTTATAATTATACTTTCAAGGTTTATTTATTATATTTATCTATAAGAACTAACTAAAAATATGAAAATATTTCGAGAGATATAAAATAATCAGAAACATAAATCTTAACATGATGAAATTAATTTTAATTCTGTATCGTAATATCTGTTAAATAATTTTTGTTTGGAATCAAATATTCAAATTTAAAAAAATAAGGTTTTAAAACAATATTAATTTTCTAAAATCTATTGAATTTTCGCCACTTAGTAACCACTTGTTCCAACAGATGTTTACGAAATGCACATCTGTTTCAGAAACATAATAAAATGATTTCACCTTAAATTAATGATCAAATTTAAATGTGTAAAAAGGGTTTGTATTTAGTAATAATAAACGTTATTTTGTATAAGGAAAACAGCAGAGAACATGATAAATTATTTAATTTCTTAACTGTGAGGTTCAAAATTATTTTAATAAATGTTTATGGAAAATTTAGGATATCTTAAACTAATATTCCCTACATATAATTATCGATTAAAAGTTTATGTTTCTTACAAATTCCGGAAAATATTAAATTTCCTTCATCATGTAAAAGAAATATTTTCATTTAATGATTTAAGAACTATATTTTAAATATTACATTTTGATTTTCAAGTACTTCAATAAATAACAGCAATATTAAAGATTATACTTTACATTCCTGAAATAGAATATTACAAATAAACACTATGGTATGATCAATCCTTTCGTGTGTTTTAGAAATAAAATTTCAATGAGTAAATTCTAATATTAAGATAAAAAATTTGAGTTTGAATAAAATATCTCTAATATAAGAAATTAACTTTATAGTTGCGGTAAGATAATAAATTAAGATACTTGTTTTTAATAGGTTAACATTAAAGCAAAACTAATGCTGTCGAAACTAGATAAAGTATTTATTTCCGATTAGTGAATTTATGCTCACAAAAATGTATTTTATGAATATTTAGCTCTTTAATCAAAACTATTTATAAAACATTTGATGTAATCAAGTGAAGCAAAATATTTACATTTTATAACTATCAAATGAAGAAGGAAGTTAAAACATTATTTTACGAAATTATTTTTTTAAACAATCTTTCTCGAAATTTACCACCTCCCATCCAATTATAGACCGATCTCTCTTTTGCCGACTATGGCCAAGATTGCCGAAAAAATTATTCTTAATAAATTACTGGCCTTTGATGAGACCAACAAAATTATTATTCCTCAACAATTTGGCTTCCGTAAAAAACTTTCTACCACCCACCAACTACTCAGAGTAGTAGAAAAAATTTCAAAAGGAATCGCGTACAAAAAATCCACGGGAGGAATATTCATTGATATAGAAAAAGCGTTCGATAGAGTTTGGCACCCTGGTCTAATTTACAAACTAATTAAATTCCATTTCCCAACCCAATTAATTACTTTAATTAATAATTACCTCTCCAACTTCTTTTTTACTGTTAGAGTAGGAAAAGATATCTCTCTGGACAGACCCATTCTTGCAGGCGTACCGTAAGGATCCCTGCTGGGTCCTTTCTTATTTAACATCTATATCAATGATATTCCGCAACACCAAAATACTATGCTCTGCTTGCTTGCGGATGATACTGCCGTTTTGTCCACTAGCTCTCTCTACTGGAAAATCCATGCTACCCTTACTGAACACCTCATGGCCATTGAAGAGTGGCTTAATAAGTGGAAAATTAAAATAAATCCAAGCAAATCCACTGCTGTCATTTTTACTAGGAAACGTACTCTACCCCCCAGATTCAACTAAGCGGTTTTTCGATCCCCTGGTCAAATAAAGTCGAGTACCTCGGTCTTACGTTAGATAAAAAAATTACCTGGAAACTCCATATTAATAAAATTAAGAATAAATTTATTTCTGCCAAAACTTCACTCTACCCCTTAATTGCCTACAAATCAAAGCTCTCCATGGCTAACAAGCTATTGATTTATAAATCATACCTTCGCCCTATTATCAGCTATGCAGCCCCAATCTGGGGTGGTGCTGCGGAAACGAACCTGAAACTTCTTGAGGGTCAGCAAAGTAAATTTCTTAGACTGATCACTCAATCAGACTTCTACATCAGAAACGAACACATCAGAAGCAATTTGGGTGTCCTTCCCTTATCAAGATACGTCCAATTCCTTGCTTTTCGCTTCTACAACAATCTTTATGAAATTGATAACTCTGAAATTCAAGCAATTGAAAACTACAGTCCCTATGAACTTTCCAATTTCCAAAGACCAAGGGCGGTTCTGCGGGCTAAGCCACATTCAATCTTATCTATTTGCCTGCCAAAAAGTAGAAATTAATAATTTCTTCTTCTTATACTTAAAAAAATATATATATATAAAATAAAATACAGAAAAGGAAAAAAAATTGTAATTATATATATGCATATATAATAGAATAAAAAAATATTTTGTCTTTATGTAGTTATATCAATACTGTTACTATGTATATAACTGTAATTTTATTTTATTTTTTTTCACTCTTGTTTGTAATGTGTATTCAAATTTTTCTTTTTATGTTTATTCAATATCATGCAAAGAACTCTCGTTAATAAATAAAAATGGGGAAATCTTAACGCTATTACTATTCTAAATAGCGTTAAGATTTCCCCATTTTTATTTTTGCTTTTATTCTCCTTTTAAAAACAATTTTCATTCGTGAGATACATTTATTTTAATATTTAGGTATCACAATTCAAGAAATACTAAAATAAATATAATAGCAACATAGATTCCAGTAAGGAACGATATTTCTTACAAAATTAGAAACAGAAATCATTCGGAACGAATAATTTAATATGAAAAACTTACAATCAAATTTCTTTTTCCAATATTTAAACTTAAGTCAGTAGCTTACTATTTGTCCTAAAAGCTATTGTTAGGAAATTAAGTTAGTTTATTATTTTTCTAATAATTAAAAATATACAGGTTTGTCAAAATTCTTCAGTTTGTAAGTATTAAAGCCTCCAAACCACTTCTTTTAATGATTTTGAAAATTATTTGATGATTTTAGAAATATAATGTTGATGTTGCAAGGATTAAAGCTAATTATCAATTAAGCAACAAATTAACTAGTTACTACAGATATTTAAAGGTTTTTCTGATTTTTTGTTTAAAAGATATGATGCATTTAACTGCTCTCTTTCTCTAGCCCTGGTAAAGTAGGAAATACGTCCCATCAATAATTAGAGGCTTTTGTATTCTTGACAAGAGCTAAGGTGGGTGTTATATGTGTTTCTTATTGATTAGTAAGGATGCAAATTTTAAGGACATCTAACGAAATTCTTTTATTTGTAATTTAATTTTAAGAATTTTTCATTAATGATATTTCAATTTTATGAAATTTCCCCTTTCTTTTGACAGTTATATCTCAACATGTTATTGTTGTTAAATTACAATTAAAAGTTAACATTTTATATGTACAAAAGAAAATATAAAATTTTAATTCAATATTGTTTGTTAAATAAAAGGATCTAATCTCTTATAAAAAAATTAATAGAATGTTAAATAATATTTCAGGAAATTAAAATATTTAAAAAATATTTCATTTTGATTTTTTTTAAATAGTAAATAATCACACCCAGAGAAAAGTGCTGATGACATATTTATCAGCCGAAGCAATATTAATTAGATATTATATTCTTTATTTTAAATAGAAAAGATTAATTTGATTAATCAATATTATAATATTTCATAGACATGTAACTTGACTTAAGCAACTTGTAAAAAAAAAATTAATAATCGCGTAAAAAGAATAATGAATCTTGCTGGATATCTCAAGAGAAGGCAATTACTTATATCTCATGATCTTAATTTTTGGGAATCTCCCTGGATTATTAATCCATAAATCAAGATATACAATATCAACAAATAATTATTTGCTATATAACTTTAAACTAAAATAGAAGACATTTCAAATGTATAAATATGTTTAAATTTATAACTGCAAAGTATAAAAAATAAAGTTTTTTTTCATTAACTTTCCTCCTTTTCCAAAATCATTTGCATATTTTTGTACAGTTTTTATTATTTTTTGAGGTATTTTGTAAATTACTAATGAGTGATGTAAGTGGTTAAATTTCCTAAATGAGAGAGAATAATTTTTTAATTCTAATAAAAGGATTTAGAATTTATGGAAGCAGATAATTTTACCACATAAATTGCAACAAACCAGTTTTAATAGTAAAAAATGTTTCTCATTAGCTAATGAAGTTAATTTTTGATAAACAATTTGAAAAATAATATGAGAGGTAATATTTTAACTAAGGACGCTTAGTTTCTTATTAAGAAAAAGCAATCTGGCCAGTACATTTCGGGGATAATATTTTTAAGTAACATTTTGTATATATATATTTTAATTGTAGGTATATCACATTTACAGTTTTTCTGATGAAGAAGTAATGCTTCTTTATCAGATAAAGTGCAAACGTGATATACTCTTCTCTTTTACGTATCATTAAATTTTTGAAAAATAATTACAATGTATTAAAAAATCGCAATTTATATTTAGGTTGCGGAAATTCATTTAATTGTATAAATATTGAAATTCTGTTCTAGGATAATAATTGAAAATTACCAGCTATTGAAAATAATCAGCTACAAATTTAGGAAAAATTGAATGTCTTTTAAATTTTAAACGATATAACTACTAAAAGAAAAATAATTCTATTTTATTCAGTATTTGTGATTCGACTCATATTTTGTATAGTCTTTGAAATTATATTTGGTTACCAGCTGAAGGTAAATACTTTTATAACACGCAACTTTTGAATAATTTATATCACTGAGAATTTCTCTTGTATATATATTTCCTAATATGAATATTTTTCTTTTGAAAGAAAAATTTAAAATAAGGCAAAAACATAGCTTATTCAAAAGCAAATTTTAATTTTTAGATTTAAGAAAATTACATTAATCTTATAATACTCTATAAAGATATAAATACCATAAGCAAGAAAAATTAAATTATTTAGCATGACCAACAGATCTGACAGTAATTTTTTTCCAGTGTAAGGAAATTAACAATTTTTAAATATTTGATCAAATTTGGACTTCAAAATCTGCCTTATTTTTGCGTAAAATTATGCGTAAAAGATACGATTAAAAAACTCAGATACATGAAACTACTGTTATGTAGAATGAGTATTGATAATATAATATCATTTTTGCAATAAATGGAGTTATAAAGTAAAAAAATTGTGCTTATTTCGAATCAATAAAGGGTGATTATCAAAAAAATAAAAAATAATTTTCCATGCTTTGGATCAGTACAAATCTTTAAACATTTATTCCAATTATAACTTTTACTTTATTACATAATTAATTCCACACTTTTTAAGGATTTGAAATTAAATACTCAATTTAAATTCTGAAGCTACAAATAAATGGCAAATTAAATTGATAAAATAAAAATTTATTATTAACATGGTTTTGGATAAAGTAAATTGAATTGTAAAATAAGATTAGAAATTTAATTTTAGAAATAGTTAGATAAATGACCTATTTTGTTAACAGAATTTATTTTATACACAGTTTATGCAATTTAAAAGAAAGATAAGTTTTTCAATTATTCTGTGATTAACAATTTATGATTCAAAAATATTTAATTTCTTTTACTAATGAGAAAAAAATTGAATACATGTATCATTATAGAAAGCGATTTTAAATATTATTGCATTCATTTGCTTTTCGATTCCTAAAATTTCTGTTAGCGTTTTCCTCATTTGCTTACATTATTACAACCGTCCTACTAGGTAACGTCATTCACCACACCCCTTTTTAGAGAACCTCTTTATGTTTGTATTAAATAAGAAACGTCGCTAAAATATACCAAGTACGGTTACAGTTTACCTTGCCTACACGACTTTGGGAAAACTCTCCCCTTAATGGCCTCCAATGAAGAGTCTTCATTTTCCCCACTTTTTCCGTTCTTCCATTCAAACCAAAATAACCTTGTTCTTTCTAAGCGAATAAATCAGTCAATAATTTTTCGCTTACTACAGTGAAATACTTGGCCACGAGATCGGGGAGGAAATTTTTACTGAGCACGAGCTACTGGTTCAATAAATACTTAAATGATAACTGATTGTGCAAATAGCTTATAGGATGGAAACAATTTGACAGTTTGTGATATATGTGATACATATACAACAGTTAAATCGGTTATTAAGACTACAATTTCAAATTTAGAGAAAAATGTAGAAATAAAAAGAGTTAGAATTTTTAGTTGTTTCTAAAATTACTGATTTCATGCTGTCAAAGATGCTTAAAGTTAATGTACTAGAGTTAAAATATGTAAAATTAGCAGATGAAAACATTAATATACCAGGTTGCATAGATTTACTTTTAGGCGCCGAAGTATTTTACGAATTATTAAGTCCAGATCAGATTTTTTCAGTATAGAGAGACTTGGTTCTTTAAAATACCGTGTTTGATTATGTACACTGCTAGCCACCGAAAATGTAACATCCTGAAGGAAGTATGCAAATAACATGAAATTCAACATGCATTAGCGGAGGTGAGGTATGCAAGTGATTAGAATTTCAGCGCAGACGGACATAACGCGTGCCTGTGACGACACTTCAAAGCGCTATTTAAGGCTTGGATATTTCGACGATTTCAAGTTCGGCAGTTGTATTTTTCTTGTGGTTTCTTTTTAAAAAACATGATCATTTTTCCTTCGTAGAAAACAGTGACCATTTTTTGATCAAGTATCCATGTTCGACAGAGAAAGGATAGTGGCCTACCGAGATTTTGGATTACCTTTCAGGGAAATCCGAAGTTGTGTTGGACGAAATCAAACAACTGTAATGTGGATATGTGATCAATTGATCCAGAAGGGTTTGACGGACCGATGTGTTTGACCACATCCACCTCAATGCACCACTTAACGTGATGTCAGGCAAATTGTGAGCATGGCAGTGACGGATCGCTCAGCCACATCACGAACCATAGAACAGCACATTCTATCTATAATGCATCATCCAGTGTATGCGCGTACCATGCGACTCCATTTACAGCATTACAGCAGAGTGTTCTGTCCGCGAGGCGTCCATTGCTTCGTCTACCCTTGACACAGAACCATAGACATTTCTGCCACCAATAGTACGATGAAAGAAGAATGTGGATGACAGAATGGAATGAAATTTTCTTTACTGACGAGTTACGCTTCTGTCTGCAACACCACGATGGTCACATTCGAGTCTTGAGACACCGTGGAGAGAGGATGGCTCAGCTGCGTTATGTACCACTATACTGGTCCTGCACCGGGTATTATGGTATAAGCCGGTATTGGATAACACTCTCGCACTTCTCTAGTACAAATGGGCGATGCTTTAAACAGACATCGCTACATTTCCGAGTGGTTGGAGCCAGTTGTCCTTCCTTACAGTGTTTTCCCATAGCCATTTTTCAACAGGATAATGCGTGACCACATGTGGCACGCATTGTCCAAGGCTTCTTCGTCAATCGCCAGATGGAATTGCTTCCCTGGCTGGCTCGCTGTACGGATATTTTCCCGATAGAAAACATGTGGTTCATGGTTGCTCAACAATTGACCCAGATTACATTCCCTTCTGTCACAGCAGATCAACTTTGGGCAATGTGTGGAAACTGCTTGGTCCGCTGACCCAAAGAGCACATCCAAAGTCTCTTTGAATCAATACCGAGGCGTGTGACAATGGTGATCTCCAACAATGGTGGCTGCTCTGGTTATTGATTTTGGCAGGGACCACACTTTACAGAAGTGTATAAATTTAATTATTTGATATTTGGTCAACATGTTATGTAAAAATTAATTTTGTTGTTATATCTCTTGTCTTTCTTGTTGTTGAAATTTGGGTGGCCAGCAGTGTAGTTAGTTTGAGTTTACCCAGTACCCAGTGCGATGGAGGAAAAAGTACATTGGGCATTTATTATAGATAATACTGATTTTCATGAAGAAAGAGAGAGATTCTGGGAAATAGAGAATGTGTTAAAATCAAAGTTTCTAAAAATAAAGTAACAATAATATGTGTAGTTCATTTAAAAATAATGTTAAGAGAGACAGTAAAGGGAGATACATAGTTAAAATGCCTTTAAAAGTAGACCTAACGTGTTTAGGTAAATATAAAGAAATTGCATTAAAAATTTAATTCGTTATGGAATCGTTTTTTAAAAGAGCCTGAATATTTAAGGTTTTATAAGGAATTTTTGAGAGAATATTAGAATTTGGGTCATATGACGGAACATATTGTATATCCCATTTAGGTATCTATCGCCCTGATAAAAGTGCTACAAAATTCACCTTGTGTTTAACTCGTCTACTCAAACAACTTTATGAAATTCCCATATAGGATGGGAATTTCATAAAGTCATACTCCTTACTCTTTCATATGGGCCATACTCCTTACAATTTAATGGTGGTATTTAACAACAGGATCTTTTTTCAATAATGGTAAGGTTTCGGGAACACATTTATGCTTTTCTAGTTGATATAAAACAAATGTATAAAATAGTTTTAATTAATCCTAATCAAACTAAGTTTTTGAAAATAATTTGGAGAGTGGGATCAGTTAAAACTTATGAGCTCAAAACAGTTACGTATGGCACAGTTAGTGCACCATACCCAGCAACTAGAGTGCTTTTTCAGTTATCAAAAGTCGTAAGAGAAAAATACCCCTTAGCATTACCAGTTTTAGAGAGAGACTTTTACATGGACGATGTACTTACTAGTGCTGTCACTATAACTGAAGCAAAAATCTTCAAACTGAACTGCTGAATGTCCTTAGGAGTTGAGGAATGACACTATACATAGCAATAATTCTGAATTAAGGACAGGGTATGATAATAACTACAATTTTCAGGAAGAGACAGGTGTTAGGAGTTCTGTGGAAACATAGCACAGATCATTTCACTTTTCAAATTCATATTGAGAGTGCAATTCCTCCTGCAATGATCAGTGCTTTCTGCACTTGTAAGAGCTTTTGATCCCCTTGGCTTCTTGGGTCCAGTCATAACTAAAGCTAACATTTTCTTGCAAAAACTTTGGTGTTTAAAACTAGACTTGAGCCATGCCCTTCCTGCAATGGAAGCACAACAGTGGCAAAATTTTACTGAAACTTTACCAACGATTAACAAGGGTACAATTAAAAGATGATATTGATAGATAAATCAGTGCATATTGAGCTTCATGGATTTGTGGAGGCATACTTTGTCTTCTTATGGCTATCGATTTACTGCAAATCGACATCAGACTGGAGCTTTTGGAGTGAATTTGGTGTGCAGCAAGTCGCGTGTGTCACCCCTTAAGGAGGCTACAACCCCGAGGTTGGAACTGTGTCACACAGTTCCAACCTCGGGGTTCTCTGCTGCAAACTGTCTGTGTGCAGCAGTTCACTCAGCGAAGCTGATTACAAAAGTTAAAGATGCCCTACAGTTTAAAGGGTGAGACATTTATTGGTGGAGTGATTCCATGATAACTTTTTCGTGTATCCGAGGGGCCTCACCATCTGAAGACGTTTGTGGCCAACCGTGTTGCGCTAATACAAATCTTGATTGAGATTCATTAGTGGCATGACGTGTTTTCCAAGGAGAGTTGCTGACTTTATTTCGAAAGAATGAAACCTAATAAATTGATTGATAATGAACTATGGTTTAATAGTCCTCTTTGTCTTTTCAAAGAAGAATATTCTAACCAAGAAATTTCTTTATTAATCATTCACGATAAGTTTACTCCTGAACTTAGACATTTACGTCAAAGTCACTCATCTATGCTGATTCTAACTTCTAATTCCATCCGTGAATGTTCAGGATAGCAATCATTTATGCACAAAACGTGGTAATTGGTCTTCTGTTCTTTTGAAACAGGTGGATATAGGAACACCAATAGCACATTCTTTAAAACAATGTTTAATGAATTGATACTTTGAGACGGCTGAAATAAACATTTTGATTCATTTGAGAATTTACCTTGACAAATAAATCCTTGATTGATTAAAAAATATTTAAAACAAATAAAAAACTGATGATAAATGAAAAATATAAATATTAACGGTATAATACTTATTATACCAATTGCTTGCAAGATGCTTGTAAAAGTTTTATTTTTTCCGATGATAACATTCAATTTAGATAGTTTGAGCAGAAGTATTTACTAGTTTACTTTTTACTATAAAAATACTACTGGCGATATTTAAAAATAGAATCTCGAGACAAATTAATGGTAGGTAGAGATGTAAAATTCCCGGGAATTTTGAAACTTTGGAATTAACTCATGAATTTTGGGGAATATTGGGAATTTTGAAGGAATAAACTCAGCCAATCATATTTCGTTTTAGATATTCTTTTTTCGCATATATCTGAAGCGAAGTGCATATACATTCGCATATATATGAAGCTCTAAATAATTTTTAAACGAAGTGAAATTTTATTTTCTATAATAAGCATTCATAAAAGCAGTGAAAAACATAAACTTTGAATATTAAAATTGTAAAAAATACAGTGTTGAAAAATTTCATCCCTAGGGGATATTTTTATATTGGTGTAGGCGAGATGAGTGTTTACTGTTTTCTGAATACTACGTTACAGCACTTTTTACAAAGTATATTATAATAATTCTTTTAAATTAATGCAATTTATAAACATTTAACCAGAAGTTGTATCAACTGATAGGTATTTATTTTTAAAATTCTTTTTATACAATGATAAATCTGTTATATGAATTGAATAAATATATTTTTTTCTTTATTAAATTACTTTCAATTATGGTACTACCAAATATATCAATTTTAATTTATTAACCACATAAAATAAAGCAAAATATTTGTCAAAGATGTAATTTAATGAAAAATATACATGCATTCTGTAAAACTAAATTATACTTTAGTTGGAAATACTTTAAATTTTTTTTTATGTCAAGATACTGGTAACACAAAACAAATTTTTATTTCTTCCATTATATAAAATTCAAATTTAATGACTTTAGTAATTATAATAGCATTGTTATAAATACATTTGACAAGCTTCGACAATTCAAATGCCAGCGTTTTAAGTTAAATATATATATAAGTTGCTAAAGTCTTCCAAAATATACTATATTAGAAAATATATGTTATTTTAACATTACAATCTGGCTACATTACAGCCAAATTGAGAAACATTTTATAGTTTTACTACGCTGAGTGATTAAGCTTAGTAATGTTTTATATAAGTGACGATAAAATTGAACAAATATAGATTATGACATAGGTTATTTCCTGAAGGTACGTCTCACTTCAGCATTTTATCATTACGTCTTCAGAGGTAAATTTATTTGTTAGCTTGTCTTAACCTACCGAATTAAAGCCTATTTAAGAATGTATATACGTATTAGGAAGCTTTTACGGATAATTATAAGAAACACACTATTCCCGACAATGAATTACACAAATCATTGTTTACATTTCCTTTAAAGTGGGAGCATTAGAATTTATTCTCACTTTTTTATTCAGTCACAAAACTAGGGTAATACTTGCATTTAAATTCATTCGATAAGTAATCAACATTACTGTATTTTAATTTCTGAAAATATAAGCACTTCATATATTAGGTACGATTACATAAGGTTTTGTTTACATTTGTTTTATCGTGTCCAATCAAATTTACCTTTCACACACATTTCTTCCCTTTAATAACTAATATTTACAATTTTATTTGCATTTCGAATATTTGACACTATGATATAACAGAAAATTTTGTGGAAATGTTCGCAATTTTTTCTTTGAGTCATTCTAAAATTAATTTAATTATGGCAATCAAAAAAAAAAAAGCAGAAATTTGTCCAAAGTTACAGTTACATATACAATAGTGTAATAAAATTAGCAATGCTTAAAAATTTTTAATATAACATAAGAATATAATAAATATAAAAGAACTACAGAAAAGTTCAGAATTTGTGTTAAAGTATGATTTATTAGTTGTAAAATTTTACTGCTTGATGTAAGATTATACATGAATCGATAACATGATGGCTTTAACTGGAACCATATTGATTATTCTGTAAATTCTGTAAAAATATGAAAGAAAAATTTCTTTGCTTAATTTACGCTTTTCGCTTACGTTCTGAGATTCTCATCGACTGCAATTATGCTTTCTAGTGATATAATATTTACATAAAAATCAAAAGCAATTCTATCAATTTTTGCTTTTAAGCTGTAATTTTCTATTACTTAAGATTTAAATTCAACTATTTATGTAGTTTCGATTTCCTTTTGCGCTCCTTATTGACGATTAGTTTGAAAACTTGATTGACTGGTACTCTATATGGAATTTTCTGATAATATCCCAAAATCAGAAAACTTTCCGACTACAAATTAAAGCTAGAGTACCAGTTTGCGTTAATCATTTACAATTTTTTTTACTGTAAATGTACTGGCAGTTTCAAATTAGTTAACTGTACTTTGGATTCATGAAAACAAATGTTTTCCTCAATTTATAACTATAAATAGATGAAAATTATAATTCTTAATAAATCTGCCTGTACAAATAGAAATTTTTATAAGCTTTTCATGCCTTTTTTTTTAAAAAAAAAATTAAGTAACACACCAAAGTCATTTATTATTTTTTAATTTTTGCTATAATTATTCCAATTGTAAGCTTAAACTCTGTAGAACCATTTTCTATGCATATGCTCTATATAAAAAAAAAATTGCTACGGTACTGTATTGCAAGAATGTTTTCGGTATGCCCTGATATTTTTTTGTGTAGTACTTCATTTTGTAATTAAATAAACTAGTGACAGATTTTCGAAATTGAGCCATTTCCAAATTATAGAATATGTGATAAATAATAAAATTAAAACACAAAAAAATCGTCTTGCATTCTTTGTTACTCATTACTCCTCTAGCTATGTATTTGGTGTAGTGATATACCTTGTATTTGAATTTGTGAACTTTTCCATGTTTACACAATATAATTAAATATTGTATGGCCAGCATAAAAAATATTGAAAAAAGAAAAAAAACCTTTATGTTCATATTCAGTAATGATATAATTGAGGCTTTACTTTATGTTTCACATTTAAATAAAATCCATATTGAGTTTACAATAATATTAAATAAAGATTTATTTTAAAGAAATTATAAAGTCACACATATTACTTAAATTGGTAACTGAGAAATCATATTTTTCAATAGATTATTTTTCGAAGTTTAATAACAATTTTCATGAAAACTAACTATTAAAAGTGTATCTCTTTAATTCACTGTGTAAATTCCATTACTAAAAGCCCTAAGTGATTATTATTAGAAAATTCATTTTCCCCACATCTGAATTTATCAACACTCACTGTATCAATAATTCGTGATGAGATTAGTTTTTATATTTTCTCTCATTTTATTATTAGATAGTTTCAAAAACTGTTAAAAGTTAGTTTCATTTCTTTTGTATGGATGGCAAGCAAAGCTTTACCAAATCACAGCCATATATCCCATGAAATAGAAATCATATAAGGATTTCTTTTTATTTCACTACAATATGGAAAACTCCCATTTACTGAAAATTTCCCAAGTGATAATTTCTTATAAATCAATACCTTGCTTTTTGATACATTAACATAAATACTATGAACTATTTACAAATGAACTCCTTGACAGTTCTCGTAGGAAACAATCTGTACCAAGCTGTCGATAACTTGTTTTACCATATATGTATAATATTTCAGGGCAAATTACAAATATTAAAATTTGGCATTTACTTTCAGTTTAAAAACAAAATGTGACAGTAATTGATACTATTTGAGACTCTGAAATGGATTGAAATACATTCATTTTTTTGTTTATTTCTTGAACAGGAAAAATAATATTTTACCCAAATGATATTCAATATTGTACATGGTTTTGTATCAATATTACTAGGTTTCCTTCACAGAAGAGAAAGTCATACCATCATTTAAACTGGTGCAAAGCCAGAATATTCCAACTAAATCACAAGGTTAGCTAAAGAGAAATAAAGAAATTATTTCAAAATATTACAAAATTTTGTAATTTGTAATTACCTTGTCTTATTTAATTCACAGTATTTCATTCTTAAATAAAAAAAAGTCATTCAGAAACAACATTCAGTCCAAAACATGTATCAAAATGGTCATCGCACGAAAAACAATGATGGCACAAGTTGACACATTATTTAGACATTTTCAGGTCGACAACAGAATATACAGGAAAATTCCCATTAAAATAATAAGTCATATTCTATCATAATGAGTAAATATTAATGCAATTAGTAAAACGTGTTTGAAGAAGATTTGTCATGATTTTCAAAAATTAAGGTAAAAGTAAATATAACATTATGGTTTAAAATATTTTTTCAGGGACAGAAAGAAATAAAATGCGAAATAAACTTCAGCTAAGTAAGGTAAAATATAGCAGAGAAAAGTTTAGAATAGTAGTGAAAATTATGCTTTCAATGGAAGATTCCCATATTTTTAAATATTGCAAGATTTGCCAGGAGTTGCAACATAAAATTTCAATTGTACTTTATTTCAGCACTCTTAAAACATGAACACAGTGTATATACATACAGAATTTTATCGTGTTAATTTCTGAAAATGAAACAAATCAAAACCCTGATGGAATAAATAAATATACTGCTTACTATTATGTGACAAAGTTCAACATGAATCAAAGAAACATTGAAAACAAAAGAGTCATTTTAACATAATAAATATTATTAAAGCTACTTTATTGACTTAATTAAAGCACACATTTTCAAAGTAATAAAATTCTTATCAATATAAATAGTATAAAAGATTTAAGAGATTGAAACTGTGATACAAAAATATGATTTTTTAATATTCTGTTCTACTAATCTTGACTTCAAATCAAGCAATCAATAAGGAATGTTATAATAATTTGAAAACAATTTCTTAATTTTACAGGATTTACCAAACAAAGAAAGTATCTTAAAATCATATTCCATTTCTCTATAAAATTCTGTTTAAATATTATTAAAATAATTCTTCACTTTGTGTGAAACTTGAAAAATATAGCTATTTTTTAAAATTAATATCATATCTCTAATCATTGCCAAACTTTTTTGATTTTTGATGTATTCATGATATTTCTTGACTTCTACACTATTTTTTTATACTTATCAACTGTACTATTTAATAATATAAAAATGTTACTCAAACTTTAAAAAAAATCCCATCAATAAACTTTCTTATTCACTTAAATAAGACTTTTAAAACAAAATTTTTTAAAAAAATTTATATTTCTTGGAAATTGAATACATAAAAATGAATTAAATGTCTTTTCAGTTAAAAAAAATTGCTTTGCAAAATAAAAAAACTTAAAATCACAGTTAAATCATATCAGAATAAAATTTCTATCAGTATTTTAAGACACTCCTGCTTCCAAGTAAAATATTTCAACACTACACAACAAGCTTTTATAATCATACTATTTATTTTCTGATGACAAATTCACTAAATTATAAGACTTCATAAAATAAAGATATCACTATTTGCATAAAAAACAATCTTAGGTCAGGAAATGAAAATTTTGAAAATAACTCATTTCTAATAAATAGAAATATCTGAAACTTTAAATAACTTGCAATTTGTAAACACTATTTCAATTTCAAATCAAACCTCTTTATAAAATATGAGGGATTACTACACTTAGAAATGAGTCACATCACCAAAAACAGAGTAAACATAAAATCTATACCCCTTTGGAAGCATTTATAACCAAACAATGATAAAGGATGCGGAATAATTTCACTATATTACAACAGAAACTGCCAGACTTAATAGATACTTCATTCTTATAAATTTGAATAAATGAATTCATTGTATAGACAAAATTATTATACTTGATGTTTATAATACACGGGAGCAAATTTTTTTCATTACGATTCTAAAAATAAAGAAAAAAATCTACATGTTCAATAAATAAAAAAAAATATTTCACAGAGAACATTATTCACATTCAAACAAGAATTTCAGACCATATACCAATTTAAGAAATTTATTACAAGAATAACTAGAAAGTCAAAGTAACAAATTATTCCATGAATAAACTAAGCACATAGTGAATAAGTTTCAAAACTAAGTTATAATTGCTGCAAATTGCATTATACTAAAAGTTTTTTTTTTAATTTCATGAAACTAATTCATTTGATTTTTTGGAGTTTTCTAAATTACTTTTAAAAGTCTTAAATATGCTTGAAATTGTCAACTGCCACTGTTGATAAACTAAAAGTACTTTTATTTTAAGCATACACCATGTAATGCTGATATAAAATAATGATATCAATTTTGAAATGTTTCTATATTTGAAAAAAATTTGCACAAATACTTCTACATAAAGGTTATTTAATATAATAGTGCACACAAAACCATATAATGTAGACAAATTTTAGTTACTGTTCTTCAACTTATTATAAATAACATAAAATAGTTCGTTCATTACATCGTTAAAATCTTGCGGCAGTTCAGAAATATTAACAGCATTGTATTTCCCTACACTAGAGAAATTAACATAATTTTAACAAATGTAATTAAAATTTATTTGACATAAAAGAATCTCTATTTAAATAGGAGTTTCAAGAGAGAAACAAATATTGGCAGAAACTAAGTGCATTCCTCAAAACTATATTATCATATTGTTGATGAAACAGTGATATCTAACAATTTTGTAGACTAAATTTGCAGGTGGACTTTTCAAAAGGAAGAAAACTGCAGATGCATGTAGATCAAACACCAGTGAATTAGGAAAGAGTAAACCACTAAATCGTAAACGTGAAGCTTTAGAGAGATGTAATGGAATAAAAATTATAAATTTTTTTATGGAAATTTCATTAAATGATAAAAAATATTGAATATTTTAAAAATCATAACAACTTCTTCAAATAATTAACTAATTGTGGATAAATAATTTATATCTAACAATTTTTTAGACTAATTTTACAGGTGCACTTTACAAAAATTAAAAAATTTTTGATGGATATTGATTCTAACACCAACAAATTATTTTGAATTTAATTTCAGAGCAGTTAAAAAATTGGAAGGGGATACAATCTATAATGTGAAGCATATTCCAGTGAATAGAAGTAACCAAAAATCATGGATGAATTACTTAACTTTAGTTTAAAAATCAGACATGAAAAAGAAGAGAAAGTAACATAAAATACACCACTATTTTATAAAAATACAATTTTTCCAATTTAAAACATTTTTTAAGAGTGTCTTCAACACGAATTACAATCTGTTATTACAAGGACCTTAATACGAAAATATTATTAAAAAATTTTTTAAATCACATATATTTATATATAATGTTACATAAAAATGAAAGTGGATAAAAAAATCTGTAACAGAAAGAGAGCAAATCATTAAATCGGAAACCTGAGGTTTAAAATGATACAATGGATTAAAAATTAAAAAATTTTTTAAATAAATTTCTTTAAACTAATTCAATATTTTGCAATTTTAAAAATCATAACAGCATATTCAAATGGAACCTGCTAATTAAATTAAAGAAATTACAATTCTCAAAAAGAACACATAACACAATAAATAGTGTTAATTTTTTAAACTATTTTTCTTTCAAAACATTTATAACCAAACAATGACACAGTGTGAGAAATAAATAAACGATATTATTTCAGTAACTGACAGAGAAGAATAATTAAAATTTCAATCTGATAAAAATACATAAATGAACACATTCTAAAGACATAAATATTATATTTACTATATATGATAATAAGAAGCAATTTTATCAATTCTACTCTTAGTAGAAAGAAAAAACAGCATGCACAATATATAAAGGGAGAATTTGTGCAGATAAGCATTACTTAAAACAAAACCAGAATTTCAGACCATCAACCAATTTTAGAAACAAATCAAATTTACTTAATTGATAGCTCAAGCAAAAATAGATCCTATAAATATAACAAAATTGTAAAGAATCAATTTAAAAATTCAGAAGTACTTTGAAAGGAAGGTTGTTTTAATACATTAGATTGTTTAAATATGCAAACAAAACTTATATGAATTAATATAGATATACACTGTGAAAATTTTCCTTAAAAATGGGAGAATGACTGCACGATGAAGATTTGAATAATTGTAATATACTCAACACTGATGAAGTTTCAAAGCATAATATATATTTTCTAAGTCATACATTTAAGGAAATTTAAAAAAAAGTAAATAAAAAATATGTTAGAGCTAGGTTATAATATAAATTAATGGGAATTATGAGATTTAAAATGATGCAATAAAAGAAATATTGTAAAAATATCTTGGAAATAATTTTACTAAATAATCCTGAAAAAGTGGGAATTAAAAAAATAAATATATTTATTCAGACATTTTGTTTTAATTATACAAGCACTATATTTTCAAATTAATATAATTCTACAAAATGTAAATAAAATTTACATTATGTAAAAGCAAAATTCCTATTTAAATAACTTGAACAAGAAAGTAAAATACTGGCAGACACTAAGTGGATTCTGCAACAATCTAATAACTAATTTTGGAAAAATTATTTATATCTAACAAATTCAAGTCTAATTTTAAAGGTGGACTTTTCCAAAATTAAGAGATTTAGACATGAATAATACACAAACATCACTGAATAATTTTCAAATTATTTCGGTGTAGCTAGTATAAGGGAAAGGGGATACAATCCATGAAACTGTAATGGATTACAATTTCCAAGTACTGTTTAAAATCCTGGATAAGCAAAATTAAAAATTATACCTGAAAAATGTAAAAATAATGCAAAGTAGATACTTACTATCAAAATAAAACTTTTTCAGTTTAAAATATTCTTTAAGAATCTGCGCAACAGGATTTATAATCTGTAATTACGAGGATATTTTACAGAAAATATTATAAAAAATTTTAAATCAGACATTCAATGTTACATAAAAAATGAAAATGAATAAAATAATCTTTTACAGAAAGTTAGGAAATTTATATATCAGAAAAATGAAGCTTAAAACAGTGTAATGAAGGAAAAATATAATACAAATTTTGAATATTTCAGTAAACATAATTTAAAGAGGAAAATTTTAAAAATGACAACAACTTATTAAAATAAAACTATTCTTTTAAATGAAAGAAAAAAATATTCTTAAAAAAACGCATAACAGGCAAACCAGAGAAGATTTATAAAATTACTCTCTTTTGCAGATAGTCATAACCAAACAATGATAAAAGGTGAGAAATACATTCAGGACATTTAAAACAGTAACTGGTGGAGAAGTATAATTGAAATATCATGTCAATAAATAATTAATAATGAACACATTATACAGTCATAAATATTACACTTAATGTTTATGATAAAAAGAAATAATATAATCATTTCTACTCTAATAGATATAAAAAACTGCATGTTCAATATGTGAAGGAAACATTTGTGCATATAATCATTATTCACAAAAGAAAGAATATTAAACCATGAAATAATTTAAGAAATAAATCAATGAAGTTTTTTGAAATCCAAACAAAGAAGATCCTATGAACACAACAAAATTACAGGGAATGAATTTCAAATTTCAGAAATACTTTGGAAAGAAGGTTGTTTTAATATATTAGATTGTTTCAATATGTACACAAAACTTATATGAATTAATATATGTTTTCTTTAACAAAATTTTCCTAAAATATGGGAGAAAGACTGCATGAATAGGATTTGAATAATTGTTATATAGTACAACAATGATCAAGTTTTAAATTATTATATATATTTTCTAAGTAAACATTTAAGGTAATTTAAAAAAGAAAGTAAATAAAAGTATGTTAAAGTTAGGTTATAATATAAATTAATGGGATTTATGAGATTTAAAATGATGCTTTAAAAGAATTATTATAAAAGCATCTTCGAAATTTTTTTACTAAATAATCCTGAAAAAATGGGGGAAAATTAAAAATGAATATATATTTTTAAAGAAATTTTGTTTTATTTATACAAGCATTATATTTTGAAAGTAACATAATTATACAAAATGTTAAAATTTTTACATTATGTAAAAGCAAAACTCCTATTTAAATAACTTGAACAAGAAAGAAAAATATTATCAGACACTAAGTGCATTCTGGAACAATCTTATGACTAATTTTGGAGAAATTGTTTATACCTAACTAATTCAAGTTTAATTTTCCCTTTCCAAAATTAAGAAATTTGCACATGAATAGTAATCATACACCAATAAATAATTTTCAAATTATTTCAGTGTAGCTAATTTGAGGGAAAGGGGATACAATCCATGAAACTGTAATGTATTACAGTTTCCAAGCACTGTCAAAAATCTTGGATAGGCTCTCTAAAAGCTATTTCAAAATTATACATGAAAAAAATAAAGATAATGTAAAGAACATCCCTACTATCGAAATAAAAAAATTTTCAGTTTAAAATACTTTTTAAGAATCTCCGCAACAAGATTTATAATCTGTTATTACAAGGATATTTTACAGAAAATATAATAAAAATTTTTAAATCATACATTTAAGTTTACATAAAAAATCAAAATGAATAAAATAATCAGTTACAGAAAGTGAGAAATCATTAAATTAAATGCTTCACTCTTAACATTGTATAATAAAAGAAAAAATGATTTAAATTTTGAAGAACAATCCATTAAACAATATTTAATGTGAAATATTTTAAAAATGACTACAACTTATTCAAATAAAACTTGTTTATTAAATAAAAGAAAACAGTATTCTTAAAAAGAACATGTAACAGAAAAAAATTGAGGTTTTCACAACAACTCTCCTTTCCAAGCTTTTAGAACCAAACAATAACAAAGGATGAGAAATAAATTGAAGATCTTTATAACAGTAACTGGCAAACCAATATAACTGAAATTTATTTTGATAAATATTCATATATTAATGCATTGTACAGTGATAAATATTATACTTCATGTTTATGAGAAAAAAGAGCAATTTTAACATTTCTACTCTCAATAGAAAGGAAAAACTACGTGTTATGATATAAAGAAAGAATTGTGCAGAAAACCATTACTCACAACAAAACAGGACTTGCAGACTATCAAGCAATTTAAGAAATAAATTAATGAAGTTAATTGATAGTTCAAGCAACAGAAGGTCCTATGAATATAAGAAAATGGTAAAGAATCAATTTCAAAATTCAGAACTACTTCCAATAAAATACTATATAATTGTTGACAAAGAACTTTATAATAAGTGTTGTTATAATATATTAGGTTGTTTCAATATGTACAAAAATAATTAATACCTTAAAAAATATTCCTTAAAAATGGAAGAATGACTGCATGAATAGGATTTAAATAAATGTAATCTAATACTACATGGATCATGTTCCAAAGCATAAAAATTCTTTTCAAAGTAATACATTTTATGTTATTTAAAAAAATGAAAGTAAATAAAAAAATATTATAGAGCTAGGATATAAAATGATTTTATGGTAATTATGAGCTTTAGAATGATGTAATGAAAGATATAGTATATAAATATCTAGGAAATAATTTTACTAGATAATAATGTAAAAAGAGGGAATAGTAAAAGTAACGATTTATTCAAATACAATTTTCTTTAATTATAGGAGAAGTATATTTTGAAATTAACTTAATTTTGCAGTTAACAAAATTTAAGTCATGTAAAAGCATAATACTTATTTATATAACTTATAAATATAGAAAAATTTTGGTAGACGCTAAGTTAATTCTGGAATAATCTATTAACTAATTGTAGATAAATCATTTATATCTAACAAATTTCACACTAATTTTACAGGTTGACTTTTCCAAAATTAAGAGTTAAAGCTAGATATTAATCAAACACCAATAATAATAATTGAAATTTATTTCTGTGTAGCTAATATATGGGAAAGGGAATACAATCTACAAAACCATAATAGATTACAATTTGCAAGCACCATATAAAACCCCTGATAAGTTATCTTAAAATTAATTTAAGAATTATATATGAACAAAGTCTACATTTAATGTTATTTAATAAAAGAAAGTAAATAAATATATGTTGGAGCTAAGTTATAATATGAATTAATGGGAATTACATGATATAAAATGACGTATTAAAAGAAATATTATAAAAATATCTTGGCAATCATTTTAGTTATTTATCCTGAAAAAAGGAGAATGTGAGAAATAGTAAAAGTAACAATTTATACAAAAAAGTTTTTTTTAATTATACGAGCACTATACTTTGCAATTAACATAATTCTACAAAATATAAACAAAATTTACACTATGTAAAAGCAAAATTCCTATTTGAATAACTTGAAAAAAAAAAAAAAGGAAAATAATGGCAGACACTAAGTGCAATCTGGAAAAGTCTATGAACTAATTTTGGAGAAATAATTTATATGTAACAAATTCAGGTCTAACTTTACAGGTGGACTTTTCCAAAATTAAGAGATGTGCACATGAATAGTAATCAAACACTTATGAATAATTTTATAATTATTTCAGTGAAGCTAATATGAGGAAAATGGGATACAATCCATGAAACTATAATGGATTACAGTTTCGAAGCACTGTCAAAAATCCTGGATAAGCTACCTTAAAGCTATTTTAAAAATTACACATGAAAAAGTAAAGGTTATGTAAAGCACATCCCTAATATCAAAATAAAATAAATTAAGTTTAAAATACTTTTTTAGAATTTCCTCAACAGGATTTCTAATCTGTAATTAATCTGTTGTTAACTTTTATATCATACATTTAATGTTACATAAAAAAATCAAAATGGAAAAAATAATATTTTATAGAAAATGAAAAAATTATTAAAACAGATACTTCATGCTTAAAATAGTGTAATTAAAGAAAAAATCTTTAAAACTTTGGAGTACAATTTATTAAACAATATTTAATGTTGAATATTTTAAAAATGACAACCACTTATTCACACATCACAGTGTGATATTTATCACAGTAACTGGCAGAGAAATATAATTAAATATTCATATTGATAAAAAAGCATAAATGAACACATTGTACATTCATAAATATTATACTTAATGTTTAAGATAAAAAAGGAGCAATTTTATCATTTCTACTCTTAATGGAAATACTGCATGCACAATGTATAAATCTTTCTGTGTTTATAAATAAATATCCCCCTTTTATTTAAAGATGATTGAGTAAAATTTTCTCCCAGATATTCATACATTTTTTGTTTTACTGCATCTTAAAGCTCAGGTCAGCTTCAGAATCATTTTATCTAATAGCCATAGCATTATTTTACTTACTTTTTTTAAATAACATTAAATGTATGATTTAGAAAATAATTATTTAAATTTGTAACTTGATTACTACCAATATATAACAATTATTCAACTCCTATTCAAGCAGTCATTCTGCCATTTTTCAGGACCAATTTTTAAAGATATACATGTATGAATTCGTATAAGTTTTATGTTTGTATTAAAACAATCTAATATATTAAAAAAAAAAACATTTATAATACTGTTCTTTGTCAACAGTAATGTATTCCATTCACAGAATATTTCTGGGTTTTGAAATTCAATCTCTATAATTTTGTTGATTCCTGCGATATTCTGTGCAAAAAAGAATTACTCACAATAAAACTGGACTTTTAGACCATCAAGCAATTTAAGAAATAAAACAATGAAGTTAGTTGAAAATACAAGAAACAGAAGATCCTATAAGTACAACATAAGAAAATCAATTTAAAAATTCAGAAATATTTTGAATAGAATACCACATAAATGATGTCAATATTATACGTATTTATATTATATGCTGCTTTAATATGCTACATTGCTTTAATATGTACACCAAACTTATATGAATTAATATATATGTATATATATATTCCTTTACAAAATTGTCCTTAGAAATAGGAGAATGAATGAATTAATTGGATTTGAATAATTGTAACTGCAATCTACAAGAGTAAAGAGCGGAACAAGTATTTCAGAAATTTTATTAGAATAAATGCTTATAATTCAACACATTTTATTGAACAGAATACTATAATCAAGTGTTTCAACAAAAAATTGTAGAGCACTCTTATCATTTTCATAGATAATATATGAAAAAAAAATGTCAAAGACATAAAAATTTTGTCAGGAAAAATAATAAAAAATAAATTGTAACCCATCAAACATGTAAGAAAATAATCTATAATAATAACAGAATCTGCAGGACACAGATTATTCCAAAAACATAATAAAATTATAGTGATTAAGATTTAAAAAAATAATGCTTTTTTTGAGTGGAAAATAAAATCAATTTTTACAAAGTACTTTATTTTAATTGCAATTACTTATTTAACTAGAAATTTTGACACTTTTAAATAAAGTGTCAAATATCCATCAAAGTGTCACTTTAGTTAAAACAAAAGCAATTTTACTTTTAAAAATACATTATATAATGGAGATATAAATTATTTAAATCAATTTTGAAAAGTGGTCATATTCCCAAAAAGTGACACAAACACTATTATATAAAGGTTGTGGAATAAAAAATTGTTCATAAAAACAATAAATGCAGATATGTTGGTGTTAACTCTTTTCTTCTACTTTTAATAAATTTTTAAAAATAATAAAAAATATTTCTTTTATTATGTCATTAAAATCTTGAGGCAGTTCTGAAATATTAAAGGCAATGTATTTCTCTGTTCTGTTGAAATTCACATAACTTTAACAAACAGAAACAAAATTCACCTTATATAAAAGAAAAATCTCTATTGAAATGACCTCAAAATAGAAAAGAAAAAAAAATACTGGCAGACACTAAGACAATTCTTCAACAGTATATTAACTAACTGTGGATAAATAACTGACATCTAACAATTTTGTAGACTAATTTTGCAGGCACACTTTACAAAAATTAAGAAGTTGCACATGGATATTTATTAAGCAACAATAAATAATTTTCAATTTAATTTCAGTGTAGCTAATGAATGGGAAGGGGATACAATCTATCAAAATATAACCGATTAAAATTTCCAGTAAATGTCAAATGTCCTGCATGAATTATTTTAAATTTAGTTTAAAAATTATACATGAAGATAGAAAAAGTAACATTAAGTGTATCCCTATCATTAAAATATAAATTTTCCAATATAAAACATTTTTATGTATTCTCCTGAACATGAATTGTAAGGTGTTATTACACTAATCTTTGACAGAAATTGTTTTAAAAAATTTTAAATCACACATTCAATTATACTTGAAAATAAAACTGAATAAAATAATCTCTCACAGAAAGTGAGAAAATTACTAAATCAGAAACTTAAAGCTTAAAATGGTGTAATGAAAGAAAAAAACTATTAAATTTCTATAGGAAATTTCATTAAACAATATAAAATGTTGAAAATTTTAATAGTCCTAACAATTTATTATAATAAATAAATAATAAATAAAAAAAATTTTAAATATAAGAAATTACCAATCTTAAATAGAACACATAACACAAAAAATAGAGTAGATTTTTAAAACTACTCTCCTTTGCAAATATACTTATAACCAAACAATGATAAAGGATGACAAATAAATTCAAGATTTTATTACAGAAAATGGGAGATAAGTATAATTGAAATTTCAGTCTAACAAATATGCTTGAATTAACACATTAAACAGACATCATTATATTTAATTTTTATCATAAAAATGAGAATTTTAGAAAAAACTGCATGTACAATATTAAAAGGAAGAATTTGTGCAGAAAAGCATTACTCACAATAAATCAGGAATTTCAGACCATCAAGCAATTTAAAAAATAACTCAATTAAGTGAATTGAAAGACCAAGCAACAGAATATCGCAGAAATCAACAAAATTATAGAGATTGAATATCAAAACCCAGAAATATTCTGTGAAGGGAATACATCACTGTTGACAAAGAACAGTATTATAAATGTTTTTTTTTTAATATGTTAGATTGTTTTAATACAAACATAAAACTTATATGAATTCATACATGTATATCTTTAAAAATTGGTCCTGAAAAATGGCAGAATGACTGTTTGAATAGGAGTTGAATAATTGTTATCTATTGGTAGTAATCAAGTTACAAATTTAAATAATTATTTTCTAAATCATACATTTAATGTTATTTAAAAAAAGTAAGTGAAATAATGCTATGGCTATTAGATAAAATGATTCTGAAGCTGACCTGAGCTTTAAGATACAGTAAAACAAAAAATGTATGAATATCTGGGAGAAAATTTTACTCAATCATCTTTAAATAAAAGGGGGATATTTATTTATAAACACAGAAAGATAAAATATATGCAATAAATTAAAGATAAAAAATCTACATCTTAAAGTAATTTGTGTACAAAAACAATACTCACAACAAAATTATGAAGCAGTTTCAGAAAGAAACCAATTATAATAAATTAATCTTGAAGCGATGGAATATTCTCAAGCTTTTATAATCATACTATTTATTTTCTGTTGACAAATTCACTAAATTATAAGACTTCATAAAATAAAGATATCACTATTTGCATAAAAAATAATCTTAGGTCAGGAAATGAAAATTTTGAAAATAACTCATTTCTAATAAATAGAAATATCTGAAACTTTAAATAACTTGCAATTTGTAAACGCTATTTCAATTTCAAATCAAACCTCTTTATAAAATATGAGAGATTACTACACTTAGAAATAAGTCACATCACCAAAAACAGAGTAAACATAAAATCTATACTCCTTTGGAAGCATTTATAACCAAACAATGATAAAGGATGCAGAATAATTTCACTATATTACAACAGAAACTGCCAGACAAGTATAATAGATACTTCATTCTTATAAATTTGAATAAATGAATTCATTGTATAGACAAAATTATTATACTTGATGTTTATAATACACGGGAGCAATTTTTTTTCATTACAATTCTAAAAATAAAGAAAAAATCTACATGTTCAATAAATAAAAAAAAAATATTTCACAGAGAACATTATTCACATTCAAACAAGAATTTCAGACCATATACCAATTTAAGAAATTTATTACAAGAATAACTAGAAAGTCAAAGTAACAAATTATTCCATGAATAAACTAAGCACATAGTGAATAAGTTTCAAAACTAAGTTATAATTGCTGCAAATTGCATTATACTAAAAGTTTTTTTTTTAATTTCATGAAACTAATTCATTTGATTTTTTGGAGTTTTCTAAATTACTTTTAAAAGTCTTAAATATGCTTGAAATTGTCAACTGCCACTGTTGATAAACTAAAAGTACTTTTATTTTAAGCATACACCATGTAATGCTGATATAAAATAATGATATCAATTTTGAAATGTTTCTATATTTGAAAAAAATTTGCACAAATACTTCTACATAAAGGTTATTTAATATAATAGTGCACACAAAACCATATAATGTAGACAAATTTTAGTTACTGTTCTTCAACTTATTATAAATAACATAAAATAGTTCGTTCATTACATCGTTAAAATCTTGCGGCAGTTCAGAAATATTAACAGCATTGTATTTCCCTACACTAGAGAAATTAACATAATTTTAACAAATGTAATTAAAATTTATTTGACATAAAAGAATCTCTATTTAAATAGGAGTTTCAAGAGAGAAACAAATATTGGCAGAAACTAAGTGCATTCCTCAAAACTATATTATCATATTGTTCATGAAACAGTGATATCTAACAATTTTGTAGACTAAATTTGCAGGTGGATTTTTCAAAAGGAAGAAAACTGCAGATGCATGTAGATCAAACACCAGTGAATTAGGAAAGAGTAAACCACTAAATAGTAAACGTGAAGCTTTAGAGAGATGTAATGGAATAAAAATTATAAATTTTTTTATGGAAATTTCATTAAATGATAAAAAATATTGAATATTTTAAAAATCATAACAACTTCTTCAAATAATTAACTAATTGTGGATAAATAATTTATATCTAACAATTTTTTAGACTAATTTTACAGGTGCACTTTACAAAAATTAAAAAATTTCAGATGGATATTGATTCTAACACCAACAAATTATTTTGAATTTAATTTCAGACCAGTTAAAAAATTGGAAGGGGATACAATCTATAATGTGAAGCATATTCCAGTGAATAGAAGTAACCAAAAATCATGGATGAATTACTTAACTTTAGTTTAAAAATCAGACATGAAAAAGAAGAGAAAGTAACATAAAATACACCACTGTTTTATAAAAATACAATTTTTCCAATTTAAAACATTTTTTAAGAGTGTCTTCAACACGAATTACAATCTGTTATTACAAGGACCTTAATACGAAAATATTATTAAAAAATTTTTTAAATCACATATATTTATATATAATGTTACATAAAAATGAAAGTGGATAAAAAAATCTGTAACAGAAAGAGAGCAAATCATTAAATCGGAAACCTGAGGTTTAAAATGATACAATGGATTAAAAATTAAAAAATTTTTTAAATAAATTTCTTTAAACTAATTCAATATTTTGCAATTTTAAAAATCATAACAGCATATTCAAATGGAACCTGCTAATTAAATTAAAGAAATTACAATTCTCAAAAAGAACACATAACACAATAAATAGTGTTAATTTTTTAAACTATTTTTCTTTCAAAACATTTATAACCAAACAATGACACAGTGTGAGAAATAAATAAACGATATTATTTCAGTAACTGACAGAGAAGAATAATTAAAATTTCAATCTGATAAAAATACATAAATGAACACATTCTAAAGACATAAATATTATATTTACTATATATGATAATAAGAAGCAATTTTATCAATTCTACTCTTAGTAGAAAGAAAAAACAGCATGCACAATATATAAAGGGAGAATTTGTGCAGATAAGCATTACTTAAAACAAAACCAGAATTTCAGACCATCAACCAATTTTAGAAACAAATCAAATTTACTTAATTGATAGCTCAAGCAAAAATAGATCCTATAAATATAACAAAATTGTAAAGAATCAATTTAAAAATTCAGAAGTACTTTGAAAGGAAGGTTGTTTTAATACATTAGATTGTTTAAATATGCAAACAAAACTTATATGAATTAATATAGATATACACTGTGAAAATTTTCCTTAAAAATGGGAGAATGACTGCACGATGAAGATTTGAATAATTGTAATATACTCAACACTGATGAAGTTTCAAAGCATAATATATATTTTCTAAGTCATACATTTAAGGAAATTTAAAAAAAAGTAAATAAAAAATATGTTAGAGCTAGGTTATAATATAAATTAATGGGAATTATGAGATTTAAAATGATGCAATAAAAGAAATATTGTAAAAATATCTTGGAAATAATTTTACTAAATAATCCTGAAAAAGTGGGAATTAAAAAAATAAATATATTTATTCAGACATTTTGTTTTAATTATACAAGCACTATATTTTCAAATTAATATAATTCTACAAAATGTAAATAAAATTTACATTATGTAAAAGCAAAATTCCTATTTAAATAACTTGAACAAGAAAGTAAAATACTGGCAGACACTAAGTGGATTCTGCAACAATCTAATAACTAATTTTGGAAAAATTATTTATATCTAACAAATTCAAGTCTAATTTTAAAGGTGGACTTTTCCAAAATTAAGAGATTTAGACATGAATAATACACAAACATCACTGAATAATTTTCAAATTATTTCGGTGTAGCTAGTATAAGGGAAAGGGGATACAATCCATGAAACTGTAATGGATTACAATTTCCAAGTACTGTTTAAAATCCTGGATAAGCAAAATTAAAAATTATACCTGAAAAATGTAAAAATAATGCAAAGTAGATACTTACTATCAAAATAAAACTTTTTCAGTTTAAAATATTCTTTAAGAATCTGCGCAACAGGATTTATAATCTGTAATTACGAGGATATTTTACAGAAAATATTATAAAAAATTTTAAATCAGACCTTTAATGTTACATAAAAAATGAAAATGTATAAAATAATCTTTTACAGAAAGTTAGGAAATTTATATATCAGAAAAATAAAGCTTAAAACAGTGTAATGAAGGAAAAAAATAATACAAATTTTGAATATTTCAGTAAACATTATTTAAAGAGGAAAATTTTAAAAATGACAACAACTTATTAAAATAAAACTATTCTTTTAAATGAAAGAAAAAATTATTCTTAAAAAAAACGCATAACAGGCAAACCAGAGAAGATTTATAAAATTACTCTCTTTTGCAGATAGTCATAACCAAACAATGATAAAAGGTGAGAAATACATTCAGGACATTTAAAACAGTAACTGGTGGAGAAGTATAATTGAAATATCATGTCAATAAATAATTAATAATGAACACATTATACAGTCATAAATATTACACTTAATGTTTATGATAAAAAGAAATAATATAATCATTTCTACTCTAATAGATATAAAAAACTGCATGTTCAATATGTGAAGGAAACATTTGTGCATATAATCATTATTCACAAAAGAAAGAATATTAAACCATGAAATAATTTAAGAAATAAATCAATGAAGTTTTTTGAAATCCAAACAAAGAAGATCCTATGAACACAACAAAATTACAGGGAATGAATTTCAAATTTCAGAAATACTTTGGAAAGAAGGTTGTTTTAATATATTAGATTGTTTCAATATGTACACAAAACTTATATGAATTAATATATGTTTTCTTTAACAAAATTTTCCTAAAATATGGGAGAAAGACTGCATGAATAGGATTTGAATAATTGTTATATAGTACAACAATGATCAAGTTTTAAATTATTATATATATTTTCTAAGTAAACATTTAAGGTAATTTAAAAAAGAAAGTAAATAAAAGTATGTTAAAGTTAGGTTATAATATAAATTAATGGGATTTATGAGATTTAAAACGATGCTTTAAAAGATTTATTATAAAAGCATCTTCGAAATACTTTTACTAAATAATCCTGAAAAAATGGGGGAAAATTAAAAATGAATATATATTTTTAAAGAAATTTTGTTTTATTTATACAAGCATTATATTTTGAAAGTAACAAAATTATACAAAATGTTAAAATTTTTACATTATGTAAAAGCAAAACTCCTATTTAAATAACTTGAACAAGAAAGAAAAATATTATCAGACACTAAGTGCATTCTGGAACAATCTTATGACTAATTTTGGAGAAATTGTTTATACCTAACTAATTCAAGTTTAATTTTCCCTTTCCAAAATTAAGAAATTTGCACATGAATAGTAATCATACACCAATAAATAATTTTCAAATTATTTCAGTGTAGCTAATTTGAGGGAAAGGGGATACAATCCATGAAACTGTAATGTATTACAGTTTCCAAGCACTGTCAAAAATCTTGGATAGGCTCTCTAAAAGCTATTTCAAAATTATACATGAAAAAAATAAAGATAATGTAAAGAACATCCCTACTATCGAAATAAAAAAATTTTCAGTTTAAAATACTTTTTAAGAATCTCCGCAACAAGATTTATAATCTGTTATTACAAGGATATTTTACAGAAAATTTAATAAAAATTTTTAAATCATACATTTAAGTTTACATAAAAAATCAAAATGAATAAAATAATCAGTTACAGAAAGTGAGAAATCATTAAATTAAATGCTTCACTCTTAACATTGTATAATAAAAGAAAAAATGATTTAAATTTTGAAGAACAATCCATTAAACAATATTTAATGTGAAATATTTTAAAAATGACTACAACTTATTCAAATAAAACTTGTTTATTAAATAAAAGAAAACAGTATTCTTAAAAAGAACATGTAACAGAAAAAAATTGAGGTTTTCACAACAACTCTCCTTTCCAAGCTTTTAGAACCAAACAATAACAAAGGATGAGAAATAAATTGAAGATCTTTATAACAGTAACTGGCAAACCAATATAACTGAAATTTATTTTGATAAATATTCATATATTAATGCATTGTACAGTGATAAATATTATACTTCATGTTTATGAGAAAAAAGAGCAATTTTAACATTTCTACTCTCAATAGAAAGGAAAAACTACGTGTTATGATATAAAGAAAGAATTGTGCAGAAAACCATTACTCACAACAAAACAGGACTTGCAGACTATCAAGCAATTTAAGAAATAAATTAATGAAGTTAATTGATAGTTCAAGCAACAGAAGGTCCTATGAATATAAGAAAATGGTAAAGAATCAATTTCAAAATTCAGAACTACTTCCAATAAAATACTATATAATTGTTGACAAAGAACTTTATAATAAGTGTTGTTATAATATATTAGGTTGTTTCAATATGTACAAAAATAATTAATACCTTAAAAAATATTCCTTAAAAATGGAAGAATGACTGCATGAATAGGATTTAAATAAATGTAATCTAATACTACATGGATCATGTTCCAAAGCATAAAAATTCTTTTCAAAGTAATACATTTTATGTTATTTAAAAAAATGAAAGTAAATAAAAAAATATTATAGAGCTAGGATATAAAATGATTTTATGGTAATTATGAGCTTTAGAATGATGTAATGAAAGATATAGTATATAAATATCTAGGAAATAATTTTACTAGATAATAATGTAAAAAGAGGGAATAGTAAAAGTAACGATTTATTCAAATACAATTTTCTTTAATTATAGGAGAAGTATATTTTGAAATTAACTTAATTTTGCAGTTAACAAAATTTAAGTCATGTAAAAGCATAATACTTATTTATATAACTTATAAATATAGAAAAATTTTGGTAGACGCTAAGTTAATTCTGGAATAATCTATTAACTAATTGTAGATAAATCATTTATATCTAACAAATTTCACACTAATTTTACAGGTTGACTTTTCCAAAATTAAGAGTTAAAGCTAGATATTAATCAAACACCAATAATAATAATTGAAATTTATTTCTGTGTAGCTAATATATGGGAAAGGGAATACAATCTACAAAACCATAATAGATTACAATTTGCAAGCACCATATAAAACCCCTGATAAGTTATCTTAAAATTAATTTAAGAATTATATATGAACAAAGTCTACATTTAATGTTATTTAATAAAAGAAAGTAAATAAATATATGTTGGAGCTAAGTTATAATATGAATTAATGGGAATTACATGATATAAAATGACGTATTAAAAGAAATATTATAAAAATATCTTGGCAATCATTTTAGTTATTTATCCTGAAAAAAGGAGAATGTGAGAAATAGTAAAAGTAACAATTTATACAAAAAAGTTTTTTTTAATTATACGAGCACTATACTTTGCAATTAACATAATTCTACAAAATATAAACAAAATTTACACTATGTAAAAGCAAAATTCCTATTTGAATAACTTGAAAAAAAAAAAAAAGGAAAATAATGGCAGACACTAAGTGCAATCTGGAAAAGTCTATGAACTAATTTTGGAGAAATAATTTATATGTAACAAATTCAGGTCTAACTTTACAGGTGGACTTTTCCAAAATTAAGAGATGTGCACATGAATAGTAATCAAACACTTATGAATAATTTTATAATTATTTCAGTGAAGCTAATATGAGGAAAATGGGATACAATCCATGAAACTATAATGGATTACAGTTTCGAAGCACTGTCAAAAATCCTGGATAAGCTACCTTAAAGCTATTTTAAAAATTACACATGAAAAAGTAAAGGTTATGTAAAGCACATCCCTAATATCAAAATAAAATAAATTAAGTTTAAAATACTTTTTTAGAATTTCCTCAACAGGATTTCTAATCTGTAATTAATCTGTTGTTAACTTTTATATCATACATTTAATGTTACATAAAAAAATCAAAATGGAAAAAATAATATTTTATAGAAAATGAAAAAATTATTAAAACAGATACTTCATGCTTAAAATAGTGTAATTAAAGAAAAAATCTTTAAAACTTTGGAGTACAATTTATTAAACAATATTTAATGTTGAATATTTTAAAAATGACAACCACTTATTCACACATCACAGTGTGATATTTATCACAGTAACTGGCAGAGAAATATAATTAAATATTCATATTGATAAAAAAGCATAAATGAACACATTGTACATTCATAAATATTATACTTAATGTTTAAGATAAAAAAGGAGCAATTTTATCATTTCTACTCTTAATGGAAATACTGCATGCACAATGTATAAATCTTTCTGTGTTTATAAATAAATATCCCCCTTTTATTTAAAGATGATTGAGTAAAATTTTCTCCCAGATATTCATACATTTTTTGTTTTACTGCATCTTAAAGCTCAGGTCAGCTTCAGAATCATTTTATCTAATAGCCATAGCATTATTTTACTTACTTTTTTTAAATAACATTAAATGTATGATTTAGAAAATAATTATTTAAATTTGTAACTTGATTACTACCAATATATAACAATTATTCAACTCCTATTCAAGCAGTCATTCTGCCATTTTTCAGGACCAATTTTTAAAGATATACATGTATGAATTCGTATAAGTTTTATGTTTGTATTAAAACAATCTAATATATTAAAAAAAAAAACATTTATAATACTGTTCTTTGTCAACAGTAATGTATTCCATTCACAGAATATTTCTGGGTTTTGAAATTCAATCTCTATAATTTTGTTGATTCCTGCGATATTCTGTGCAAAAAAGAATTACTCACAATAAAACTGGACTTTTAGACCATCAAGCAATTTAAGAAATAAAACAATGAAGTTAGTTGAAAATACAAGAAACAGAAGATCCTATAAGTACAACATAAGAAAATCAATTTAAAAATTCAGAAATATTTTGAATAGAATACCACATAAATGATGTCAATATTATACGTATTTATATTATATGCTGCTTTAATATGCTACATTGCTTTAATATGTACACCAAACTTATATGAATTAATATATATGTATATATATATTCCTTTACAAAATTGTCCTTAGAAATAGGAGAATGAATGAATTAATTGGATTTGAATAATTGTAACTGCAATCTACAAGAGTAAAGAGCGGAACAAGTATTTCAGAAATTTTATTAGAATAAATGCTTATAATTCAACACATTTTATTGAACAGAATACTATAATCAAGTGTTTCAACAAAAAATTGTAGAGCACTCTTATCATTTTCATAGATAATATATGAAAAAAAAATGTCAAAGACATAAAAATTTTGTCAGGAAAAATAATAAAAAATAAATTGTAACCCATCAAACATGTAAGAAAATAATCTATAATAATAACAGAATCTGCAGGACACAGATTATTCCAAAAACATAATAAAATTATAGTGATTAAGATTTAAAAAAATAATGCTTTTTTTGAGTGGAAAATAAAATCAATTTTTACAAAGTACTTTATTTTAATTGCAATTACTTATTTAACTAGAAATTTTGACACTTTTAAATAAAGTGTCAAATATCCATCAAAGTGTCACTTTAGTTAAAACAAAAGCAATTTTACTTTTAAAAATACATTATATAATGGAGATATAAATTATTTAAATCAATTTTGAAAAGTGGTCATATTCCCAAAAAGTGACACAAACACTATTATATAAAGGTTGTGGAATAAAAAATTGTTCATAAAAACAATAAATGCAGATATGTTGGTGTTAACTCTTTTCTTCTACTTTTAATAAATTTTTAAAAATAATAAAAAATATTTCTTTTATTATGTCATTAAAATCTTGAGGCAGTTCTGAAATATTAAAGGCAATGTATTTCTCTGTTCTGTTGAAATTCACATAACTTTAACAAACAGAAACAAAATTCACCTTATATAAAAGAAAAATCTCTATTGAAATGACCTCAAAATAGAAAAGAAAAAAAAATACTGGCAGACACTAAGACAATTCTTCAACAGTATATTAACTAACTGTGGATAAATAACTGACATCTAACAATTTTGTAGACTAATTTTGCAGGCACACTTTACAAAAATTAAGAAGTTGCACATGGATATTTATTAAGCAACAATAAATAATTTTCAATTTAATTTCAGTGTAGCTAATGAATGGGAAGGGGATACAATCTATCAAAATATAACCGATTAAAATTTCCAGTAAATGTCAAATGTCCTGCATGAATTATTTTAAATTTAGTTTAAAAATTATACATGAAGATAGAAAAAGTAACATTAAGTGTATCCCTATCATTAAAATATAAATTTTCCAATATAAAACATTTTTATGTATTCTCCTGAACATGAATTGTAAGGTGTTATTACACTAATCTTTGACAGAAATTGTTTTAAAAAATTTTAAATCACACATTCAATTATACTTGAAAATAAAACTGAATAAAATAATCTCTCACAGAAAGTGAGAAAATTACTAAATCAGAAACTTAAAGCTTAAAATGGTGTAATGAAAGAAAAAAACTATTAAATTTCTATAGGAAATTTCATTAAACAATATAAAATGTTGAAAATTTTAATAGTCCTAACAATTTATTATAATAAATAAATAATAAATAAAAAAATTTTAAATATAAGAAATTACCAATCTTAAATAGAACACATAACACAAAAAATAGAGTAGATTTTTAAAACTACTCTCCTTTGCAAATATACTTATAACCAAACAATGATAAAGGATAACAAATAAATTCAAGATTTTATTACAGAAAATGGGAGATAAGTATAATTGAAATTTCAGTCTAACAAATATGCTTGAATTAACACATTAAACAGACATCATTATATTTAATTTTTATCATAAAAATGAGAATTTTAGAAAAAACTGCATGTACAATATTAAAAGGAAGAATTTGTGCAGAAAAGCATTACTCACAATAAATCAGGAATTTCAGACCATCAAGCAATTTAAAAAAATAACTCAATTAAGTGAATTGAAAGACCAAGCAACAGAATATCGCA
>CM075858.1:8145223-8267723 GCA_037975125.1 Latrodectus hesperus
TTAAATAGTGGAAGCTGATTACAACTTTTTCAATAATACTCAGAATTCCAAATGATTGTGAACTGTATACTTATATTTTCAAAAAATAGAATAAAATAGCAAAGAATACTGATAGAAAATTTCTATTGTAACAAAATATGAAATCTTTACCGAAACGTATGAAATTGAACAAATACCATTAAATTTTTTTATGGTATTTGTTCAATTTCATACGTTTTGGTAAAGATTTCATATTTTGTTACAGTAGAAATTTTGTTCTTTTCAAAAATTTCAAATTTTGTTACAATGGAGTCCGACTACCTCAGTACACACATGCTATAGGAACCCGTTTATAGGGTAGGCAACCATTCACATAATTCATTCATACAAAGAAAGGACAAAGACAGGATAGACAGGGAGAGGAAATACAGCCATGCCTGAACTGGGATTTGAACCCAGGACCTCCCTATCCGCAATCAGGAACTCTGACACAGTACACAGGGTAGTCGGCTAGAGTCGGTTCAGACTTTTTCAATTTGGGGGAAATTGAAGTAGTCTGAAAGAATTATAAGTTACAAAATCTCCGTCTCTAATCCTGCAATGATTTTATTTCTGAGTAGATTAATTATTTCTGACATAACAAAAAAAATCTCTCATTCTCATTTTAATTAAAAAAATTATGAAATATAGCTTGTGAGTTTTAATCCATAGAAAAAGCAATTGTCATAAGAATTTGATAAATGTAGAATCCATTTCTTTATTATTTTCTCATAATTCGGGAAAATTGCAATAAATTATCTTTTAATGGGTTCGGTTTGACTTGATCAAATTAGAAGATTTTTACTTCAATGGACTAAAAAAATATTATCATTTGTTTTGAAAAGAGAATGTAATTTTCATAATTTAAAAATAATCAATCTGATCTTTAGTAAATAAAAAAATAATATTTTAATATAGAATTTTTTTAAAATATATTGCTGCTTAAATTAGCAAGTTAGAGATAAGCTTTAATGTCACCTTTCAAAACTGTTAATCTCAGTTCAAAATAAATGAAAATGAATCAATTCAAATTTTTAAAATTGTTAAACTTATACTCACGTATAAGAAACGTTATAAAAAACGTTTATAAAAAAACAATCATTTAACACACACTTCTTTTCTAACACTTCTTAATAACATATTTTAATCTAATAATATTCTTTTTTCTCATACTTAATTACCCATATTTTAATTAATAGATTTTTCATTTTATATTTTAAAAACAAAACATTCTTATCTTTAAATTGCAAAATTGCTCTAGGAAAAGCACATCAAACAATATATAAATATGGAAAATTAAATTACATTCTATAAATGATGATCATGCATGTTTTGTAATAAGTTTCTAATGAGTAAAATGTAACACTCAGAATGGAATTCATCGGAAATAATTTGCTTATTTTAGTTTTTAGGTTTATAAAATTAAGTTTTAAAGAATTATCCATGTGTTAATTTTAAACTACAGTAATTCTTGTAATTGATAAAGTGTCAATGACACAAATTATGTAAATCAGTAAACAAATTAAATGATAGAATTTATAATGTCGCAACAATATTAATTCATATTGCTAAAAATGTTGTTTTCTTCTTTTATATTACTTAAAACTGGTATATTTATCAACACAAAATATACTTTATTATATTTTAAATATCATATTTTTCTTATTTGAAAAGTTAATGCATTTTATATTATTGTAAGCAAATTTTTTCTTGAATCTAAACTTCTAAATACATGGTAATTATCAGGAAAAAATATTCTTTTAGAAATCCAACATGAATTTAATTTTGAATTAAGAAATATATTAAGCTACATAAAAAATAAATTATTAGGAAAATTAAGAACTTGTATTGACTAATTATTTCAGCATATTTGCTCATGTGTACACATAAAATATTTGATATAAGTTAAAATTCAATATGGTTTGATGCATTTGAATTTTAATTTATTTTCTATTAAGAAATAATCAATTAACAAAACAATATTGTTAGTTTTAAAAAATATTGTTGCTCGTTTTAGACGTGACTGGACACAATTGCTTAAGGTGTCACCTTTTTCATGTTTGTGTTCTCGATTCCCCTGACGGTACACATTCTTGACTTCAGCTTTTTGACTACTTGATTTACTGAATATTTGAGCATTTCGTAGTGTGTCTTTGCAGTAAGTTACTGCACTAAAAGTCCTTGCATAGTCCAGAAGAATTAGGTATGCGTGCAATGATGACGTAAACGCTAGTTGTTTTACGTGACATTTGTGTAAAATAAATAAAAATATTATATTAAATGAAATTAAAAGCGTCCTTTACTTAAAAAACACACATCGAATTACAAGTAGTAAAGGGTCAGTTTTTTTATCTACAAAATAATTTCTCTTTGAATTCAGAATCAACATTGTAATGATACAAATATTTTAAGTAACAGATTTGATCAGATATGGAACTTTTAAAATAAACGATTTCAAAACTGCACTATAATCTTATTTCTACAATCATAATTTTTATGCGGTATGTTTTTATAAAAACATTTAAAAAACCGGGTAAATCAATTTAAAAGATTTATAAGCACATTATTTAGATATAATTAAATTTTAGATCACAATCATTTTATTAAACATATTCAGCAATACTTTAATATATTTAGAAACACTATGATTGAAACAAATTTTAAGCAAAGTATCCATTCTTATTTAAAAACAAATAAGGTTAATACATACAAATATTTTTAATGAATAGATATGGATTTTGATATTTTATTACTTTCCTTAATTATTATTGCAATTTTTGTCATTTTACTTTTGCAGTTATTTTTACATAAGGATATCTCTAAAGAATATTTCGCAATCGCCAAACTCTACCAAAATCTTTTTTTTCACTAATAAAATTTAGATTACTTTAAGATTAATTTACAATGTAATTATTACTATTTGACAATTTTACAGTTTGTATTTTATTATCTTTTGAAAACTATTGTGAAAATATTTAAATCACTCACTTTGAATTTCTTATCGCATTATCCATTACTTAAATTCTAAATTTTATAGACAAGAGAAGAAATTTGTTTTCCCATAATGAGAAGAAAATAATTGTGTTAAAATAATAGTGAAGGCGTACAACTATGTTGAGTTTTTATATTCAGAATTGCGTTTATTCTATGTTCCAATCAGACAATATTTTATACATTTATTCATTCCAGCATTAATTGTAAAGAAAAATAATTATATATTTCAAAATTTCTTTACTTGTGCTTCAATTTCTTAGAAAAGTATTTGATAAAACTATTATTTTAACTTTTTTGAGTACAAATCCTTGATAATTTTTTCAGTTAGTTTGGATTCTTAATTAGCACAACCTATTGCATAAGCTTAAATGATTGAGAGTTTAATTAAAACTTTCCATCAAGATAGATATCAATTTAATGTTTCAATAATTATACAACATTCAACATTCAATGATAAATTGAATACAAACGCTTTTTTCTTCACAAAACATTGTTTAAAATTTTTTAATATTTGGCTAAAGATAGTATTATTTAAACAAAAGTAATTTATAAAGTAAATCTACATGAATAATAATTTTTTTAAAGTTTCAATATGAATTAAAGATATTTTCGTTTATTCATATGAAAAAATTCAAATTTGCACAGCTTTTTGTGCAATTGAAAAAACAATATATATTTAAATTTTCTTCCACTCATTTATGTATTATCTTTTCATTTGAGTGTATCCCATTATTAATATTCGTAACATTCAAATATTAATAATCTTGGTAATTTAAATAACATTGAATTTAATTCAAGAAAATAACAATATATTTAATAATATGGAGAATGTTGAATGTAATTATATGTGTATAAAACAGGGACTGTATATGTAATTACTTTCTCTTATTATTTCTTTTAACCTATTTCAAATTAATACTGCATTTTTATTGACTTTAAGCAAAAGAGACTTTAGAAATCAATTATTTTACTAAAAGTTTGAATAATAAATGTGGTAGTTGAAAAAACAATTCTTATTTTATTCATAAGAAAACCTATTTTATTTCCATTATACTGCATCAAAATAATTACATATAACTAATTAGAGGGATATAAATTACTATTAAATATATATATATATATATATATATATATATATATATATATATATATATATATATATATATATATATATATATATATATATATATATATATATATATATATATACATATATATATATATATATATATATATATATATATATATATATATATATATATATATATATATATATATATATATATATATATATATATATATATATATATATATATATATATATATACATATATATATATATATATATATATATATATGTATATATGTATGTATGTATGTATGTATATTGAGCTAATTATTACGTTCTTTAAATTTAAATTAAGATGAACAGAATTTTATGTAATCAGATTTTGCCATAATATATAAATTTTAGAATCTACCTTTGTTATTAATTTACCTTTAATTAATTAAGTTATATAAACGATTTTATATAATGAATGCGGTCAATAAACGTAGAAACTAAATAAAAAATGAATAACGAAACGCAGAAAATATATAATATGATAAAGAATACAAAATAAATGTGATATAATTTCATATTGTTATAATAGAAAATTGTAACTTAACTACATAAATCTTTGGAATGAATACTGAAATTATTAAATGTATTCAAGTTAAATCACTTATATATAGGAACTCATAGCTTTGAAATAGCAAATCATTTTAAATATCTATAAACTAAACAATCTTAAATATAAAATATATTTATTATTTATATATTTTTATATGATATTATTTTATTTAAAAGTATAATTTTACTTTTTATTTTATTCAAAATATCCTATGGCTTCTTTGTTCTAAAGTCTTACTATAAAACATTATATTCAAATTTTTAAAATCAAACTTGTCAGAAAAGAAATTTAGCAACAAATGACATTCTTTTAAGATTGATTACATGTTTCGGAGACATAGGTTTAACTAACTCCTTTGATAAAAGTAATCTCAGTTTTTTTTATAATATTATACCAATCCAGTAAATCTCACTTGTCTATAGTGATTGGCTTTAAATGATAGATTGCAATGGATTATACAGTTCAGAAACTAGAAATAAAGAATTTAGTAGGGTTTATTCTAGGATATTGTTATGTGTAACGCTTCCTCTGTCTATAATGTATTTGATAAGGTATCAAATTATAAAAAGTCTCTAATAAACAATTATCACATTGTTTATTAGATATAAATATTAAAATGAAAATAAATAATTGATTAAATAACTGAAAAATCTATAATCCAGTTTAAATTTCATGAAAAGACAAAATTTTAAGGCTTAATGGTATATACATTTAACTAATAATTAAAGAGATATAGTTGTTGTTTAATTGCATTATTCTTTCTGAATATGTGTGTGCTACTTATCCTATAATAAAATAGTAATCTTTTTTCATAACTAAGGAATCATTTAGCTAATACTACAAATTAAAAGCATCGTTCTACAAATTTAATCCTTTAAATTATTATCTAAAAATATAGAATAAAGCCACTTAATTAAGGTATTAATAAGATAAAGCTCTGTAAAATTTTCTTGGCCATCAGAAAGAATCATATTACTACATAAAAGGTAAATATTTTTTAAAAAAAGTTTCATTGAAAACATTTATAAGTTTTATTTAATAATTTATTTTCAACGAATTATTATTTTTACATTTATTTGTATATTACAATTATACAATTAATTATTTTCAAAAATATCATTCAATAAGTTAAGTTAACACTTCCTTTCAATTCTTTATAGTTTGACAATGTTCCAATGGCTATGGTGTTTAATCTTTTTTAATTTAAATTTATAGTTCATGAAATTCATTTATATAAAACTTATATTGAAAATTTAATCCAAAATCTGTGAAAAATAAATCTATCAAAATGGTTTAATTTAAACTTAAAATACATCATCGTAGTAAAGAAAATTTCACTAATTTATGAAGCATTCTCTGGTTACTAATATTATGAATACTATATTATGAATACTAATTCAATTTTAAAAGAAAATAAAGTTAAAAAGGAAGCAATATTTTTAACTTCAAAAAGTTTAATATAAATTAAAGCAAAAAAAATTAATTATATTTTATAAATACACAAAATTTTTTTCTTAAATTCAATTTTTATTATTCAAATATGTTATCAACATTTACAATAAACTCTTTTAAAATCATTATTTTTTATTTTCATGACTGCCTATTCAAATGTTAATATAGTGCTTTCATTTATGATTTAAAAATTCTCTCTTTAAATGATTATTTAATAGTTCTCTTTCTAAATGAAGATTTAAACAATGTGTTTACTCAAAGTTACATTGAATACTGTCAGATGAAAAAAAAGCAATTACCTATAATTTAATGTAAACGTTAAAAAGGATTTAATTCAACAACATTTATTTTCTAAAAGTCAATTTTTTTGTATATTGGAAAACACAAATGAATGCTCAAGGTACGAAAAACAAATTAAGTTTTGTTTTTACTTACATGCTTATAAAGGAAAATTTCATTTATTTTATATTCATTATTTCATTAGATTTTATAATGGAATAACTAATTTTCTTTTTAAAAGAATTTCATTAAAATGACTAAAAACTAATTTTAAAAAAAATTTTAATGGGATTTATTGAAGTTCATTAGAATAGTAAAATTTCAGTGAGAATATTTTACTTCAGTCTGTTAAAATATTTTTAAATAATATTTACTTTATATTAATTTAATTTATAATTGATATCAATGAATATGTACTATAGAATGAGATACAATGAATTTATATGCAAGAAAAACATTTAAACAAAAGCATTCTGAAGAAATATAAGAATTAGAAGAATTTTACCGTCTGAAAAACGTTACAAATGCAAACCATTAAAAGAATATCGAAAGCATCATTAGCAAAATGGTGTATAAAAATCATTAACTGCAGTTAAAATATTTTCAGGCATTGTATATTATATCCAACGTATATTGCATATTTTATGTATTACGCATAGTTCAAGAAGAAAGCCTCAAAAAGAAATAGAAAGACTATGTTGGTAATGATTTCGCCAGATTAAAAGTAAATAACTTGGAATAAATTTTTGGGAGAAGGAAGAATGGGAAAATCTTCAGAGGAAGGCCCAGGCCTACAAGGGGCTATCCTGCCAAATACTGATGAAGATAATATTATATAGTATATTTAAATATTGAATATATTTATCAAACCTTTTTCAGAACCACAGTCATATATCATAAGTTACAAATAATGGAAAGAACAAATCAAAGAAAATAGTATTCAATGACGGAAAAGTGCTTGAGTGAATGGTAATCCTAATACTAACATGAGATACTACGTCTTATTAACAAAGGAAGCTGCATTTCTTCAGCAACAGAATTCTTCTTTTATTAAAAATTCTTCACTGGTACAAAATAAAATTGAATTTTTTAAAGAATATATGATATACGTAACGCGTGCATATTTTATAAGCTAATCACAGTTATTTTGTAATATTTTACAGACATCATAGAAATTATATTACATTTTGAAACAAGAAATAATATTGCATCGCTGATGAAGAACTCTTGTAAAAGCAATACTTTTTAAGATAATTGTTTTCATTGAAATCATACACACACAACTAGTTATTTGAAAATACCTCGGAAATCAAGATTAACTTCATGGAAATAAGGACAAAAAAAAGGAATGATGTAAGCGATGAATTAAAATGAGCATGTCTGATATTTGGGTTCTCAATATGAGATAAAACAAGTGCTACTGTTCCAACAAGTATATGTTTTAGTACATGCATCTGAAAAACAAATGCATTTTAGACATCAAAAAACAATTTAACATAATATGCAACATCAAAACTCATCAGAAATAATTTTCATTACATAAAATTATAAATTATTAAAAATTTTGAATTAAATAGTTATCCAATGAGAGAATATTTTTTTTGAAAACAATTCTAATGAACTTTTAATTTTTCTCTTATTTTTTCATTAAACTTTTGAGATACATAGAACTTATTATATTTCTAACATTTTTCAATATGCTTATTTTTTCAAATAACTAATTAAAATTTTTTAATTTTATTTCAGGAATTTATGATTTTTAATATTAATTCAATATATTTTATTTTTAGAATTTATTAAACATAAGTTTCATGTAATTCTAGGTAATTCATCTGCAACATAGGAATCTGAATACACAACAATCATCTTACTTCAAACAATGAAATTTATAACTAATTTAAGAATTTTCAACATGTAGTTATTTAATTAAATACCAATTTCATTATTTATCATAAAAACAGCTCTATTGATTAAGAATATAGAATCTTCCCATTCCTTTTAGTAAATTGCTTATTTTAATTTTTACGACTAGATTTAAAAACAATTTTTTTCTAAAAGTCGTTTTACTTTTTTCAAATTCCTCAGAAATTGATTATTATCCATGTTAATGTTAATATTTAAAAATTTTAATGAATCTAAGTAATTCAAGCTTTCTCTCTCATGCAAGTATATCAAGATTGTAAATCATGTTTCCATCCTATTAATTACAAAAAATAAGCTCCAAACAATGTATCTATTTCATTTCGATATTCATTTTGTTTCTTGTTTCTTTACCTTCGAGACGCTAATTAAAATTCCCAAACAACAGTTTCCACTCTTTAAGTTTTTTAGAAAGAATTATTATTAGCTACAAGATAAAATAATAATCTTCATAAAGTTGTTATTAAGGATAGATTTATTAAGGGTTACCTCAAAAATTCGTCAATATTTGCACATAATATTTTTCTGTTATTTAGTATACTTTATATTCTCTCAAAATGTCATAAGAATTTTAATATCTTTTTAATGAAGTTTATTTTTTTTTACTTTTCTTCAGTTAAAGTCAAGTAAAACTTACAGAAATAATTAAAAATTATAAAAAAATAATGATTCAAAAATTCATTTTTATATTTCTAATATCTTGTATCAGTGATTTATTAAAACTTCTAAAATAGTTTCTACACAAGATTGATTTGACAAAACTTGATAATAATAATAAAACAAATATAATTAAGAAAACAGTTTTTCATTCGCTAATTATTTCTTGGAAAAAATTATAAAAAACTATTACCTTTTAAAATGTATTCCTATATTTTAATTAACTGAATTATATATATATATATATATATATATATATATATATATATATATATATATATATATAATATATATATATATATATATATATATATATATATATATATATATATATATATATATATATATATATATATATATATATATATATATATATATATATATATATATATATATATATATATATATATATATATATATATATATATATATATATATATATACATATATATATATATACATATATATATGTATATATATGTATATACATATATATATATATATACATATATATATGTATATATATATATATACATATATATATGTATATATATATATATATATATATATATATATATATATATATATATATATATATATATATATATATATATATATATATATATATATATATATATATATATATATATATATATATATATATATATATATATATATATATATATATATATATATATATATATATATATATATATATTAAATTATTAAAATATAGGTACAAATACAAACGAAATGTATCTATGATTTTATAATTTAATGCCCATGAAAGCAAATATTTTCAAAACATTTAATCTAATTTCAAATTGATTTGAAAATTATGAATTTTACAAGTATTGATTTAGCTCCTAATATAAAAAATGTACTTATTATTTTCGTTTCCCTCGTGAAATCAAGTTTAAAATATTTATTTAAGGAACGATCTTTTACAAGTACATCGATTTTAAGTTAATCAAAAGTTAAAGAAAAGTAATTAATTTAATACATAATAGATAGATAGATATAACTGAAAAAAGAGAACAAAATATAATACCATTCAGTTTGTGCTTACCCATTCCTCGTTATACATTAATGTTCAAAATTATAAAAAAATTCATATTTTTGCGAAGTTCTTGAAAAGAAATGATCTAGTATTGCCGATTATGACACTATAGAGTAATTATGCCTGCTTTATGCGGCACTATAAATATCCTTAAGAAATTTTGTTTGCCAGAGTATGTTAGGCTATCTGTAATCTATCAGCATGCAGGCTATCTTCTGAAAGGCGGGCGTATCTTACAATAATTCCCTTTACATTGATAGTGTTTCTTTGTTTAATAAATGTTATCCTTAAACCGTAATTTACTCTATGATTCCTGAACACTCAACACTGAAACTCTGCTACAGCCATAAAGGAACGGTTCGTATAAGCGCGGTTACGAAACGAGTTTTTCGTTCTATAGTACACTTCGTTGAATTTATTAATGCTTTTGTTTGGAAATGGAGTGACTTTAATTTGTAACCGTAACAATGAGTAATCACCAACGTTTAGATGATAGAATAAGTTTGCCAATTGTGGGGAGGCTTAAAGCAGGCTAGTCTCAGGTCCAAATTTTCAGAGACTTAAATTTAATGTATAGTGTTGTAGTCAACTTATGGAAATAAGCCTGGCCAAGGTCTTCCAAGAGACACGAAGGCAGGAAATGATCACCATTTGTCTATTCTAGGGAGGTTAACAAAAATGCTATAGATTTGCAACTCTTCCGCGACTTGTATAAGGATACAGGACCCTGAGTTTCAAGGGTGACTGTTCCCAAAAGACTTCCCAATTGAAAAGCGTTTGCGCAGACTTGCGATTTACAACCAGCTCACTTCTAGAGCTATGAGAGTCCTTTAGGATGGTGCAGAGAACATAGATATTGGAGTATCAATCAATAGGTGGCTGTTCGCTTCACTGACAAATACCAGTTCAGCCTAAGCAAAGGCACCAGCCGTACGTCCATATAGAGAGAACCAGGCAGTAACTACTCGCCACCCAATGTCCACATAATTGACTATTGAGGTGGCGGTGACATACATCTATAAAATTATATACATTTTAAATTAATTATTTTTCGAAGAAATATGTACATCATGAAAATTTCAAGTTTCAACTGTTGTCATAACTCACAAATTTTCTTACTTCATTATATGATGGTCTCAAAATGCTTCATCACTTTAAACTATAAAATAAAATGTTCTAATAATATCTGTTTAAAGTAATTGATAATAATTTGAGTTCAATGTCATTGCTGACCTTCAGTTTTTCCATATTTTAAGATAGTTATATTTTGTATATTCTAAAAACAACAAGCACAATATTAACTTTTTTAGAAAATTTAGGAAAATAAAGGATATATATATATATATATATATATATATATATATATATATATATATATATATATATATATATATATATATATATATATATATATATATATATATATATATATATATATATATATATATACATATATATATATATATTCAGACTTCAGATTTTATTAATTTATCAGTATATAATCACTTATTCATTTAAAAACATTAAACATATTATTGAAAAATAGTTATCCATTATTATTTTATTCAAATTGTTTTGGTTTTGTATGTTTCTATTCAAATCATATCGGGATATAATGTCCTTAACTATAAATATCTTGAATTTTTTTTTCAATAACACTTGCCATATATTTAAGATTTCGTCACCGTTCATAATAAAAGAATCATATATATGTGTGTGTGTGTGTGTGTGTGTGTGTGTGTGTGTGTGTGTGTGTGTGTGTGTGTGTGTGTGTGTGTGTGTGTGTGTGTGTGTGTGTGTGTGTGTGTGTGTGTGTGTGTGTGTGTGTGTGTCTCTGTATGTGTATTCCTAAGCAAAATTTAATTAATAATGAAAAAAGAAATATTTGAAATAAAATAAGGATAATCTTCCAAATTTATAAAAAGGAGTAGTACATTTTGAAAGAGGACACACATTCGAATTTTGTAAATGAAATATATTCGAAGTTTCATTTTATAGATATTAATTATAATTAGGCATAAAATAAAATAGTCCTTATTAACATGTTGCAAGAGATCGACTTACAGCCACAAATCTTAAAAGCTCGTTAAAAATTATTTCTGTCTGACATTCAATTCCTTTTCAGAAATTTTTAAATTCATTAAATAAAACTCTCACATTCTTCTTTCTCATATTCCCCTAATTGAATAAAGAAAATTCCTTCATTAAGATATTTCCTAGAAAGTATATTTTATTTCCAGAATTTAATAAAGCTCATTTTATTTGAAACATTGATAAGACTTTTGTTTTAGCAAGAAATAAAGTTGTAAAGAAATATGGTTTTTATTTTTCAGTCATGGAGAAATATTTTGTAACTTATTAATTATCTTCTTCCATCAAACAAATTATACTTTCATAATTAATTAATTAAGAGCTGAAGCAAATTATTAGTATTAATATTTCCTTGTTATTCAAGACCTTAGGTAATTAATAATTAAAATGATTTGTGTTAATTATTAAGTATATATAGTTATTTATTAAATTTGTTATAATATTTGTATACCTTTTTTATAAATTTGATTGACATAGCTAATGTTTGAGTATTTAAATATAGTTAATATCATACCAATATGCTAAATGTGTCATTTTATGTAATGAATAAAAATATAAAATATTGAGTAAAAAATATTGTAAATTACAGAAAGATAATTTCTTACACAACCATGCTTTCTTTATGATAATAAATTATTGAAACAAACGAAAATTAAATTTTGACTGAAAAAAAATTTTAATCATAAAAATATATTTTTGCAATATTTAAAAATTTATTTTGACTAAATGTCTTTAGAATTTCATTAACTTACAAACTTCATAATTTTTTTTTCCTTCAAATCTTCACTAGCTAAATTTCTAATTATGAATGCTTTGCTAAATAAGACTTAGTTTGATCAGTTTAATTTAGATGTGTGTTCCAAAAGATATATATATATATATATATATATATATATATATATATATATATATATATATATATATATATATATATATATATATATATATATATATATATATATATATATATATATATATATATATATATATATATATATATATATATATATATATATATATATATATATATATATATATATATATATATATATATATATATATTGTGAACTAATAGCAGCTATAAATTAAGATTCTTTTTTTAATTTCTTTCTTAATCGTGTTCAAATATAACAAGACCACATTTACATCTAGCTTGCTTATCACAATTATCTGATTAATTGTAGTAGTTTAAAGTAATGCTCTGTAATTAAGTCATCTAAAACGTTCAATGATATTTTGATTGATTTGGTTATTAACAATTGCGTTTGAAATTGGAAAAATTCGTTAAGTTTTTTCATGTGTTTAATATGGATATATTTAATGTGTAAATATGTATATGAGAGTTTATACATAAATCTTAATAGTTTTGTTTATGTTATTTTAGATTCAAGTGAGTTATTAATTGTTTTCAATAAAGATTTTTTTTTATATTTTTCATTAAAAATTAACTATGTCTTTTCAAAAACATATTTAAGCATTGAAATAACTTATTCACAGCAAATATGATACGTAAATATCGCTAGAAATATTTAGCTTAAAATATGAATGCTTTATAATAATGAAGCATATTATAATATAGGTTTTATTATGACATGGACTATTATATTTTAGAACTTATGTATATTATTTAAGTATGTGAACAGACACTTATTACCGAACAAAAATAAACGATAATAATCAATGCTTTCCTTTCCAAAAACACTTTTTAAATCTATTGATATACCCTAAAAAGATAGTTTACGTATTCTAATTTTTATAAAATAATTTAAACTAAGAATGGTTTACGTATACAAAAAACTTAAGCAATGAAGTAAATAATTCCAGTCTCTTCGTTATTCTTCAATATTCATACTAATTTGCGCAATAAATAACAACCTCTAATTGGAAAAGAATAATCTAATTGGCAATAATTAAATGTCTTTTAAGTTCTTAATATTTGTTATGAAATTTATTAACTTAAAACTTGCGGTTTCAAAATTTGCAAAAGTGATAAAGCTGTGCAGAGAAAGAAGGATTTTGCAACAAATCTTTCGAAAACCCTTCCCTTAGAGACAATTGCAACCAGATAACCGCCTTCTCATTGACTGCACATTTCTATCGACGGGTCCCAGTTTCACTGCCACTTTATGTTGGGGCTGGTGTTTTCTCTGACCTTTTTTTCATTTTGTGGAACGGCAGGTTATTTTAGTACCTCCTTCGACAGTGAAGTTATAGTGATATGCTTAGCTCTGAATTAGCTATCAGCTGTTCATTACAAGTTTTCAAGAGCAATTATCCTTTTTGATTCTCAGGCAACCATCCAATTAATTTCTATTGTCTAACACTCACGAACACCTGAAATTCAACAATGCTAAGAATTTCTGAGAGCTTTTGGTTTGAGGAAATTGTTCTCCAGTGGATGACCGGTTACTGTGGCGTAAGGGGCAATGAGCCAGCAGGCACCTTTACAAAGAAGAGTGCCGGCCTTCTACATCATCCTTCCACACCCCTCCAGTATTAGAAGATTAAACTAATTCTAAATCATCTATTTGCTTCTAATGCCTCACGAAACCTACAGACTCGTATAGCTTAAAAACACTAGAATAATTTAGGTCCTTCTCTTATTCCTGATTTATTAAGATGAAATACAGTTGCCACCTTTTGTCTAACAGCAGGACATGACTGATTAGGCTCTCATTTGAAGATCATGGGAATCCTTACTATTCCTATTTGTCCACTCTGAGGTTGTACAGAAGTGATGGACAGGGACCATTTGCACCTCCTGGGACTCTCTGCTGCTCAACAGCAGAAGTGAGACATTGAGAGGAAAAATCGTTCCTGAGGCAAATGACTTCGATCTATTTTCTTTAGTTTACTTTTTGTTAGCTTTAGCTCTTTATGTTCTACCTGGCCACTGGAAATAATTTATGTATGTATATATACACTACAGGCTCTTAAAATTGCTACACCAAGAAGGAATGCAAATAACAGAACAATATTTATTGGACACATACATTATAGTGAAAAGAACAAGTGATTAGATTTACAGGAATTTAGGATATATAGATCTTGAGAAATCAGTATCCAGAGCAGCCACCTGTGGCTGCAACAACAGCATTTATCCACCTAGGCGTGGAGTCAGACAGAGATTGTATGGCGTGTACGGGGATCTCAGTCCATGCAGCTTCAACTGTATGCCACAGTTCATCGACAGTAGTGGATGGTGAGTGATGGCGTGCCAATCGCTCGACAACCATTGACCACACGTTCTCAATTGGTGACAGATCAGGAGAACGTGCTGGCCAGGGTAACAGTCGAACCTGTTCTGTATCAAGGAAATTCAGAACAGTACTGGCAATATGCGGTGGTGCATTATCCTGTTGAAACAAAGCATTAGGGAGGCCTCGAAGATAGGGCAGAGCCACGGGCCTTAACACATCGGAGACGTAACGGTTGCTGTTCAAAGTGCCGGTAATGCGAACAAGAGGTGATCGAGACGTGTATCCAATGACACCCCATACCATCACTCCAGCAGATGGGCCAGTATGGCGATGTCCAATGCAAGCTGGCAATGCGCGTTCTCCACGATGCCTCCAAACACGGATGCGGCCATCATGGTCCTGTATACAAAACCGAGATTCATCTGTAAAGATGACGTGATGCCATTCCCGCGTCCAGGTTCGTCACTGATCACACCATTGAAGGCGATCCTGTCTGTAAAGCGGCGTCAATGGTAGCCGAAGCCATGGTCGCCGTGCAGACAATCCATGCTGCTGCAAACGTCGTCGAACTGTTCGAGTAGAAACTTGTTGCCTTGCAAATGACTCCATTTCTCGACTCAGGGTTCGTGACGTGGCTGTACGATCCCTTGTGACCATGCGGATAAGATGTCTGTCTTCTCTGCTGTTAATGATGGGGTGTCGCTGAGATCCTGCATGACGTTCTGTATGATTGTCCTGAACCCATCGATTCCATATTCTGCTAACAGTCATGGGGTCTCGACCGACGTGAGCAGCAATATTGCGATACGATAAACCGCAATCCTGGTAGGCTATAATCCTTCCTCGATCAATGTCAGGCTCGTGCTGATAGGCATTTCTTCTTCTTACACGAGGCATTACAACAACTTTCTTGGCCGAAAACAATGTTGAAACGGAAATTGAGTATGAGAAAACTGCTGTCAAATCTCTGGTTTTATACACATTGTAGATGTCGCTACTGTAGCCTGTTTCGTATGAATGCGCTGAAAATCTAATCATTTGGATATCACAGCAATTTCTACCTGTCATGCAAATTTCACGTGTGTGGTGTACCGCTTTCCTGGTGTAGCAATTTTAATGGCCAGTAGTGTATATATATATATATATATATATATATATATATATATATATATATATATATATATATATATATATATATATATATATATATATATAAGCTCATGGGAAAGTTATAAAATATTAGAGAAATTACAAAATTATGACCACGTGATATCACTGTTGCTAGAGACTTAAGATTCTAAAGTGAGAAGTAAGAATCACACTGAAAGCATTAAAATATTTTCTTAAAGTATTTAAGATTGTTAGAACAAGTATTACGAAAATTAATTGAAATACTACATTATAGGCAAATGCATAAATAACAGTTGTTGCAAGTTACAATTTCAAATACTAGAAAGCTTTTTTTTTTTAATTTGTCCTAAATCTTTTTTATAAAAATGATAATTCATACATATTTTTTTTATCTCAATCATGTTAACTTTATTATTCTTGGTTAACATTAATGTCTATAATAACATTTCATGTAACACTAATAATAATTAGTATATGAAACTAATATACTACAGTTATTTCATTTTGGACAATGTTTTAAATATTATCGACCGTAACTAATGAATTTCTTCAAATTTCTTTTATTTCACTATAAACATTTAAATGATTTAATTACCGAATGTACCATCGTTTTTTCTATATTTGTTTTAAGTTATTATATTCACATTTGAAATTTTAAATGGTAATTATTTTGAAAGATTCATTTAATGAACTTTTTGATTGAAATGCCAAGATAATTTGAAAAAATTTCTGGTAGATAAGTAAGTATATTTTGATCTAAAATTATTCTTAAACCTTATATTTGCTTGTGGGGCATTTTTATACAGGAACAGCAATAAATGAAGATGATGTTACTTGAATAACTACGAATCGCATTTTTTAAATATTAAACACAATATGATTCTTAGTACAATTCACTAAACTATAATTTCTTTTTAAATTTTAATTCTTAAATGTCTATAATATCAAATGAATTCAAATGATTCATTTTTCCTATGGTGTTTCAAAAATATAACGAAGTTTTGATTTTTAGAAGAATACTATTGATAATGGGAAATAACTAAGTTATTTCATAATTATCTCAAAAGCCAAGAAGTTTTCCAAGTAATTTAAATTATTGAGTTAATCAATTTTTAGTTTTTTCATTTTCTTAAAACTTAATAAATGAAGTTTATTTCATATAGTAAAAATATTTTATTTGCTACACGTTTATAATAAAATTCATACTGCTTTTTAGGGATTATACATTTGCTGGATTAATTATACTAATTATTATGTCTGGATTTTAAATAAACAAGATGAAAATTTTAAAAATAGTTATTATATTGAAATTTATACTTTGAAACATTATTTGATTTCAAAAAGTTTTCAAATGAAGTAACGAAGTTTAGTTTTTCGTATACACGTATATATTTTTACACAAGCCAATATATTACACAATTAAATGAATTGTGGCATATAAAAATATATTTGAAAAGTTTAGAAAATTTTGATCACCTAATCAATAAACATTGAGAATCTTAGTCAAGAAGCAATTCAGATATATTTAAACATTTTTATGTAATTAAATAAAAATATTCAATTGTCATACACTATCAATGTTATTTTAAACTTAATTCAACATAAACTAAAATTTTACGCAGCATATTAAAAAGTTGCTTTAGTGAACTCGTTTTCAAAAATAATATTCTAACTTTGAAATGTTTACTTGACGAACACATATGAATAGAAAATAGATACTTGTAAACTAATTTTTTTTCAAAAATCTGAATATTTGATTTAATTATTACATTTTTATATCCAACTATGGAAGGTAAACAATTTTAGCAATATAATACTCTACATTTAATTGATTAAAGAATTGTTCATTTACAAAGTTCAAAATATTTTATGAAATAAATTTTTATAGCACTGATCGCGTTATAAGCAATATTGATTATTTAATTTTCTACTTGTTGTGCAATTAAAATCTTTTTTCAAGCGCCCAAAATTCTAATACTCTCTAAATCAAATTATTGGCATTTCAAATCTATAAATTGTAGATAGTAAGTAAAGTTTTTGTTGTGTAATTCATATATTATTTCGGATTTTGCACAATCATCATTATTGTGTTTTACAATTTAGTAAAAATCCTTTTTAATTCCTTATGTTGAAGATATTCAAAATTGAGACTCAATGGATGACTATAATGTTGTAATTTTCATTTAAACACTATAAATTTATATATTATATTATACTAATAGATGATTTTCTTAGATTCCAAACTGAGTGAGTTTTAATGTCATTATATAAACTGTTATGAATTAGCACATTTTGAGAATTAAGTTTCTATACAAAAAATTAACACCGCATTTATTCAAATGTATAAATCACATAAAATGAATATATAAATAGCATTTTAAACATCAGGGATAGTTTTAAAATAGAAAATAATGATAAAATATTAAAAATATTTTCATATTTATGTCATTTTAATAATTATAAACACATACGAGAAAAATGTAAATTATTTTAAATGTCAATGTATTCCCAAATATTGATAAATCTTATATTTTTTTTTAATTTTACGTTTTTACATTTTAGCACTTTTAAAATAAATAAAAATAATACTCTCTTTACTTCAAGAAAAATAAATTGTACACATTTGCAATTTCCGAGGAAAATCGAATATATATAAATTATTGATATGTATTAATTAAACACAAAGAACATTTAAAAATGTCTTCATTCAATTCTCACGTTTAATTGAGAAGGATCGACAATGTTTATAAATTTCTCTTTGTATCTAAATATAATATACTCTCATTCCTTTTCTGCATTTTATTTATTAAATATATATTAATAAAATAAAACCCAGCAAAGAAACTAAACTAAAAAGTCAGTATTAAATTAGTTCTGAGCTTTTCCACTATTTATTGTAACTCAGATTAAGGTTACAATAGAAAAACAAAATTCTTCTCAGACTCGTAAAATAATGTCATAAATTTTATCCAAATTTTAGAGGCTAATTAGTATCTACAAACGAATGTTACTCGAGAGTCCTATAATTCAACTTAACTTGAGGTAATTATCTTGATTAGGATGTTGTTAGAGGCCAGTTAGTAGCAACAAATCTTCTGAGTCTTTTTTCGATTTATTTTTTCGTATTTTGCTTCTAATATGTATGAGATATTTTTATACTCAATAAAATAATTTCCTTTCTCATGATTTACTTTCCAATTTATTCATTTATTACTTGAATAACATAATTTATTAAAACTAATTTAAATTTAACAGCTAATATTAATTTTATCCAGAAGTCAAATTTTTATTTAACATCTTAGTTTTATTGACTGTTAGTAGGCTTTAATTATTGCTATTAAAACAAATTTTAAAAGATAATTGATTTTTTTCCTTTTCAAACTTGTATCGTAATAAAAATTTTATATTTTGGTTTCAAAAATGAGTCATAGAGTTTAAGTAAAAGTTTATAACTATTACAATTTTATTTTTATCTATTAAATGGAAAGATTTCTATTTCATTACCTTCTAATGTAGGATTATTTGTCGTCAATATAAATTTATATAAAACTTATTTTCTATTATATTTAAAGATAGATTATTTGTCTTCTATACTAAGTTATTTTGTAAAATTCATATATATGAAAAACTCTTCATATTATTTTCTTTAGAAAACATTTTTGTAAAATCAATTATATAAGAAATATTTAAAATTTCTGTAAAATAAAACCTTATATATTGTAAAAACATGTTGAAAAAACATGTATATTGTAAGGCACGTTTTTCATGTAATTAAGATTGATATTAAAAAATCCACACCTCAAATATATATAAATATATATATATATATATATATATATATATATATATATATATATATATATATATATATATATATATATATATATATATATATATATATATATATGTTGTATTTCTATGTATGGATCCGAAATAGGCTATCTAAGAAAGTTGGATTACTTATACTTCTAGAAAATGCCTTACAAAGACATTTACATTGTTTAAGTGAGAATGGGTTCATGAATAATAATTGTTTCCCTATTTTTCATGAATCAAGTGAAAAAAAACTCACCTCTATTTTAAATAGGATTAAGTATCTTCTTTTACCATGATATTTTAATTTGCTTTTAAAGAGCAATTTAAATAATATTTTATAACTTCAAAATGCATATTTTATAATTTTTTAAGTCTTATTATACATACTAATAATTTAAATCTAAAAGTTTTTTGTGATACTTAAAAAATAAAGAATTAAATGTTTGGAAGCAATTGATGAGATACACAAAATGTCATTCACTAAAAATCTATATTGAGAACAAATACTCTTATGTTTCTTTAACACAAATATAATTTTCTAAAGTTTTAATGAATGAGTAAAATTAGTAACGTGAACTTTAATGATTTATTCCTTAAAGTGTTTAGTATTGGAGAGAATATTAAAAATATTATTTACAACTTTTTCCCGCATTCCTTGAAAGAGAAAGCAGTATTTGCTTTCACTTGTTTAATTTTATTTAAAACTATGTAAGAATCTCCGAAGAATTAATTTATTTCCCTTTAATTAAGTTTTTTTAACCTTTGATTTATATCCATCTGAAAGCCGTAAGAGATTTGACAGTTGTACGAGATCGATTGTTCTTAAAAAAAATACTTCTTTGTATCTATTGGCTAAAGAAATCCTTTAGTATCACTCCTCGGGGAATGTATTTTCTTCTGGCTTCTATTCCCTTTAAATCTCACCCGTCCCTGGTCATTACTTACAGTTGATGGACTACAATAACGAAAGTGAAGAATTTGCTATAGCCCGCTGCATTTCCTTTTCGTTTGGTGGTTTCTCCTTTTATTATCCTGTCTCCGAGAAACGAGTAACATAGTTTAATCCCATGTCTAAGACTATGGTCAATGGCACACAAAACGCTGAGAAAAGATCAATCTCCCTGTTTCTGACATAACGTCTTTCAAATCTTTAATATAACGTTGATTTTAATGTATGATGTAAAAGGAGAGTAATTTTTTAATAGAAAAATCAGGATAATACATTTTATATTATATATTTGAAGAATGTGCACGAAAATTTTAAAATAATTTGTTTTTATTATTTGTATAATTGATGAAATTAAAGTGAATAGTTTATTTTTTTTAAAAAAGTTTGGTTATTGGAATATTTATAATTTGTAATGAAAACTTAGAAAATATATTATTGCATTATTCGAAAGATATATATATATTCGAAAGATAAGCTAGATGTTGTTGTTGTTCCTAATGGCCCTTGGACAGGTCAAGCTCCCTTTGTCTTGGATATGCGAATTTAATTCAATTAGGAGCGTCTTTCGTTTTAATCAGAGCACCTTGAAGGTGAAAGTACGACTTTGCTCTACACACATGCCATAGGTACCCGCTTATAGGGTAGGCAACCATTCACACCTCATTCATGCAAGGAAAGGACAAAGACAGGAGAGAGAGGGTAAAAGTAAATCCATGCCCAAATTGCGATTCGAACCCAGGACCTCCTTATCCACAGTCAGGCATGCTGACCACTAGACAAGTTGGGCGGCAAGCTAGATGTAACCGTATAATTTAGATGAAAGCAATAAAGATCAAATAACTACTATGTAAGGTGATTCGTATACCGCGTTAATGGAATTAGAAGTTATTTTGGTAAACCTCAAAAGTGCTAATTTACTTTTTACTTATATTTGTTTAAACATTCATTTTAATGCCCAACAAATCAATGTTTTCAAAATTGAAAATTACGAAAACGCATCAGTGTGCATAGGATATTTTTCTTTATAATTATCAATAAAATTTTTAAAAAAATTATAAAAATATAAATTGCGCAATCATTTAAGATTTATTAAAAAAATTCAAAATAAAATTCAATCACTAGATTCGTTTTACGCTTAGGAGACTCCAAGCTTTCTCCTAAAATGTTTTATTTTCATTATAACAATCAAAGATTGAACCCGATTTTTGATTTTCTTGAATTATTTTCAGAAACGAGAAAACTAGGTAGTGATAATGTAAAAGGGATGTGTGTTACGCTTAGGAGTTCCCAAGCTTTCTCCTAAAATGTTTTATTTTCATTATAACAATCAAAGATTGAACCCGATTTTTGATTTTCTTGAATTATTTTCAGAAACGAGAAAACTAGGTAGTGATAATGTAAAAGGGATGTGTGTTACGCTTAGGAGTTCCCAAGCTTTCTCCTAAAATGTTTTATTTTCATTATAACAATCAAAGATTGAACCCGATTTTTGATTTTCTTGAATTATTTTCAGAAACGAGAAAACTAGGTAGTGATAATGTAAAAGGGATGTGTGTTACGCTTAGGAGTTCCCAAGCTTTCTCCTAAAATGTTTTATTTTCATTATAACAATCAAAGATTGAACCCGATTTTTGATTTTCTTGAATTATTTTCAGAAACGAGAAAACTAGGTAGTGATAATGTAAAAGGGATGTGTGTTACGCTTAGGAGTTCCCAAGCTTTCTCCTAAAATGTTTTATTTTCATTATAACAATCAAAGATTGAACCCGATTTTTGATTTTCTTGAATTATTTTCAGAAACGAGAAAACTAGGTAGTGATAATGTAAAAGGGATGTGTGTTACGCTTAGGAGTTCCCAAGCTTTCTCCTAAAATGTTTTATTTTCATTATAACAATCAAAGATTGAACCCGATTTTTGATTTTCTTGAATTATTTTCAGAAACGAGAAAACTAGGTAGTGATAATGTAAAAGGGATGTGTGTTACGCTTAGGAGTTTCCAAGCTTTCTCCTAAAATGTTTTATTTTCATTATAACAATCAAAGATTGAACCCGATTTTTGATTTTCTTGAATTATTTTCAGAAACGAGAAAACTAGGTAGTGATAATGTAAAAGGGATGTGTGTTACGCTTAGGAGTTCCCAAGCTTTCTCCTAAAATGTTTTATTTTCATTATAACAATCAAAGATTGAACCCGATTTTTGATTTTCTTGAATTATTTTCAGAAACGAGAAAACTAGGTAGTGATAATGTAAAAGGGATGTGTGTTACGCTTAGGAGTTCCCAAGCTTTCTCCTAAAATGTTTTATTTTCATTATAGTACTCAAAGATTGTACCTGATTTTGGACTTTCTTGCAGTATTTTCAGGAACGAGAAAATTAGGTGGTTACAATGTAGAATGGAATCATTTTTCTCAAAGAATTCTGAAGTTATTTCAAATTTTCAAAGACGTCACACTTGACTGCAGCTCGGTAAATAGTCCAGAACAGCTGTTGTTGTTGTTGTTTAAGAAACTTGGACAAGATAAGCTCGCTATGCCTTTGGCAGTGCGAATTAAGTCAATAGAGAGGGTCTTTTGTTTTGGATCAGAGGACTACGAAGGTGAAAATACGACTTTGCTCTTTTTAAGGTGCCTCGCCATTTTGAACCACGGTCAGGTGACGAGGCCACACCTGAGCTGGCAACCTCCTCTCCACATCTACGCCACACCAGTGGAATGACTTTGGACGTCACATATTAATGTGGACACGTCCCCAACCCACGGAGTACCAGTAACCCAGTGAAGGAGAGTACACCGTGGTCACCCTCCCAACCACTGCCCGCGGCAAATGATGCTTCACTTTGCTGAACTTACGGGAAGCGGCGTGAAGCTACTGAGCCACTGGAGCTCAAAATTTATTTTTCAATTGTTGTTGTTGTCGTGTGCCAGCTAGGCTGGCAATATGGGGTGCGCTGCTCCACATTTTCAACTGAACCATATTTTGGTGTGGAGTCCGACTTCTTCAGGACACACATGCCATAGGGACCCATTTATAGGGTAGGCAACCATTTAGAACACAATCATACACAGAAAGGAAAAAGACAGGATAGATAGAGATAGTACATCCATGCTGGGATTCGACGCAGGACCTCTCTATCCGTAGTCAGGCACTCTGACCACTAGACAGGGTGGGCTGCTGCTAAATTAAGAATGCAGAACAGCTAAATTAAGAATACTGTTTGGTGAATATGAAGACATGATAATGCCAAAACACATTACACATCATCCTTTCACAATTTCATGAAAACCTAACCATATAAGCCTGACCTTGTTTAATGAATCTTGTAATCATTAACAGTTGAAAACAATTCAAGTAAGCATTGAAAGATTATTCATGTTTGAATACAGTAGGATATTTCAATGCTTTACTTTGAACGAGATGATTTGTTATATTTACATTAAAATAAGTTGCATTACCCATGAGGAATGATTTCAGATTCAATAGATTTTCTTATATTGGTGAAAAATTAATTCCAATAAAAAATGAAAATATTCATACAAATGTTCTTCTTTCTTTAATGTATTATTTCAGTTTTCCAAAAGTGTAATTTTTTAAACACTATAGTTTAAAAATGATTACAGTTTTGGTTTAAAAATGAATTTAAACACTATAGTTTTTTATAATTATAGTTTTATTGTATTCATTTCATTTCAAAATTGCCTTCTTGGCAATATCTGTAGGTAAAATTTAATATTATTTTCAAATACACATTTTATGCTTTCAATTCAAATTCATGTATTCATTGTGTGAATTTAATATAGGATATAAAAATGTAAAATAAGATAAATTAGTGATGAAAATTTCGATAAAATTTATTATATAAAAATACTTCTACTTGATTTGATATCTAAAACAAACATTAAATAATAAAATATTAGCATAAAAATTGTGCCTAAACGCAAATAATCTTATAATCATTTTGCAATTAATTAAAGAGAAGATCCTTTTCTAATTTTTTCTTCAATATTTCGTTTTTTATGATAAAGAAGTATAAAAGTTTTTTTTCAAGATTTACTGTGATCTAGTACGATGCTTAATGAAACATTATTTCCATATAGAAAAATTGCACATTGTAAAATTGTACTCCAAACTGATAATTTCGCTAATTTGTTTCTAGCGTTTTAAGATAGAAGAAGATATTTATTTCGACTGAACCATCTAAGATTCGTAAAAATGACTGTTTTATGAATATTTCACGTATGATTTTACATGCGGAATCAATTTATTGAAGAGTTACAGAATTTTTAAGATAAACTCTCCAAAAACATTCTTAAGTCGGTTCTCTTTATTTCTTTGTTAAGGGTTTTTACAAAAAATCAGGGATTGTTTCCAACAAAAATATCCCAGATTAATATAATTTACTTGATTATATATTATGATTGATATTATTTTAAAGTTTTTCTATAAACATTCGATGTATTGTCCGTTTTTAAATATTGAAGAACAAAATATGGAATACCAAGATCGAAAGAAATGATTTCTATTTATCTATGATAATACAGGCATTACCTGATTAAACTAAATAAATTGTGTTCTTTTACCATTTCCTCCATTTTTATTTCAGAAATATTTAATTCTATACATGTTTTGAAAGATACAATTCAAAGAGCACACTGAAACAGCGTGTCTGACTGCAGATAGGGAGGACTTGGGTTTGAATCCCGGTTCGGGCATGGATGTACTTTCTCTCTCTATCTATCCTGTCTTTGTCCTTTCCTTGTATGAATGTGGAATGAATGGTTGCCTACCCTATAAACGGGTACCTATGGCATGCGTGTTCTGAGGAAGTCGGACTCCACACCAAAATAGGGTTCAGTTGGAAAAGTGGAGCAGCGCACCCCATATTGCCAGCCTGGCTGGCACACGACAACAACAACAGCTCACTGAAAATATAGATTAATACTAAAGTAAATTCTGAAAATTTTAAAGCACAATCTTTTCACACGAAATTTATTTCTAAATCAAAGTACATCTACGATATGTATGTAATGTAAAATGATCAGTATGACTTAACACAGGAAAGATAATATAAAGGCTTCATACATTGTTGGAATCAGACATATATTGATACAAATACTAAAGCATAATGCTCGAAAATATATTTAATTTTACAATGCAGCATATTAATTACAACAAAAAACTATTGTTTAAAAATTCATTTATCAAAATAATATTTTTGATTAAAGATGAGACTTTTTAGAATCAAATGACGATATTTGTACAAATAATTTATGCCAAAAATATATGACTTATAATTTAACAGATGTTTAAGAACTATAATTTTAACCGGGTTTAAATAACACTCAGTTATTTAAACATTGAAAATAACAATTTAAAATAAAAAGGATTTTTTTTTGTATTTGAATTAAAATTTTATAGAAATATAAAAAGATGTTGATGTTTTAAAATAATGAAACACTTGGGTTTTTTTTCCTTGTGCTACTTTCATTCTAAAAAGAAAAATAATTCCTTACTTGAACAACAGCTTGAAAGAATTCAAACGATACGGAATAGAAACAAATCAATTAAATATGCGACTTCAAAAACAAATGTTAAAGAACAAGCTTCAAAGAACAAAAGAACCACGGATAAATGGTTTTAATTTATAGTTTAACTATTCCTTTCAAACTATTGCAAATGTTTTCCGAATGCTAACTATGTAAAAAATGATTATACAGATAAAATAAAATATCAGAAATAAGACTTTAGAAAACTTTTTACATTGTTTCAAAATTTAAAGTTCATTTTATGTTGTTATTTTAATAAAATAAAAGTGTCAGTGTTTAGCACCTATTCTAAGCTTTAAAGGGATATATTAGTATAACTTAAGGTCATTACATATAAAAAAAACACACTTTGCTATCCATTAAATAAATATAAAACAAACATCATATCCTTATAGAAGCAAGAGAAAATTATTAATATTGTGTTTCAACTATGATATGATAATAATAAAATACAAATCTAGCTTCATGATCATAACTTTTATTGGCTTATAGATATTTATGCCAAATATATTTTGAGACAAGGTTTGGTTTACTTGGCTTGTTTTCGTTCAACGGTCATTTTTTGCATACGAGGTCTAATTAGACCTGGACCTACTGCTTAAAATGAATTCTGAACCACTACAAATAACTATGCCTAAAATGAGATTCTAGCCCAGTAACTGTGGAACCAAAGGCAAGAACACACACCATTCATATTTTTTTAGACAAATTAGTAATTTCACGAGTTATTTAATTTTATACAATTAATTTTTGATGTCATCTTTCATATCTGTCAAATTTTTGATTCTTTATATGTCATTCCTGAATTTTGAATAATTTTAAAGTAATTTAACACACACATTTAAGAAATTCATATTATAAAACAAAAATTCTAATACTTTTCGGAAAATGTTTTTCTCTTTCTTAAATCAGATGAGATGAGACCATCAGATGTGCATGTGGTAAAACCTTTGAAATTATGGTATGAACTTGTATGGTATATATATATAAATAAATAAATATATATATATATATATATATATATATATATATATATATATATATATATATATATATATATATATATATATATATATATATATATATATATATATATATATATATATATGTATACAAGCTGACCCAGCCACGCGTTGCAGTGGCTGAGTTTTTAAAATACATTGATTCAATTTTTTACTAATTCTTGGGTTCAATCAAATTAATATTTTCTAAAAAAATTTAGAATAGGTTCATTCATATGAGATTAAAAATAAAACGTTTCACCAAAATTTAATAGTAATAGGTAAAGTATCGAAATTTTGAAATTAAGCACAAATCAACATATACTTCCTGAATTTACATTTTATTCATCTTATATTAAATTATAGTTTGTAATCAGTGACTTACTTATAAAATATACTATATAAATTAAAGACATCTAAAAATAAATTGTTATAAATGAGGTAGATAACATTGACATCGAACTATTATTATTTTAATTTTAAATTATATTAAAACTAAAAATCTTTTCCGCGGCATTATACTGAAATAAAAAAAATTAAAAGAATTTATCATTTGAATAAATAAATTAGATCAAAATGTTCTACTGAATAAATTAATAATTATCAATTTATAAAATAAAAATAAAAAATAATAAAAGGCTATCAAGAAATACTTACATATTTTCGAGGTGGTATGAAAATTAGTAGAGAAAAACAGTAATAAATAAAATTTTATTTTACTATTTATAATATTAAAAATATTCAAACTGAATACTGCACAATAATAACACAATACAAAGTATAATTATGAAAATGATTCACGAAAAATTGTTATAGTATCATTATACATCATGAAAATATATGTAAATTCCATATTTAACCACGCGCTTGCGCGCGCACGATTATTTTCTCGAAGATGGTATAATCTAGAAAAATAAACACGTCGCCATCTGCCGAATACCTGTACAACTTAGATGCTAAACCGCCATCTATTAGGAACTTACAGAACTAACCAAAAAAATAAAATAAAAAATTTAGGGTTGTACTACCCCTAACATTTAGGGGGATGAAAAATAGATGTTGGCCGATTCTCATAGATACCGGATAAGCACAAAAAATTTCATCAAAATCGATCAAGCCGTTTCGGAGGAGTATGGCAACGAAAACTGTGACACGAGAATTTTATATATTAGATTATATATATATATTATATATTTATATATATATATTATATATATATATATATATATATATATTATATATATTATATATATATATATATATATTATATATATATATATATATATATATATATATATATATATATATATATATATATATATATATATATATATTATATACATATTATATTATATATAGTTGTTAAATACTAAGTTAAACACAAATTCATATATATTGTAACACGTTATGAGGGCAATTGGTAAGTTTAAGGCAAGTATTGGTTTCTAAAATTGATATATATATATCAATTTTAGAAACCAATACTTGCCTTAAACTTATCAATTGCCCTCATAACGTGTTACAATATATATGAATTTGTGTTTAACTTAGTATTTAACAACTTGTTCAATATTATTTAGTCATAAAATGTTTTTAAAAAGAATATTTTGAAAATTCAATGCATTTAATTTCTTAAAATGAATATTTAAGGACAGCAATTATAAATTGGAACGGCAATATACACTTTTTTTCTATTGATTGAAAAATGTGTACAAATGTATCACTAAAAACTTTAAAATCACATAGAAATTGAAAATAAATTTAATTTATATTTATGATCAATTTATTATAACAAATTCAGATCAGTTTTTAAATTTATAATAGTAAATATTTTGTCTTAATTTAATTAGAAAAATGTTATGATATAATATTAATGGGTTAAACGTATTGCTTAAATAATGATTATTGAATTTAACCATTATTATATCCTTATTTACTTTTTTCAGATTCATTATTTAAATACAGTTGCTGATTCTTTTAGAAAGATTTATATATTTGAAATGAGCTGGAAGCAGATACATTCAGTCACCCAATTGTTTCTTGGTGTAATTTTGTGGGAAAACAACACGCGTGAATAAGTGTTGTTTACTTTACAATATTCAAAAAAATTATGTTACATTTTAATATTGACGATTACAAATTCTTTTCAGTTTGCTTAATTTGTCAAATAAATGCATGCATATGCAACTCATAAAAATATTTTATTTGTTTTGATTGACAGCTTCATAAAACTTTTATAATGTAATTACACGCATAAAAATTTTATTTAATGTGATTGACTGGACTACAAATTAATCTTAATGAACATATTCAAACAAAAAATGATTCCATCAAAGTGTGATTGTGAAAATGAATAATTTTTTAGTACTTAGTTTCATAAATTATTTTATATACTATAAAGATGATTCAATTTCCCGTAATATTATTTTTACAAGAGTAATTTTGTTATAGAATCATCAAAATTTGTTATTAACTTATGTTCTAAATTTGATCGCAAAGATACAATGTACAATTTAAGAGAATGTAATATTCTCCCTTCTTAAAATATCGAATTACTATTGCATAAAAATAAATCAACGTCACATTATTTAAAGTTTAATTTAAAATCTTTAAAATTATTAACATATTAAGTTTAAAATTTAAACTTTAATTAATTGTACAACAATTAAAAATGTGTATCATTAAACCATATCCTAGTTTCTTGTTTATTTATAAAACTTTATGTTTTAATTTAAATATTTAGTTAATCTAAATTAATATCGTCACATTAAAAATACTTTTCATACCAAACTGTATTTATTTCCTTGTTTGCATTCATTGAATACATTTTACTTGACAAAATCAATCCACCGATACATTTTTTTCCCATTTATTAAAAAACTGATTTTGTTATGATTTAAAGAAGGTTAATCATTAAGGACAAATACACGGACCAATGACATTAATATGATTAACAGTCAATTTCCAGAATAACCACGCTGAGCTGGCAGCAGAATGGTTAGCGCTCTAGCCTTCGGTTCAACAGTTCGTGGGATCGAATCCCACCTTCGGCATAGATGGTTGTAGTGGTTCGGAATCCACTTTAAACCGTAGGTTCGGGTCTAATAAGCCCTTGTGTTCAAAAAATGACCGTAGAGTGACAAACAACCAAACCAGAATAACCACTTTTTGCTGAGTGGACTGTTATAAGACGCACAGAAAGAGAGTCAATTAAATTCTTGAAGGTATGGGATGGGGATTTTGAGCTGTGCCGACTCCAGTAACGTGTCCAAATGCACTAGATTAATAGGTTGAGGATCCATGCCTCTATTCTATCGAGATGGTATCACAGATTCTCAATTGAGCTTAATTTAAGAGAGTTTGCTGAAAAAGGGAGATTAATAAACTCATCTTCAAATCACACCCGTACACTGTAGGACACCTCACATTGCCTTGTCTCATCCTGATAAAAAGAAATACGCATGTAGCGATGGACATATTCCCAAGGATATATGCGTTCTTTTATTGATTCATTGAGCCTTCAACAATGATGAGTGAAAACAGAAAAAGCCAGGAAAACATTCCTTAGATCATAATCCACCAGCCCGGAACTTTTCGCTAATGGTTGTAGGCTAACGTCTATCAGACCGACGGAGCATAAAACGTGATTCATTGAAATACGGTACCTGTCACCACTTGGTGGACTTCCAGTTGAGGTACTCGCTTGAAAAATTCCAGCCTTCGTCACCTATGAACAGCAGCCGGCATAGATACATGAACCAGGCTTCTGTTTGTGAGGCCCTGATGCAATAACTATATCGTTGAGCAATAGTAATTGCATAAGGTTGATATCGTTGAGCAATAGTTTGGGAGATACTGTTGGTAACTCCTTAGTTCATATTGGTGCATACATGCTCAAAGGTAGCTCGTCTATTCCCCCGTACACAACACCACATCCATCATTCAGTTCTGTTATCTATGGCCCACGGTGCACCATATTTACTACATTTTGGACAGTCCCATTTTGCCATGCACAGTACATTCTTACCAGCACGTGAACAATTCACAAACTTTGACGTTTTGGAAATGCTTCCACTTTTGGTCCGAAAGTCTTTGATCACACCTTTTTTTCATATCGGATAAATGACTCCATTTCTGCATTGCGCTAATGACTACAATATTTTACGAAGCCCTAAGTCAATGCGCTTTACTGAACTGTGCTGTAACCTTCATTGACATTGACTTCGAAAGTACGTGAAGGTCCAATCAATTAGACTAAACAGTGTATTATAATTTCATTGGATGTTCCTGTGAATCATAAAATTAGTTTTGCTGCAATAAAAATCGCCTCTACTAAGTTCCAATTGCGCCGACCGATGGTTGAGTGGTTAGTGCTCCTGACTCCTGAGCTGTGAGTCCTGGGTTCGAATCCCGGTTCGGGCATGGATGTTACCATCTTTCTCTGTTTTTCTTGTGTTTCTCCATCCTTTCTTCCGTGTTGATGTATGGATGTGCCACACCCTATAAACGGGTTTGTGGTGGTATGACGCGTTAACGCTACTCGCCTCAGTGACTTGGTTCACAGGTGCCAGCTGGGTAACGACAAATGAGTAGCCTTGTTGGCATAGGGTTCAACTCTCAAGTGCCTGCCGTTGGAAAAAAGTTCCAATTGCGCTTAAAGTATTTCCCTACTTCTTTTAAAGCATTGAATGGCTTAATACTTTCATTGTACTAGATTGACACTTTTAACAATAAAATTTCTTTTCTACACATCACATGAAGCAGGGTTCTTACTTTTGATAGCTACAGAAAAATTATTTTTAATGTTAAGTAAACATGTCTCTTGGCATACGCAGTATACATTAAATTTAACATACAGGAATAAGGCATTTTATTACCTTTTTCAATATGGGTTTTTGTGAGTATCTGATTGTTTGCTATATATTAAAAGCAAAAATATTGCTAAGGGAAATTAGTATAATTGTGTAAATTTCTATAATGCATTAAATTTCAACAAATAACTACTGGTTTCTCTTATATAGAATTCATATTATAATTTTTTTACAATTTTTCTCTGCTATTTGATTATGAGGCACTGTGACTCTAACTTAAGATGTTAATCAAAATATTTTTCGCCAGCAAATCACTGATAATTTTTCTGTACAAAATTATAAAATAAGATTAAAATATACCAGGCAAAGGATGAAGGTTAATTTCAATAAAATGCTATTAAATATCTTAGAAATATTGTATAATAAGAAATATGATTAGAAATAAGTAAAATATCGCTCTCAATATTATCACCCTATTTAAAATACAAACTTTACTTCTACACTGTAAAGAAAATAATACATTTCATGATATTTTTATTAATCTTAGCCACAAAATATGATTGTTCACCGTAACTTTTTGCATAATTCAGTCATATAAAATGATGCGGAAAAGTAATATATTACTGAATATTGTGTGAGAGTACTTAATATTGTTGATAAATCACAAATAACATCTAATCTGTAACTACTTTAAACGAATTATAAAATATCTATATAAAATATAAAAAAATTTAGCTTATCTTTATATAGATACTCATTAATTTCTTAATTTCGCAGAATTAATAATTTTAACAACGAAAAATCAAATTCTGGTCAACGAACATCAAAGATTCAATTAACGATCGCCAATCATATATCATTTGTCTGCAAAGCAACCAATCAGTGATATTTTTGCTTTTGGAAATAAACATTAATAGTTACTCTAATTAGAAAGTAACGAGAATAATAATTAAAAGCATTGACATTTATAAAATTAAGAATAGGGGAAGCATTTGATTATAGATCAGATGTGTTTGGAAACATATATATATATCTTGTATATCTGAAGAATCTTAAAGGATTTAAGGATTTTTCTTTGTTTTGATATTGAAATGACTATAATAATAATTTGCAAAAATGATTATTGTAAAAATTAATTTGAGAAATTTGGAGAATATATATATATATATATATATATATATATATATATATATATATATATATATATATATATATATATATATATATATATATATATATATATATATATATATATAAGAATTTCGTGTCACGATGTATGTTCCCGATAAACTCCGAAATTACTGAACGGATTTTGATAAAATTTTGTAACCATTTATAATATGGTCCAACTTAAAATATAGAACAGTTATTATCTCTTAATTATTATTTTCAATATTTATTATACGACATTAATGTTTATTTATTGTTTAGTTCTGTAAGTTCCTAATAGATGGCGGTTTAGCATCTAAGTTGCACAGATATTCGGCAGATGGCGACGTGTTTATTTTTCTAGATTATACATCTTCGAGAAAATTAACGTGCGCGCACAATCGCGTGGTTAAATATAGAATTTACATATATTTTTATTATTATATTTTGATGCTGTACATATATTTTCATATATTTTCATGATACATATGTTTTTATGATGTATAATCATACTATAACAATTTTTTGTGAATCACTTTCATAATTATACTTTGTATTATGTTATTATTGTGGTGTTCAGTTTGAATATTTTTAATATTATAAATAGTAAAATAAAATTTTATTTATTGCTGTTTTTCTCTACTAATTTTCATACCACCTCCAAACCATGTAAGTATTTCTTGACAGCCTTTTATTTATTTTATTTTTATTTTATAATTTGATAATTATTAATTTATTCAGTAGAACATTTTGATCTAATTTATTTATTCAAATGATAAATTATTTTAACTTTATTTTATTTCAGTATAATACCGCGGAAAAATTTTTTAGTTTTAATAATTAAAAAAATAATAGTTTGATGTCAATGTTATCTACCTCATTTATAACGATTTATTTTTAGATGTTTTTAATTTATATAGTATATTTTATAAGTAAGTCACTGATTACTAACTATAATTTAATATAAGATGAATAAAATGTAAATTCAGAAAGTATATGTTGATTTGTGCTTAATTTCAAAATTTTGATACTTTACCTACTACTTTTAAATTTTTGCGAAACGTTTTATTTTTAATCTCATATGAATGAACCTATTTTAAATTTTTTTAGAAAATATTAATTTGATTGTACCCAAGAATTAGTAAAAAATTGATTCAATGTATTATAAAAACTCAGCCACTGCAACGCGTGGCTGAGTATATATATATATATATATATATATATAATTATATATATATATATATATATATATATATATATATATATATATATATATATAAAGTACCCATATACATTCTGTAATTGCAATTGTACTGCAAATTAACATACATGTGATCTTGTAAAGTATAAAGCTTATTAATATTCTATTTTAAAAATCAATTAATATGTGCGAAAGGTTTTTTATGCAGAAAGATAATTGGGACTGAAAGAAGTGGTTCCGTACCTTCTCCCCGCTTCCAATTAAGATCAACATAATGAAGCAACATTTGCCGCGGGCAGTATTATTGTGAGGGTGGCCTCATTCTCTAGCACTGGGTTTCTGGACATCCGTGGGTTAAAAACATGTACACTCTTAATATATAACGTTCAAAGCATTACCGCTGGTGTCGTATGGATGAGGAGAGTAGAATGCCAGCTCAGGTGGGACTTCGTCACCTGACCATGATTCAAAATTACGAGGCGCTTGGAATATGCATGTATGTGACTGACAAGACAGATTTATTGAAGTTTCACATTTTTGGTAGCAATATTGAGAAAAATTAGATTGGAGATCAGATAAATATTTAAAAAACTATATTTTTAACAATTCTCCAAAAAATAATATTAATGTTGATTTGTAAGAATAAGATAGCAAATTATATGATTTTAAAATAAAAAAAGAATATCTTGCGTTGTAATGAAACGATAATATTTTGTAATTGATCGATAGAAAAGAATTTTTATACGAACAAATTCATATCTTATTTATGTATTGATAGTGTAAAATGAATACGTTTTATGTTTTTACATAAGATAAATGCATTTTAATTTGTACATAAAAGTATATTAGTGATTTTAAATCATATCAATATTCGTTTAAATTAATTGTCTTTATTTATAGTAGTAACCAATAAATAATAAACGAAAAGAAAATATTTTTACTTTGCGTCTTTTTACTTATTAGTTATTACATAAATGCGAACAATCAATGTATAATAGATTCAAGCTCTTAATGATTTATAACTTTTTTTGAATTTTTGGACAAGTATTTTTATCATCCCTTTAAAATTAAGGACTTAATATATTTAGAAATATCTTCTAAAATACCATATTTATGTTATAAAATATTTTGAAAATTGCTGTAACCTAATGTACCGTTTTGTTTCATTTCCTAACTCATAATAGTCATTCTATATGGTACACAGAAAATGATAAATAAAATGTATACGATACGTTACATTCCATCAACATTATATTCTTTCATACAATTTGTTAAAACTTCAGAACAAAATATTTCTAAAAATACTTCCTTTTAGAGAGATGTATCATTTCTGCCATAAGAAAATCCTTGTTGAACTAGTTTCTTTTTTTTATCTGAAAAGGATTTTCGATCAAAAGTCGAATTGGTTGAACTTATCCAAGTGTAAAAAAAGTAATTTTATCAAATAACGGGAAAGCTCCTACGTTCTTTTACATTCCTTCTTTTAAGAAAAATCGCAATAGTGTCCCAGCAAGAAATATAGGTAAAGTAACCTGTCGGAAAAGAGTCACAAAATGTTATCTGTAAGCTTTAAAATGTGGTGATATATTGATAACAAGAACCAAATTTGCTTTCAAACAGATAGGATAATTTCTTATATGGATATTTTTTATTTATACCTTTTTTATTCTGGTAGAAAAATATAAAAAAAATGTATTTTGTACAAAATGCATGAATTTTTTAATAGAAATAGATTTAATTTTAATTTATAATATACAAAACTAAGCATTCAAATAAGTGGGAAAATTAATAATAAAGTGTTTACCATATGCATTTTTTTATTTAAATAGTATTTCAGACAAGTGAAAATATTAAGGAATTATATGAGACCCAATAAAGAATACGCATATGTTAAGTACTGCTTGGCACTAAATATTATAAGTTTCTAATCAAGTCGTGATTACTTATTATGATTGATTATGATTAGTACGAGTTTATCGATCCACACACACAATTACGAGGACTGATAATCAAATGTAATTTGAATAAGCCCTGATTTAACTCAATAAGAATTATTATCACAGTCTGGGTGACATGGTTGGTTTGGACGTTCGTTCTCATTATCTGAAGGTGGTGAATTCGAATCCTGACCCAATTGACGATCAGTCATTTTCTCTAATGAGGCACGTCAAATATGCCGCAAACACAATGTCCTCCATGTAAACATACCTCAAGAGTTGTCAGGCTGAATTTGGAGTTTTCTGTTTAGTCCCTCCTTTTGAATTACGATGATTCACTGCTGGAATCGCTGTTGCAGTCACCATGTCTTCCATGTGAACATACCTCAAGAGTTGGCAGGCTGAGTTTGGAGTTTTCTGTTTAGTCCCTCCTTTTGAATTACGATGATTCACTGTTGGAGTCGCTGTCGCAGTCACCATGTCCTCCATGTGAACATACCTCAAGAGTTGGCAGGCTGAGTTTGGAGTTTTCTGTTTAGTCCCTCCTTTTGAATTACGATGATTCACTGCTGGAATCGCTGTTGCAGTCACCATGTCCTCCATGTGAACATACCTCAAGAGTTGGCAGGCTGAGTTAGGAGTTTTCTGTTTAGTCCCTGCTTTTGAATTACTATGATTCACTGTTGAAGTCGCTGTCGCAGTCACAATGTCCTCCATGTGAACATACCTCAAGAGTTGGCAGGCTGAGTTTGGAGTTTTCTGTTTAGTCCCTGCTTTTGAATTACGATGATTCACTGTTGGAGTCGCTGTCGCAGTCACTATGTCCTCCATGTAAACATACTTCAAGAGTTGGCAGGCAGAGTTTGGAGTTTTCTGTTTAGTCCCTCCTTTTGAATTACGATGATTCACTGTTGGAGTCGCTGTTGCAGTCACAATGCCCTCCATGTGTACATACCTCAAGAGTTGGCAAGCTGAATTTGGAGTTTTCTGTTTAGTCCCTGCTTTTGAATTACGATTGTTCACTGTTGGAGTCGCTGTCGCAGTCACAATGTCCTCCATGTGAACATACCTCAAGAGTTGGCAGGCTGAGTTTGGATTTTTCTGTTTAGTCCCTCCTTTTGAATTACGATAATTCACTGTTGGAGTCGCTGTTGCAGTCACCATGTCTTCCATGTGAACATACCTCAAAAGTTGGCAGGCTGAGTTTGGAGTTTTCTGTTTAGTCCCTCCTTTTGAATTACGATGATTCACTGCTGGAATCGCTGTTGCAGTCACCATGTCTTCCATGTGAACATACCTCAAGAGTTGGCAGGCAGAGTTTGGAGTTTTCTGTTTAGTCCCTCCTTTTGAATTACGATGATTCACTGTTGGAGTCGCTGTTGCAGTCACCATGTCCTCCATGTAAACATACCTCAAGAGTTGGCAGGCAGAGTTTGGAGTTTTCTGTTTAGTCCCTCCTTTTGAATTACGATGATTCACTGTTGGAGTCGCTGTTGCAGTCACCATGTCCTCCATGTGAACATACCTCAAGAGTTGGCAGGCAGAGTTTGGAGTTTTCTGTTTAGTCCCTCCTTTTGAATTACGATGATTCACTGTTGGAGTCGCTGTTGCAGTCACCATGTCCTCCATGTGAACATACCTCAAGAGTTGGCAGGCAGAGTTTGGAGTTTTCTGTTTAGTCCCTCCTTTTGAATTACGATGATTCACTGTTGGAGTCGCTGTTGCAGTCACCATGTCCTCCATGTAAACATACCTCAAGAGTTGGCAGGCTGAGTTTGGAGTTTTCTGTTTAGTCCCTCCTTTTGAATTACGATGATTCACTGTTGGAGTCGCTGTTGCAGTCACCATGTCCTCCATGTAAACATACCTCAAGAGTTGGCAGGCTGAGTTTGGAGTTTTCTGTTTAGTCCCTGCTTTTGAATTACTATGATTCACTGTTGGAGTCGCTGTTGCAGTCACAATGTCCTCCATGTAAACATACCTCAAGAGTTGGCAGGCTGAGTTTGGAGTTTTCTGTTTAGTCCCTGATTTTGAATTACGATGATTCACTGTTGGTATTGCAATGGCACACCCACTGGGTACCCCACTAAATAAGAAGCCATTACTCCCGCCACTTGTACAGCTGAAAGATGGAAACCCTAGTCGGCGGGCATTATACACTGACAGAATTATTATTACAAATTATTAAAAAATATGAGTTATTTCTTATATACTTAAATTAACTTGATTCAAATTAATATTTAGTGACTTTTTAAGTCCAGCCTCACTGATAATTGTCTTATTTTTAGTTAAGTTACCAACAAATAAAATGTTATTTGCAATCAGTATATCTCGGATCAAATATTTCCATCAGACATTTTACTTGGCAATAAAATAATTTTCGGAGCTTTGGCATGAATAGACATTTTGTTATATTCTACATACAAAATTTTTAGCTAAATATATAATAAAATATTAAATAGATATGTAAAATTTCTAAGTAACAAGATTTTTTTTAATAAACCGATTCAAATTAGTTAGATTAATTCATACATTTACATGCACTGCATGAAAAATTATAAATAAGTTTTATAAAATAATTAAACTAATTTTATAAAACTACTTATATAAAACAAAAATAGATAAACATTCGAGAAATTTAACCAGTTTAAATATTTCAAGAATATTATGTGGAACATTTGCAATCGAGCATACGTTATTATATCTACTGACAACTGTCTAATCATCAAAATCTAACACTAAGCTAGTGACTGAAGGTGTGATACAAATAATGATTTTTTGTTGTATTACACAAACACGTGGTAGTCAACTTTAAAATAATGTTTTAAATTCAGTGTTCAATGTTGATACTAGAAACTATTATACATGCCTCCTAGCAATAAAGAAGAAAGAGATTAACATTCGCAGTAATTTCTTTTTTATTATTCAAAGCTTCTACAATGAACAAAAAAACTGAACTCAACGGAAAAATAAAGACTATTTTATTATTCAAAAAGAACTTCATATTCAAAAATACGTTTTTAAAATAAACTTTCAATATAAACTAGCAAAGTAATTAAGATATGTTGTAAACCTTCGATAAATGAGAACATAAGAGATTTATTTAATATTTTTTGTAAAAAAAAAATTAAGAAATGGAGAATCGCAAAAACAAATAAAAAAAATAGAGAAAAGCAAGATATATTCAAAATATTATTAGGAATTGGAAAGAAATATTTAAAATTTACAACTTAAGTCAAGGTATAAAAAGGTTCTTATAAAAATATTTCCGCAGGAAAAATCTTCAGATTATGATGGTATATCCTGTTGCGAAGGAACCTTGAGGAAAATATTTTATTTACAAAATCTACCCGAATACTTTGGATAGATTCACTATTTTCAATATTTCATGAATCGCATCGTTATTCTTCTGCATCAAATTTTCTTCTCGAATACTAGAGACATTTAATGATATCCTTCACGGAGAAAAAAGTTTTGAGCAAAAATACATATTCCTAGTTTTTTTTACAGAAATACTTTACTGTCGAAAGGATGTTTTAGTTCCTAAATATGTGTCTGATATGTATAGAAAATTCAAAATTCCCCTTTCTTTCAAAACTATTAAAATTAAAGTACTGAAAAGTGTACAATTAAATAAAATAAAAAAATTAAGACCATTGATTAACATTTTTTCCATTGGAAAATGCTTCTATTGTACAGAGGGAATACACCCAAGTTTCATTCTCTGCTGTAATTTTTTTTTTTATAATTTTTACAATGCTTCAAGTATCTTTCCATCGTAAAAGTTTTTACGAAAGTGCATTAATGAGAAAGTTCTACATTGTCTTTCTTATACGCGATTGTATGTTTTCTAAGCCATATAAAAGTATCTCGGGATTAAATAATATAACACCTTGAAATTCAGTTACTATATTAAGCATGAAAGGTATAAAATAGTGTGAAATATTAAAATGTAAATTTAATGATGTTTCAGCTTTTCGAGAACAAAGTGAAAAAGTCGTATTTTATTCATCCTTTAAATATATATATAATATGATTTGGCTATGAGGATTAAAGTCCTGTTGAATTATAAGATGGAATAACTTAACTTTTAAATTTATATATATATATATATATATATATATATATATATATATATATATATATATATATATATATATATATATATATATATATATATATATATATATATATATATATATATATATATATATATATATATATATATATATATATATATATATATTATTATTTATTAATTGTATTCAAATGATAGATTTTGTTTTGAATTTTTTATTGCAAATATATATATATTTGCAATAAAAAACTGAAAACTAAATCTATCATTTGAATACAAATAATAAATAATAAAATATTTAATACATATATTAAAAATGAAGCATTATTTTTGAAAGGTTGAAAATAACATTATTAATAAATAAAACTGCGTATATATCCTATATATATATATTATATATCAATATAGTGTTTAGATTAAATTTATGTCATTATTTCAATAAAAAGAAACCTTACTGCACTTGTGAAGATACTTTCACTGGTATTGTATATACTAGTGATATATAATACCAGAAAAAGCGAAAACAGAGAACCCCAAGGAAAAATCAATTTGTTAATGCTTCATAATACTAAAATTTGGTAACCAAGTTTCAAAATATTGGAATAATTCGTAGAAGAAAAATTAATATGCAACACTTTTCTACAGATCACAAAGGAACGTAAACTGCTTTTGATTAAATTCATTGGAAAAGGTAATTAAAATTGCAGCAAAGAATTTGATAAGATTAGATAAGTGGAAGTCATATAAAATAAAATATAAAAGTAATAAAGGATGAGTTAGCCCATTTATGTTCTCACTGAATTTCATATTAAAAACATATTAAGAAATATTAAGTGTAAAACTAATGTTAGTAATAAAAATTACAATTGCTTGTTCGGTAATTGCTTTTATATGAATACAAATATGACATTGTCAAATGTTTCCTAATATATCAGCTTCTATTTTGATCTCTGTACAATGATTATTGTAGGATTTTTTGCTTAAATCACGTGATATCATGCCCGTCTAAAACAATTCTTTACAAAAAATTGCAATTTGACAGTGATCCAAAATTTTAAATAAAATTCTAATAACTGAAGCCTCTTTAATTTGGAAAATATAATGATCGCAAATATTGGAAAAAGAATATGTTGTTGTTGCTAATCCTAGATGATCCAATTTTAATACTACACCAACTTCACAAGTCCATAAACATAAGAGGCTTTGAAAAAGAATTTTCCACGTCAAAAATCAAGCAGTTCAATATATGCTTTTTCAGCTTTACATTTTGTGTACAGACTAAAAGTCTTTTAACCCTGCACAAATTAGAGGCTTCTTAGGTGACCACTGGCAAAGCGTGAGAAACAAGTCTGTTGGCCTATAGTTCCCTCAAAAAATGAAAAGAATAGGTAACCACTATTGCCTTTTCACTCTCTTTGGAATATATTGACCTGGACGTTCGTAACTGGAGTTAAATTTATTTAGTTAAATACTTAAAATATAATCAAAAGGAAATGATAAAGTATTTCTGTATACATAAACTCCTGAAAACACATAGGCATATAGTAAATATTATCGTTATATGCTTAAATATTTTCTTCTTACTTTAAGTTTTATAACATCCAACAAAATTTTTGAAATTAACACACATGAATTCTGTTTACATGTCTTATTTAATACGAATAAATAAATAATATTTTGTAATGTTTAATTTATCCTAGTCTTACTTTTCTTTGTGATCTTGCTCTGTTGTATTCTTTTTGAAACAATGTCTTTAAGTTTAATTTCATACATTTAAAGGACTTGAAAATATCTAATATTTGCACATTGACGTTGTTTTCAATAACAAAAAATAAAACATTACAATATATTAAATAAAATGATATTAAGAAACTTGATCAATATATTAATAAATACTGTAAATTGGAAGCAGAATAGAAAATTATTTTAGGCTGTAATCTTAATATTATAAATGACATCTTTACATATTTTTTCAAGAAAAATAACTATTTGTTTTGTTCATGCGCTTCGTGTAGATTAAAAGAACTTTTCTCAGATTCATTAAATCTGAAAATTAGCTATAGATGTACTAATTTCAAAAGTATATGATAGAAAATATAATTAAAGGAAATGAGGATTAAAATAAATTAAAACAAACATTAAATTACTATATTAACATTTTCTCTAAAAGATATAATAAATTATATCGATATAATTTTAGTCTATACAATCTATAATGGATTTTGTATATAGATTTTATGTAAAATATCATATGGATTTCCTTGAAATTGTTAACAAGAAAATTCATAACATAATACAAGTTTTATTATTTTACTCAGTATAAATGTTTCATATTATTCTTCGGTAAAAAACGACGGAACTGCACAGGTTTGGCATGATTTCCAATTTTCTCGCCAAAGCTCCACAGCAATCTCGCTAACCTAAATTACGTCACTACGCTAGATATCCGATTACTAAATACCGCGATTGCATTCGAACTTCAACTTTGGAATTGCGCGCTATTTCAAATTCCAATTATCCAATTTTGGAATATTTTGGAATTTTAATATAACGGGGAGTTGCGCCCACCTTAAAAAAAACTTCAGTGTAGTGCCACCTACTACAGTGAAAACCGGGCAATAAAGCTAAATTTCTAATAACAAATTGCATTTTTTATTCAAAATCGAATTTTAATTAAATGGGCGTGTGAGGCCCACCTTCAAAAAAATTCCGTATAGCACAATATAACACTAACTGTAAAAACACGCAATACAGCTTACTTAACAATGTATATACTTATGTGAACATACATTTTTATACAAACTAGAAATTACCACTCTGAATCAAAGCTTAATAAAAAAAATAAAATAAATAAATAAAAAATTCTCCCTTAATTATGAGCGTTTGGCAATCATCACAACCTATGCGAGAATAGACCGTTTCTCTATTGCTTTAGAAAACTCTTCTATGACGTTTTTATAATTTCTTTGATACACATACTTCACGAAATAGAAATCAAACTGACCGTGCATATGATTAGTACCCCACTTAGATTTTTTAATGGTCAACCAAACAAAAATTCGAAATAATATAACTTTAAAAACACTCCAATCTACCTTTCAAAAAATTTAAACATTATTTGAAAAATTCCAAACAATATATCTTTATAAAATTCCAAATAAGGTTAGTTTAAGGAAATTTGAAGTCCAATAATGGGAACATTAACATAATAAATAAAAATTATTCATTAAACTCTTAAATGGTTGGACCCAAAAAGAATTTTGCTCATGTTATAGGATCACCTTACGTTATAAAACGAAAATCACGTCATGCGAACGCATTCCGAACCGTTAAGTCAGTTTGGCGAACTTTATCGCACGCTTGGCGCATTTTACACTGTACAGTTCTCTAAGCTCAGGCGTATTCTTTTCTTACTTTGTTACGTGTGTTTAATTGCCTAATTGTAATTTTAGTCAACAATAATTATCTAAATAAAACATACTCCGAAGTAAAGACTGAATATTTAGTTTTTTTATTACTGAATAGCAGTTTTTTTTTTTTTTTTTTTTAAGTTTTGGTGACAATTTTAAATAAAAACTATTCGTATTTAGGTAATTAAATCATTCCTAACAAAAAATACAGTTTTAAAAGTCAAAAAGAGTTAAATTTATAGATAAATACAGCGTAAAACATTTAGTTACTTATTAATTAACTTTTATTAATTATAAGATTGCTATTCTACTTATCACGCTAGGTTCATCACTTTTCCATTAAGGTATCAAATGCAATAGGATATCAGTCTAAAATATGAAAAAGCTCATTACCTGAAAAGAACTTGCTGAAACTGCAATTAAGAAGTTCGAATTAAAAAATATATATAAGTAGATGCTCGGTACTATTTCTTCGAGGGTTTCATCAAGACACCGATGATTTTATTTGAAGGTAAGTCTCGCTGTTTGTTACCATCAACTCGTTCCGCCTCTATGGCTTAAATGACCATAGCTATCGTTTAAATAAGTGATGATTTCAAAATCTCAGTTGGAAGGGTTTTAGTTCATAATGACATAGAGTATTCGTGACCCATTACATCCACAGTATATGGAGTTGGTGAAACAAACAATTGCAGACATTGTTTTCCAGCTTCAAAATGTCTTATTAATTAAAAAAAATTATCAACATAATTCATTTTTCTAACCTAGAAAATTATCCTTGTGATGAAATAAAAGACTATGCATATTATTAATTTATATTGAATGAAATTGTTGGAGATACGTTAAGAAGGACTATTTTAAACTAAATGACAAAGATAATAAACAATACAGAAAGCTTATAAGAAAACTTTTAAGTACATTACGCTGAGCAAATAATTTATGTAATTTGAAGAGAAACTGGCGATATTCATCACATTTGTATAAATATATCAGAACATCATATTTAGATTTAAATATAAATTATATAAATTGTTTCATGAGAAATATTTATGCGCTCGACGTATGTGTCACAGAGCACTTTCTTGTAATTTACATTACAAAAAAGATAATAACGTTACTAATATTTTACAGAAGATGTACAAGCGCTTATGCAAGATATGCACTCAGATAATTCATAATTTAAATAGATGAAGCAAAATTTAGATAAATAGCTTGATCGAAAATTAAATTAAATTATGTAAAATTAGTAAACAATATAGTTTTGAGAAATCCTGATTTTGAAAATCTTTCCTGTACATAATTTTAAAATTCAATGTGATGCATGATATACTTATTAATAAATGTTTCAAAATAAAAATGAAATAGGTGACTATTTTTCATGAATGTTGCTGATTCCTAAATATTCTTCATTTTTATGTGAAGTAAGATACCTAAAACAGGAATATAAAATAAAATTGTGTTTTTATATATAACGTTATATATTTCATTTAAAAACTTTCTTTCTAAAAGAGTTGTTATCCGTACAAAGGTTGGCCCAATAATATATATATATATATATATATATATATATATATATATATATATATATATATATATATATATATATATATATATATATATATATATATATATTTGGGCCAACCTTTGTACGGATAACAACTCTTTTAGAAAGAATGTTTAGAGTTACAGCATGTGGAGCACACCATTATAAATAAATTAAATATTGATATAAATGAAATTAATATATGCATTTATGATCAGTACAATTACTTTAGTCTTCTCGGAAAAGATCTTTTAGATAGAAATGTTAAAGTGTTACCAATTCTCATTTCTAATCGTCTATCTGATATAACGATAGTCATCAAGTCTACATAAGGGTATATATCAGATAATAAAATTTTGTTAGAAAGCAACAGCCATCTAAAAGGCAAACTATTTGGTTAACTCTAAAACATAATACGATGAAAGAAACTAGTACTTAAGCAAATATGAACCGTAGTCAGAAGTGGTAAGGAAATAATGATTAATATTTAAGAGTCAGTCCAAAATATTAGTTATTAATATTTTATAGTTTATGTATATATATATATATATATATATATATATATATATATATATATATATATATATATATATATATATATATATATATATATATATATATATATATATATATTATATATATGCGCTCGAGATTCTGTGAATGCCAACACAGTGGCCCTCGCGGTTACAGTTATAGTGACAGAAACTCGAAATTTTCGAATGGCAACGTCTACTTTTTACCATCGCAAAATGTTCAGCACATGCGAAAACCCTAAAAAGCGTTGAAACGGTACCGATATGTCTAAAAACGGACGTGTTCTGCAAACACAAAAAAGAGTTCTGAAAACCGGCCAATAAAACACGATCTGAGCGCACGCAATAAATTTGCATGTGACAGAGTCAAGAAACCAATCACAGAACGCCGGTCGCCAGATATTCAGCGTAGGAAGCCTATAAAATACCAAGCGGGTATGCGAAGTCGTCATTCGGGAACTTGCACATGCCGACGATATGAGTCTTCCTAGGAAAGTTCGCAGTGAATTGATCAAACTCTATTACCAAAATGGGATGAACGCTGCGGAAGCCTTGCGTGTGTATCGCCGCAATCATCGACAACGACGCGGCCCATGTACTCTGCAAGCTCTGCGTGATTTAGTGCGGAAATTCGAAGATACAGGCTGCACCTGTGACAAACAGCGCTCCGGACGGCCATCTGTTTCTGAGGACGTTGTCATGGAAGTGCACCATACAGTGACTGCAGGACACACAGAAACCGCAAGAGGCATAGCGCGCGTGTTGGATATTCCGAACTCAACGGTCCGCAAGCTCTTGCGCTCGGTACTTCACATGTTTCCCTATCGGCTCCAGCGCGTCCAGATGTTGGAGCCGGGTGACCCACAACAACGTCTGGACTTCGCAAATGCATTTTTGTTACGATATGATGCGGATAACGACTGACCACTTCGCATACTATGGACGGACGAGGCGCATTTCACCTTAAATGGCAGCATTAACACAAAGAATTGTGTGCACTGGGGAGAGACGAATCCTCATGCTGTGGCGCCAGTACCGTTATTTGACGCCAAAGTGACTGCGTGGTGCGGCATTACAGCTACATTTGTTCTGGGCCCGTTCTTCTTTGAGGAAACGACCCCGACTGGCCCTGCAACATGTTCTGTAACGGGCCCTCGGTATGCAGCCATGCTGAAAAATTATGTCTTACCGGAGTTGCGTCGGCTGAATGCACTCAATGACATTGTTTGGATGCAAGATGGCGCACCTCCACATATAGCGAGGTCAGTTAAAAGGCTCCTGGATCAGCATTTTGGTGATCGCATCATCTCACGCTATTATCCTTTTCCGTGGCCTGCGCGATCCCCAGATCTGACGCCCATGGATTTCTGGTTTTGGGGCTATCTCAAATCCAGAGTTTATCTGTGCAATCCTCAAACATTGTCGGACTTAAAGGATTCTGTACGGCGTGAGATTGGAAACATCCCTCGTGCCATGTTGCGTGCAGCGACATTGTCCACCGTCTCCCGCATGCAATGCGTAATTGCCTGTGATGGCACTCATGTGGAAAATGTTTGAAATTAATAAAGATTTTTTTCTCTATGTGTTCTCATCATTGAGCAGTGTCTTGTCTCTGTCGTATGCATTATTCCTCCGTGCGCCTTGAAGAACTGTTTGTATGTGTATAACACGTCGGTTTTCGGACATATCGGTACCGTTTCAACGCTATTTAGGGTTTTCGCATGTGCTGAACATTTTGCGATGGTAAAAAGTAGGCGTTGCCATACGAAAATTTCGAGTTTCTGTCACTATAACTGTAACTGCGAGGGCCACTGTGTTGCCATTCACAGAATCTCGAGCGCATATCTCAAAATAACTATATTTGAAGTATCATCTTGATCGGTTAAATAAAATTTACGCTAGAAGTGCAGATGTTGGCAAAGTTTTTTTATAATCACCCTGTATTTCTTAAATATTGCTGACTCTTTTTTTAATGATGTAGAACATTTCAGCATTTTGACATAAGTATTCTTTGTTAAAAAAAGAAGATTTTAATTGGTAAATACAAAACAAACAATTTAAGGCAAAAGTATATAATATTTTTTTTTTTACTTTTATTGAGACATTTTTAAGTAGCGTCTGTTTTTTAAGAAGAGAACTAGTGTTAAAATCCTGGATTAGCTATATAAACTTTATTTGTTTGAAACTCTATCCCCTAATTATTCTAAAACATTTTGTAAAATATTCTGATTTGTCATAATCTCATCTCGTTAATAGTATTTTATGTAAGTTATATCTAACAGAAATATGCTAATTACAAATTATCACGTAAATAGTTATAAATGTTTCAATATATTTCTTTAAATATCCAAAACTATATTTTTTGCACAAAAAATTTTTAAAATAATAGAATTTTAAGAAAAATATTTTGTCTTATTTCCTTGAAAAAATACTAATTTCGAAATAAGATATTTAATTGGTTGTGCAATATTGAATTCAATTTCCTCTTCGTATATTTGCTTTTATGTTATCTATAAAATCCATCAAGTAAAAACAAAAACCTTCAAAACAAAATTGTGTGGAAACAATATCTCCATAGCAACGACAAAGAGAATAAAAACAGGTGATTTTGGAATCTCGTTAGAACTTAAATATATGAGATTTCATCCTTAGTAATCTGAACCCATTTCTGTGCCAAATACTAGCATGGAAATTCATTTTGTTTCATTAAACATGCTCATAAAAGATGTGACAGTCAAATTGCAAAAGTTATAAACTTATTCCAAATTAGAACTGGGTGAGTTTAAGTAGAGGATCAAATTAGGAAGACACTGCAAAAGTTTCAACAATGTGTCCCTTTTGAAATAAATTTAGCCACAAGAAACATGAGAGATTTTTATTGTAAAGTAGTTGAACAAAAGAATTTCAATTAAGTAGGCGTTGATCAAAATAAATAATTCTATGTTCTTTTAGTATAACATATAGACTTTATCAAAGGTACTAAGGGTATTTTAGATTCTTGAAAAAGTAAGACTAAAATTGAAGTTTATTGATAGATATTTATTCGTGTGATAAAGTATGAATATATACTTTAAAAAATAATATAAATGATTTTAATTCATAAACTATAGATTTATTTGGGTAAATTAATCTCGATTAAATTCAAAAACCTTAAAATATATTTTTAAAATTTTAATTTCATAATAATTATTCTTTTACCTATTCTCTATCTTTATGTGGTTTGATTTCAGCGAAATTCAATAAATTATTATAAAATTATAAGAGCAATATAAAAAAAAATTCACTTTTTCATGATTCCCAAATTCCCGTAATAAATTTTAGACTTTCTATAATAATTTAACAAATACGATGTGATACATCTGACTGCATATTGTGAATAAAATAAACATTTTTAATTTTAAAACGTAGTATATTTTTAATTTCTTTTTAAAAATCCATTATCGAAGTTTTTTAGGAAAAAAATTCGCTACATTATTCAGAAACTTTATTCATTAAATTGTTTTTTATATATGTTAGTTCAATTAAAACTGAAATCGGAAAATGAATTTAAATATCATTAATGGAATCATCAATTTCTATACATAAAGTGCTTATTCTGTTTGTTCATCGAATTCTTAACCTGGGCAAAATTAAAAATGAGTGCACGAAAAGAAATGACGCGTATATCACAATGATGGTTTCTTACTGCTAATTTAATATAAAAAGTAGGAGTAATTTTGAAATTTTGATTACACCATTATAATTAGTTTGAAATATAATTAGTGCTGATTCAAAGTGACAGTGAAGTTTATTATGCCTCGATATCATTAATTTAAGCTATGTAAAATTCTTTCTGTTCCGGAATATTTCTCGCTTCAATAAAAAATTTCTCAATTTCTCGTTTTAAATTAGTCATCCTAACACGTAACAACTGAAAATAAATATGTTTTTCTATATTTTGACACTGCAGTAATTTTCAAATGTTTCATTTTAATATAAAATTTCTTTTTAATAATGATATTCACTGTTATTTTAAATTTTTGAAGTATTTCTTGTGCTCTTTTCAGCAAACGCGTCTTTGCCATTACCAAAATGTCACCTGGAAGAGAAAGAAAATGAATATAAACACAAAAATAAACATTCCTAATTTCAGAATTTAATACTAAATTAAAAAGAGTATTCAAGCATTATACACATCATTCCATTTTCTTATAACTAATTTAATAATAAAGCTCATTTTATGATGCACAAATCATTTTCAAAAGTTAATTAATTGTTTTGTAATACGTTCACATTTATGCATTTAACTGTAAAAAATTAGGCTTTCACGTTAAAACTATCTTTAAACTAAGTTCATAGAATATATACAGCAAACACAAGCCTATCGACATCCTGATGGGCCGATATCGGCATTGTCGGATATGAGTCGGCATTGGCAAGCTGATTTTGTAATGATAACGATTTCATACCGGGAAACGACATCAAAACTTTATACTTTAATGATATCGGAAACAAGTATCGGTCCTAATGTGGCTAACTGCCGGCAAATTGTGAAAGCATTTTGACGATGTAGGCCAGATACATGCTTTCCTATTCTGGGGCGAATATCATATGAGATATCGATCCCATTGCGGAATTGTTAAAGTTAGTGGCATTATCAAATTTTTTTTGGAATTCAAGACATCATTGTTACAAATGCAATAATGGCATTAAAAATCGAAATTATTAAAATGATTTGATATTTGAGAAGCTCTTTGTCTTAATATTGCATTTAATATTCACACTGATTATTAATAAAATTGTTTTATTTCTACTATTGTAAAACAATTATTTAATAAAAAATAATTTAAACTTAATTTTTTTAATAAACAATTATTTTGAATGATAAGAACTTTTAATTTAAAATAAATAATAAGTTTATGATCATTTGAACAATTACATTAAAGAAACTTATTTCTCAAGTATAAAAAGTACTTTCGGGACCGTGTTCCTAGTGGTTAGTGTATCGGCCTTCTGTCTATAAAAGGCCGGTTTCGATTCCTGATGCCGCCAAAAACCCTACGAGTAGATGCGATATACGTGCTTGTTAAATCTGAGGAATCGAAACTCCTGTACTCAGTCGTTGTGCAGTTACCATGGTTGTAATGATCTGGGGAATATTTCCTCCTCCTTCAGATCAATGTCAAAATTGAGGGAGTGGATCCTCTGGTGCTGCCATCTATGGGAGAAGTTTGGTGCAAAGTCGTTCTTTCACCTCTGTGGTACTCTGGTTAAATGAAAGACGCACTCTACTCACTTAAATTCGCATAGTAAACTGCAAAGAGAGCTCCAGCACCACTCGTATCAGCGAGTCGATTTAGACCCTTATTGTAACCGGCATTGCTGTGTTTGCTGGTTATACTTAAACATATTTTGTATTTAATATGCAAAGTAATGAATTCGTTTCAATTCTTGCGTCAATTAAAATAAAAATATTGCACTAAAAATTCCATTTGAATATTACATATTAATGGAGAATATTTTGAACAAAAATATGTTCAAAATATTCCGCATCCGTAATACTATAATCGCACACGATTAAAATTCATGTTAAACGAAATTTTAACCAGCAATCTTCTTATTTCGATTTCATATTCAAGAATAGTAGGATAAAATTCCAAATAAATGTAATTTGAAATTAATATAAAGTCGATTACTTTATAAAAAAATCCTCAAAATAAAATATATCAACTATATAATCATTCATAACAGACATAGAATTTGTATATTGTCTAATATATTTTACTCTTTGATATGCATTTTCTTTTATTCATTTTTCATTCAGAAGTCACATTTTCACACGAGAGCTTATTAGACTAAGGCCAACAGCTTAAAGTGGATTGCGAACCACAACATATATAACATTTCCGTAGTAGTAGGATGGAATAATATTTTAAACGAAGATTTCAAAATTCCAATCACTTTGTTATTACCATGTTCCATAGGATACTGATTAAAAGAATTTTATTCAGTAAATTATTTGATATTAAGAAACGTATTTTTTAACTACGGACACGAAGATTACACAAAAGTCACTCGAGCAATTTTCGTACACTAACTTCCACATTCCGCTCACCAAGTTCAAAGGTTTCTTTATATCCACAAGAAATATGATAAAGTTTCTATAATAAATGATGTTTTGATAATAAAACCAAATTTATGATGTTAACAGTAAAAAAATCATGTAACCTTTTATTGTTTATCTAATTAAAAATCTATCTTGAGAAATATGTTTAATGAGATAGCAAATATTTATGCAGAATAATTTTTTCAATATGATCATTTTGGTGTGAGGTGAGTACTTACTCATGATTTGGTATGAATTTGTTGTATGCAAGAAGTGCTGCATGTAATTCCGTATATATAGATTATTTACAAAGAGATACTTGCAGTTTTATTCGCAAGTTGACATGAGTTTTATTGAAACTTGGTAATTTTTTAGTATACAGCTTTTTTCATATTTTCATTTCATCGTTTAATCCAAAACATCAAAAATAATTGGTATAAAGAAATGTTCATAATTATGGAATTAGAAATAGAAGTTTAAGAATTGTTCTTTTGATTTAAAATGAATGTTTGTAATATACGTTTGTAATACATTAAAATACCAATTAAAATTAAAAAGAATAATGTTTAGTTAAAAGTAACATCTACTTTAAAAAAAAATAATTTCGTTAATTATACTCGTACATTATTTTAAAAGAAACTATTTCGTGAAACATATTTTAAACACAAAAATATGTGAGAATCATAGAGTTAAAATTTCGTCTCATACTTAATCTGTTTCTATTGAAACTATTTTTTTTTTTTTAGTTTTATATAAATGTACTGTAAGATGAATTTTTTTTCATTTACATTTTAATTATAGATGATAATTTACTAGTTTAAACACTGTCGGGAATATAATTTGTATAAGTATTATTTTACCATACATTTATCTAGATTTTTCTGAATTTTTTCAAATTAAGAAATATATTAAACTGATTAAATGTAATTTGTTTACAATTTCTACTACTTAAAAATTATTTAGTATATTTATGTAAAAAAATTTTTTCATTTGCATTGGAATTACAATAGATCTCGTAAAATTCTAATAATATTTGAAGATGAGTTTATTTTCAACATTACAAAACATGTAGTAAAAGTACATAAAATCTTCATTTAATCTTTGAAATATTTCATTAACTACTAACTAGTAAAATATTGTTAAAAATTTTCCTGATCTAACTATTATAATTTTCAAGAAACCAACTAGCTATTGTATGATTACTCCTGTAATTGTAAAATAACCAGAACTCAACTTAATTAGCCAATTATATATAATTTTATAAATGAAAATATATCTCCATTATCTGTGTGGGATAAGAAAAATCATCCAGTAGACTAACAATTGTACTTGAAGTTTAACAATTCTTACGATATCTTATTAAGAAATGTTCTCTATGGGAATAAAGCATTTTTGTAAGATGCAATCTGCCCCCTAAGCTTACACAAAGAATGATGATATCAAGAACTCATTAAATCGGATTTTCCTCTAATTATCCAGTTCCTCTAATAATCCTTTCTTGCTAAAGTTGTTTCTATCGTAAAAGTCCTTGTCTGCCGTAAACTAGAATAATGTTGTTTGCAGTGTAACAATCAAAAAAGATAGGGAAATAAACTATATATTAAATCTTATGCATTGTGTGCATGCTTTTGTCTACTTTCTGTATTACACCATCAGACAACACACATATTATATTCTCATTAAAGAACTATTCTTAAGGTGTTATTCTATCATTAGTTTCATCTTACCAAGTGGCTATTTTGGCCAAATGGCTTTTTTGGCATGCAATGACTTTTCACTTATCTCAAAGTTTGGAAAAGAGTCCAATGAATTCTTCACCTTTTGTTTTAATCATGGATGTGATAGTATAAATATAGGAGGAATAAAATTATACACTGTCGATTAAGAGTTATAAGAGCAGTTAATAAATATTCGATACCATTTCTGCAAAAAAGTTGATTATGGTTTTCTTAATATATAAGAAAGATGATAATTTGAAAGTTGACGTTTTTAGAAAAACACAACACCAAGTGGCTAAATGTCTATTATTCAAAAAATTACTGTATTCCTGAATTAAATGAAAAAAAATGAATTACTGTATAACTGTCTGTTAATGTCTGAAGATATCATGAAGACAATTCATACGAAGAATTTTGTATGGCAGTAAGCAAATACATGGGATTGCGAAAACACATGTTATGAATTCGAACATGGCATGTCACACTCGAATATCTTGTTAAGAGAAATTCATAATATAATATGTACTGCCTACCAGTAAAAAATGTGTACATCAATGCAAATAAATATCCTAAAAAAGTTTAACTTGAATATAAATACCATTATAGAAAATTGATTTATAAAATAACAATATAATTACCAATATATTGAAAATAAAATTTTAAACATTCTTAAAAAAACTGAGTAAAATGTAACTAAAGTAAAAAAAGTATTAAATAAAAAATTATTTCTTATATTTCATTTCTTTTTCATAACATTAATGCTTTTTTCTGGCAACGGAGGTTCGTCGATAATTGATTCATTATACTTCCAGAAGAAGTTCGCCATTTATCTTAAGTCGGCAATCGGGCGGACTAATTCATTCTCTAAAGAATTGATAATAACGCATGTGTAGAATTTCTTGATTAAGAGATTTAAACGTTTCCTCATTAACAGCTATAAATCAATTAAAATTTTAAACATTTTCTAATTAATAATTTTTTAGTTAATATGAAATTACTATTAACTAATGTTTTAACTACTACTATTAACTAATTTTCTACTTATAAAGACAAATGCTTAGCTTAGTGCTTGAAATATACTACTCCAAATTATTATGTTAGCTCCCTTAAAGTATGTTTGATATGCTGCCTGAAAAAATAGTGTTTAATATAATTTATGTCAGTATGAATATAATAATTAAGCATCAATTATCTATCATTGATTTTGTATAACATGATTTTCGTAGAAGACAGACTTTATAGGATAAAGTAAATATCCTTGGAAGAAACCTCTTCAAAGTAATATGAAAGATGAAACGTCGATTTGACATTTGTGTCAAATAATTTTGCAATATTACTTGAAATTGTAATCCTTTAATTCAATAAACCAAGTTATCTATGTAAAATAAAACACATAAAATTCAATGAATTCTACATACCATATATCCTGAACTTATTTGAAGTCAGTGTTATAAAAAATGTAGTTGATGCCAAAACTGTGTGTGTAAAAAGAGAAAAAAAATAGTCTAAAAAATTGATTATCTTTTTTTTTAAAAAAAATCAATAATTTCTTAAGCATTTTTTTCAGAAATACTTCCAGATACTGAGGATAAAATAACAGAAATATGTTATTGTTTGCGTTTTTGAAAAGCTGGGTACCATCGTCTGAAGCATCAATAATAATGACTATAATTTTATAAAGTAATTCAACATTGGTGAATTTGAAAAGTTACTTATTAATGTTATATTCATTTTGGATAAAATTAAATGAAGTCTTAATTGACCTGTCCTTATTTAGCACATTGTGTTCACACTTATTTTTGTAACCTAAACACTTCTTCATTCTATTTTACCTTAAAATAAACAAATGTTATTCTTTACGTAGATAATGTTTTCATTCTACTAAGTATGCAATATGAAAAAGAAGTTTGCATAATCTAATTTTGCTTCTCAAATTCGTTACCTCAATTTATTATATGAACAGTTATTATTTTAATCTTCCTTGCTACATTGCAATCAAATAAAATTGATTCGCATTAACACAGTCAGCCAAAAATGCTAAATCTTTGTCCTTTTTTAAAATAGTACAGGTAATTAAAAGTCAGTTGTTCACAATTAATATAATAAAACATTTTTGACTTAGTTTCTATTGTAATAATTAAATTTTTTGCAATGTATGTAATGTATATAAAAAACAACATTATACAAACAATTATTATTATATAAATTATATTTTAATTAAAGACTGGAAAGTTATTATAACAAATACATAGATTAACGCTAATTAATTCTAGAAATGTGTCAAAAATCTATAAAATCACTGCAAGTTACTAAATGATTAATAAAGAGAGACTATCTGATGGTCTCTTTCTTGTAATATATGATTAAATTTTTAAATACTATTTAATATTTTAATTTTTTAAATATTATTCAAAGTAAGGTATCCTTTAAACCATTTAGTTAATGTTCATTTATTCTTCAGTTGTAGAAATTGAATTTGTACAAACGTGTATGCTTTTATTTAATTCTCATGATTCTGCATTTTCAACTCACCATAAAAATGAACAATTAAACCGTGTCGCTGCTAACCAAAAATAAATTCTTCTAAGACCTAATCAAGTGTTAAATGTTTCTAAAAAACAAGCATGAAAAGTTATTTACGGGAAATCTCTTCTAATTATCTCGCCTTTTAATTATCTCCAATTTTTTCCCTTCCGTTCACTATACGAAAATACTGTACTAATTAGAATTAGCGAAGTAAGAACGTCTTTAACCCGACAATATCAAATGAATCGTTGTTAATTAAGCTGAAAGGAAGGAAATGAACGAAAATTAAGCCTTTCTTCTTCTTTTTGTTTACGAGTGTTTAGTTTCAATAACTGTATCTTGAAAAAAATATAATCTTCTACATTTGTAAATAAATCAGATCTTATTAAGAATAATAACTATTACATTCTAATTCGACACCAAGTTGTTTTTCATTCAATAATTAACTAACGTAATTATTGTAATTTAATTGTTATGATTAATTTCAGACAAAAATTCGAGAAAACATATCAACGGCGATTAATTTTTTACTCTGCATTTATGAAATATAATGAGAGAAATATTTGCTATTTTTCATTATCTAAATTACAAAAGTGTAACAGAATGCGAAGTATATTATAATAAATAAAATTATAGTTTATATATATATATATATATATATATATATATATATATATATATATATATATATATATATATATATATATATATATATATATATATATACACTAATGAGCAATTTTAATTGAAAAATAGATTAAATTGAAAATTTAATTTTATTAAAGAAAATTATGAAATGAGCATCTTTGTAAAAAATAGTTTTGCCAGTATATATAACAGTATAATTTCTCAGATGCTAATTTAATAATTTTTTCTCTTTATCTATCAATCGAAAATTATTTCTATACACAGCTATCCAATAACATACTGTTACTAATTTATAGACATTAATCGAGATTCTAAGCGGCTTTGGCGAGATTCTTGGCGATTTCGCGAGAAATTGAAATTTATGGAATAACCCATCACCGAGGCTCTAAGACCAATATTAAGTGAGACAGCCTAAAACCTTCCAGAATTTTGGCTACATTCTTAGATTCCCTCCTAAATAGGTATAAATACCGCCGCACGACATTGAAGAGTGAGTGCATAGAATCTTGAGCGCGAGTCAAAGTGCATGGAAGCTACTGTCTGTCTGAGATTTTCGATACTTTTGTGATTGGAAACTATTTCCTGTGTTGTATTAGCTGAATTGGAGTTGTGTAATCGTGACATCTACAGCTGGAATTTACTATATATTGTTGAATTTGCTACGAATAAAAGTATTGTGATTATTAAGAGATTGTTTATCGACTCTCAACCAACACAACCCCCTCCCAGAGCGGGGTACTATACTAATGTCTATTCATTCACACAATTTTAAAACAATAATTTTTAAATCATTTCATACCACATTTGCCATCAGTTTTTAGGTTGTCTTCATTCTAGACTAAAGTAAACGATAACGGTAATGATAAATTAATGCATTGAAACTAAACCTGTGCAATTTTCAGAGTTCAAAGAAAATTTTAACTAACCATATTATAACATAAATTATCTTATAAAGACTGCAATTAATAATATAGTGTACTATTGCTTGCAATGGATGGGAATGATGTTATGAAAGCATGGTTCTTAAATTTGTGACTTTTAAAGATGACTTCATGGGGAAGAAAACAAGGTTAAATTTGACAAAACGGCAAGAAACTGAGGTGCGTTTCCTGATTTTATCAAGATGATATCACATATTTGTTGAATGTAAGCTTAGGTTTCAAGTGATGCTTGGCGCCAGTATGATGACGTCGTTGGAAACTACTTTCGTGTTTCCGACGGTTTGTGAAATGTACCTTTCTGTTCTTATACAAATATATCCATGATGCAAAACCATCCATGATGCAAAAATATATCCATGATCACGAAAGCAAGGGAACAATGGCTTATCACTTATCATAAATTGGGGTGTACAGATTTTTTTGGCATGGATGTTTTTTTTTCCTTTCTCTGTTCTCTCTGCGTTTCTCTGTCCTTTCTTCTGTGATGATGTATGAATGTGGCCCACCCTATAAACGGGTTTGTGGTTGTATGGTGCGGACAACGCTACTCGCCTCCTCCGTGACTTGGCTCACAGGTGCCCGCTGGGTAACGGCAAATGAATAGCAGCATCTGGCCTTGTTGTGGCATAGGGTTCGTCACCCAAGTGCCCACAGTTTGAAAAAAATTTATATTTACCACTGTCAATATAACTTCATTTTTATCATGATGATTCAATTAAAAATATAAAATGATTTTTAAAAGCTTAAATACATTAGTGAAAGATACTATTATATACTGAAATCTGTATAACATAAAGATTTTAGCTGTATTTTATAATCTAATAAAAATTAATATTTATTAATATTAATTGTTTATTGGGAATTGAAATTAAAAAAAGCAATCTCAGTTCCCAATAAACAATTATGATTTATTTTTAATTATAGTTTTAAGTATCTCCTACCATAAGTGTACGTGCCATTGTCACAAAACTAACTTAACATTATACAGTAGAAATGATTTAAATATTGTTCGTTAAATTCTAAACATTTAAACTACTTTTCACTATCAAATAATTCAGAATAAAATTTGATTATTTCATCATTTTTGGAACAAATGATTTTAAAAGTATTCATCAATCTATGCTGATATTATTATTAAACTTCATAAGACCAGCTTGTTTGATGCAAATTTATGCAGTTTTAGCAATTTTTAAAAGTTTATTCTAATATAATATAATTATATTTCATTGACTGGTCTAATAGACTTTGTTTTTCTATGAAGAATTAAACTGGTATTTTTGGGAATATAAAAATGAAAAATTCCCTGTAATAAGCAAAGTTCCTGAGCAAATTAAATTTTTCAAATAAATAAGGAAAAATTTTATTTCTTTACTAACGATGTGTATTCATATTTAATTCAAACTAACTGAAATGAAAAAAATAGAACTAAAATGAAAGAAATGAATTTATAAAGAATGTCGTGACCACACTATATTTTAGTAGAAACTTCGTCTCGAATAATGAATATTTATGAATGAAATAGCTTATTTTTTGCTCAGAATTCATCAAATAATCATCTTGATTTAGTATTAAATACAATATTTTTACAGCAGATGGAACGCGAAACACTTTCACTGTAGTAACTAATTGATATATAGTTCTTTATAACTAAATATGGGGAAATTTTTCTTTAAGTATATCTCATAATTACTCAAAAGCTAGTGCATTTTCTTCACTCCGTGAAATGAAATTCGCTACTGAATTTGATTAAATATTAACTATTGCTAATTTTTTAAATAAAGAGTGCGTAGAAAATAACACTGAGCTTTTAAAAGCATCTTAATTAAACAAAGCATGCTAGCTTTGAAACAATCAAATGAGCTCTTCTACTTCTTTAATGACATTATTTGCATACAAGAGCACTTTGCGTGGAGGAGAACCTTTTCTAATTGTAAAAAGAACCTCAATTAACCTGAATTGCTCAAAAAAAACTTTTATAAAAAAATACTCTTGAACATCAAAAACAATATTCAAAGCTTAATATCGATTATAATAAATAAAAAAATGTTCTTTTGGTAAAATTTGGGATAATTAATGACTGTTTAATTTGATTGTAATGATATGTAACTCCTCGTAAAGGAACTATAACCTGATTAATTGCTGAAAAATTCGTCAACTTTAAGCATTTTTGAGAAAGCAAGTTATATTAATTATTTCTATTGCTTAATTTTGTATTATTGAGTTAATGAACTACTACTTTTCATGCTCTGTGATTATTGAAACAAAAATGGAACCTATGATTATTTGAAAACAAGACTGAAGTGGAGAAAAGCGTCTTCTGTTTAACATAAACAAAATAAATTTAATAATACCAATACTAAAACTATGTAAATGCTATATTATATCTTCATGTAAATAAATAATTAGTTTCTTCACAATAAGTATTTTTTTCAGTAGAGGCAATGTTTAAAATAAACTGTATACACAAATTGCTTAATAAATTAAATATATTATACACGAAATATTTTTCAAATTATATTTATTTTTATATCATTTTCATAATGTTATTTAAGTGCAGTGTTTTAGTTAACTATGTCATAGAATATTAATTCAGTACAATAAAATTTATATATTTGATAGTCAAAGATTGCATTAAATCTTTGATTAAAAGAAATAAGTAATTTAGAGTCTTCTGATGTCAAATAAGTAAATTTATTATCGTTATTTAAAATAAATATTCAAACATGTTTTAAATTTTGACTCATGAAGAATTGTGAAGAACAGATAATATGAGTTATTATACATATAATTCTGTCAATTTATCACGTGTAATTAAACAATAGTTATATGAACTCCAGTGGCTCAGTTGCTTCACGCCGCTTCCCGTAAGCTCAGCAAAATGAAGCATCATTTGCCGCTAGCAGTGGTTGGGAGGGTGACCACGGTGTACTCTCCTTCACTGGGTTGCTGGAGCTCCGTGGGTTGGGACGCGTCCACGTTAGTATGTGACGTCCAAAGTGTCTTCCGCTGGTGTGGCGTGGATGTGGAGAGGAGGGTGCCAGCTCAGGAGTGGTCTCGTCACCTGACCGTGGTTCAAAATGACGAGGCACCTTAAAAAGAGCAAATTCGTACCTTCGTGATGTTCTGATCCAAATGAAATACGCTCTCTATTGACTTAATTCGCACTGCCAAAGGCATAGCGAGCTTGGATTGTCCAAATGTCATAAGTAATAACAACAACAAACAATAGTTATGTGAATATGTTATAAATAAAATTTAGATAGAATAACACATCCACGAGGAAGATTACGGCTGTTTTTAAGATAAAATGTGTAAAGATATGTATAATATGCACGCAGTACTAACAAAGTTCTACGCTTCATATGCAACATTATTTAAGCAATCTGTCCAAATTTTAACATTAAATATTCCTTATTCTATCCTTATCTATTATCTATTCCGTACGAAATATCTATTACGTATCTATTCCTTACGAAATAGATACGCCGTGAGCATACCCCTATTACGTGAATATGATATAAATAAAATTTAGATAGAATAACACATCCACGAGGAAGATTACAGATGTTTTTTAAGATAAAATGTGTAAAGATTGTATAATATGCACGCATTACTAACAAAGTTCTACGCTACATATGCAACATTATTTAAGCAATCTGTCCAAATTTTAACATTGAATATTCCTTATTCTATCCTTATCTATTATCTATTCTGTACGAAATATCTATTACGTATCTATTCCTTACGAAATAGATACGCCGTGAGCTTAGCCCTATTACGTGAATATGATATAAATAAAATTTAGATAGAATAACACATCCACGAGGAAGATTACAGATGTTTTTTAAGATAAAATGTGTAAAGATATGTATAATATGCACGCATTGCTAACAAAGTTCTACGCTACATATGCAACACTATTTAAGCAATCTGTCCAAATTTTAACATTGAATATTCCTTATTCTATCCTTATCTATTATCTATTCTGTACGAAATATCTATTACGTATCTATTCCTTACGAAATAGATACGCCGTGAGCATACCCCTATTACGTCTTCAACAGGTCCAGTCATATATTATTTTGAATCTAAACAAGGTTATTTTACAATCGCATAACGTGATGAGATGGATATCTTAATTGCATAATTTTGTGTTTTGTGGGAAGAACCATGTTTTGGCTTAAAATACAAAACAATGTATTGCGGAATAATATTACTAAATTATTTTTCTTGCGAATCTTGTTTTCTCATTATCTAACAACAAGTATGCTTAGAGGATATTTCAATAAATAAATATGCTGCCACGCATTTCCGACAAAGTGCAACATTTCTTTCAAACATCAAATTCCATTATTTCCTCAAAATGTCTTTTCATAAGATCTGTTATCTACCAAATGCTCAACTTATTTAAACAAGTGACTTACTTTGAATGAATCATCATTAATAAATAATAACTGATTGAATTTGGTTACCCATTGAGGCAGAGGGCGCTACGATATGTCAACACTATATCCAAACTTTATTTCATTCAGTATCATCCCATACAGCCAAAATTATCGCTAGTGAAAGACGTAATTTTCATTTAAGATTTTCTGCGTGGTTAATAAAAAAATATTGCTTTGATATCTCTTATTGAAAATAGTGTAAAACCTTAAAATACAGATAACGTTATTTAAGACGATAAATAACGAAGCTTTTTAAATGCAAAGATCGTGGGATTCAATGTAATTTTATTTAATTCTCAACTTCTTACCTGATTACCTTCATCCATTTATATCCCATGTCTTACCTACGAATTTGGTTAATTTTAACTTGACTGTAGGAAAGCCCACTATACACACACTTTGGGTTTATATATATATATAAAGCATGTAAGTACTAAAATTTTAATAAAATATTTATGTTTTCATTGCATTAAAATATATTTTTTCCAAGCACATGAATTCGTTAACTATCTTATTGCAATAAAAACACGACAGCAAATTATTTTAAGTGTTTATGGTAATAAATCTTACAGGAACACATTTTTGACTTTAAAATACTTCCTTCGAATCCTATATGCTACCAGAGTTATATAAATATATTTTATTATTTCATTACTTCATTCTTTGTTTGTCCTTATTATATTCTTTGTTTGTCCTTATTATTAAGTATTAGTTCTCTCGCTATTAAAATACATCAATTGTTTTATTTTTTATTTAAGAAATTCATATACCTTTCATGAATCACAAAGGAATAGGTCATATGACATTTTCTCATCTTTTTCAGCTATTTAGTTCAATTCTACTAAGAAATTATGCTTACTTTTCTTCAAGTCGACACTCAAAACAAACAATCCCCTTTTCCTTTCTGACTACTCAAAATAAACAATTCCCTTTTCCTTTTTGACTACTGAAAATAAACAATTCCCTTTTCCTTTTTGACTACTTAAAATAAACAATTCCCTTTTCCTTTTTGACTACTTAAAATAAATATCTCCCTTGCTACTCAAAATAAACAATTCCTTTGCCTTTTTGACTACTCAAAATAAATATTTCCCTTTTGACTACTCAAAATAAACAATTCCCTTTTCCTTTCTGACTACTCAAAATAAACAATTCCCTTTTGGCTTTTTGACTAATCAAAAAACCAAATTCTGTGATAAATATTATCACAGTACCACACGTTCATACTTCTATAAGCTTTACAGTTAAAGTCAATTAGTCAGATTTATCATTCAGAAGCAGATAAGTCTTCTATAATGATCTAAGTTGTACAAGTTCAATATTTAATGAATTCGGTTTTTAGAACGTTTATTAGAACAAAGAAAGTGTCTCTTAAATAAGATTTATTATTAAAACTACTTTTTACATTATTCAATTTGCCTTTCGTTGGTACTTATAAGTATATATTTCATTTTTTGTAATTTCCCCGTTCGTGCAACTTATTTATATTCAACTTTTTACGCTTATATATTAACTATAAAGTGACTTTTGTTCTGTCCTACAGAACTTGCGTATGAAAATCAATTTTATGAGCTGCAAATGTTAATATACACTAGAATCATATAGGGATAATCTTAGTTAAGTTAGGAGAAAATTTATTTTAAATATTTTATTGTAACTGTATATATAGAGATCGATGCATAAAGTTTCTGAATATTTTAATATTATTTTTGCAACAGAAATTTTACTAAAATTTCTGAAAACTCAATCTTTATATTCAGTTTGTTTTTTTTACAAAATTATAATTATAGATGCATTGTTTGACCAACTTATAATCAATTTGTGCACGAAAATCACCAATATTTTAGAAATTGTAGAAAGAGGAAAATTGCATTCATAAATTTTATTGCTGTAACGATTTGATAATACGAAATCTTCATTTTTAAGTAATCTTCATTTTAAGTAGTAAGTAATTCTTACTAATCATCATATTTTTTGATTTTTCAGCTCATATTTGCCGAAATTTTATTACAGTTGAATATTATTGATAAATTTCAGTTAACTTTTTCATCTTACAACATGATCCATATGTATACCAATCGATCATTCTAGGTTTTAAATTTTCAATACATAATATCTAATTTGTCCCAAGATAATTAGCTTTCTCATTTTAAAATTGTAGAACTAAAAATACAAGCATAATGACACAAATCTTTAATAAGAATTCCAATCTGCTTTTCAAAAAATGTTCATTTGAAATATATACTTTCATACCATTTAATGTAATACATATTTCATAAAAAGTCTCCTAGTTCACTGCTTCAATAACTTATCAACTAAACATTTAACATTTTTTCAAATTAATATGCATTTGTGATTGACATATCTTTGAATTACTTCTGAGGAAATCTTACCATGCATTAATCTTTGACGAAAATAATTACCATAACAATATATGTTAAAACATACGCAACTATATCTACAGTAACTGGTCAATACAAAGTAGGAATGTCTATAATGAGTGTTTATAAGGAATTTTTAAGTCTTTTAATTACAATATGAAGCGCATTGTTTTTAAATATATACAATTAAATAATTGCTACAATTTTGACTCGTACAAATGTATTTCATAAGCTATTTAAACATGATCACGTATTATAAGATAAAAGTACTTTTATACATATTTTTAATTAAATACATTTCAGTAACACTCTATTAAAATTCCAGTGAAAAATTTTGTAACTGAAAATGAAACACACACACAAGCAGATACTAATATATAACAAATTCTGTAGAGTTTAAACCCATGTAAATTTTTCTGTAACGGGTTTTCAATCTAGAAACAATAGGAAGTTGTAATTATATTCTTTTTGTGGAAACCATTTTTGCTTATGTGTATACATGAAATGAGGTGATTTTTTACGAAAAGTCGTTAATAAAATTCATCCAAAGCACTAAAATGAGATTAAATTAGTTATTTTATTTTAAAAAAAGTCATCATAATTTAAAAATAATCATTTACATGATTTTAGAATTTAACCTCAAAGGTAATTCCGTAATAAGTTTTCAAATGGAATTTTGAAAAGATATGTTATTAAAAAACTATTATCATTTCTTAATTTTTTAAATAAATATTTATTTCTTTTTTGTCAACTTAAATTTGCAGCAACAAATTTTCAAACTAAATTTGCGAACATCTAATTGGCGTGAATGTATATAAATATACATAACCTACTCTATTATACTCGTAATTACTTCTCCCTAATATATTTTATACTTAAATAATATAAATATATAACAATTAATTATATTGAATACATTATTAAATACAATTATATTATTAATTATTAATTATAATATAATTGTATTTAATTATTTGTATGGGTATTAAATACAATTAAAATCGGCTAATAAAATAAATGCGTAGTTGATTCCAATAAATTTATATAATAAGGCAACTTTTCCATTGATAAAAGAATACCTTTAACTGTTATAATGTCGAATTTACTTCCCATGCTAAATGAAAATTAAGGATTATATTTCCGTTTATTTATTAAAAATTGCCGCTTTCACTTTTAGTCAATCCGTTATGTGAAATATGATCGTAATACCATATATCGCCTTATTCCACTTATTAATTTTATGACATTAACTGATAATAATGTGTGTGTTCCATAATTCCCATTATTTTTTAAATATCTGATTAAAAAATTTTAGTTTTATTTTCTTATTTATCACTATTTACTTAGAATTATTTTGATAATAGCTCATCTTGTATATCATGAATTCTATGTGATAAAGAATAATAATTTAATTTACTTATAAGACGTTCTTAACCAAAACTTTTATAAATAAGTGACATTTCCCAGAATTTCAATAAATAATTATTAAATGTAAATTTATTTCGACAGTTATTTTTTTAATAGTATTAAAACACATCATTATCTTTTCAAGTAATCACCTTTAAAATCATTATTTCGTAAAATTTATAATTTTTATCTTAAAGTTTTTATTCAAAAAGTGTAATAGTAGCATTCAAATTAGACTTTTTTTAAAAAATGGAAAATGTTTAGAATGGATTTTCAGTTTAAGAATTTTAAATTTATATATAAAAGTTTCATAACATAATCATATAATATTTCACCACCAAAATTTCAAAAGCCGTATTTTTGTAAGCATTTAAATGTTTAAAGAACAAACTAATTTGATATTTAATTCTACTCTTGAGAAAAGTTAGATCATTACTTTTTCTCTAAATTGAAATAAAAATATTCATGTAAATAAATTTCGAAAACCTATTGCATCATGATTAGTTTTGGTAATTGTGCATTCGATTGTAAATACAATGTCATAATTTCAACATCTTTAGATATATTTAAACTAATCAGTTAAAATCATTATGCAACAACCTGTGATAATTCCTAACCAATTCCACAAAATATATATATATATATATATATATATATATATATATATATATATATATATATATATATATATATATATATATATATATATATATATACATATATATATATATATATATATATATATATATATATATATATATATATATATATATATATATATATATATATATATATATATATATATATATATATATATATATATATATATATATATAACTTTTTTCTAACTAGAGTTCGTTTTGAAAATTCAATATAAACATTAAATAATAACTTATTTTAAATTTCTTATAACTTAATACCAATGCATTTTTTGAACATTTATATATAAAATATAAATTTGAAGACTATGGTTATATTTAAACATTTTTGTTATGTATTTCTTGATATTAATTTTACAAAGTAAAAAAGTTTAAATTTCATTTAACTTTTAAAAAATAACAAGAAAAAATAAGAAATAAACAAAACAGAATATATGAAAAATAAACGAAAAAAATATAAGATTTTGTCACAATTGTATATGTAAAAATAATACAGCGAAGAAAAATAATATTATATTTTTAAGCATTTATGTATTTCAAAACAGCGTTAAAAAGATACCCCTTTCTACAGGTATGCAATTTACATACCTGGTAAATTGCAAACTAATAAACCATTTCACATATTCTGACTTTTTCTTTGATTAAATAAAGAACTTCAGCTATCAATTTAAAAATTTAAGTTGCAAATTATATAGATTATTATTTAATGCCTACAAATTAATTGCAGTCATAATTAAAAACGGAAATATTATATTCTCATTAAAATGGAAAGAAATCTTCTTTCCTAACAAACTAAACCAAACAAACATTTATTATTTATAAAAAGTGGAAATAATTAAATTCATTCTAGAGTTCTGAAATTCTGTAAATTTTTATCCAACATGGTACTTTAATTTCATTCATTATTGATAATCTTTCAAATTTCGTTAAAGGTATTATATAATCGTAGATGTAAACTAATTCGATTACGTCTAAATTGGTTCAACTGAAAAAAAATACAATTTTATTAAATGCTTGTGATACTAAACGATCCTTGAGGGAAACGAATTATTGTAATTGTTAACATTTAATCTAGCATAATTGTAGTTGTTATTTTTATATACGCTTGTTTGAATCTTTTCGCTTTATACCATGTGATCTCTTAAGTATAGATTAACAATTTTTCATTCTTAACCTCAAGTGGACTAGATCAATGAACAAGAGAAAAATGTACATAAGTTGAATATAATTCACGACAATTACATTCATCCAATTCCCAATGTAATTACTTACATAGAAATAAAGTTTCTGGAAGTATTGTGGTATTTAATAAATGCGTTGGATGAAATAAAGAAATGATATAAAGTACTAATCAGTAAAACGATACTTGATTTATTTTCCAAAATTTAATTTACAATATTTACCAATGTTTAATTAGTTTTTAATTTACTTTAATCAAAAATAAAGCCTATAAGAATTATTTTAAATACTATCCCTTTTCTTGTATGTGTGTGTGTGTGTGTGTGTGTGACATTTTTTCTATTCTTATTATTATTCTTTAATTATACATCATGTAAGTTAGATTTTCTAAAATAAAAGTCTCTTCAGATAAAAGAAATTAAAATAACGATGAGAATAGTGTTTTGGTTATTTAGAATAACTTCTAACAAAATCATTAATTTAACTTTCTATGTTCAATGGTTCAAGTTAATTTTCTATTTGTGTTAACTCTCAAATTAATCGATGATTGAGCTATTTAGGAAAAAAGCTACGGAATGTAAAAATTAGAAATGCAGATAATTAACTTATATGAATACATAAAATTTTATATTTTTGGTTTTTTAATTTGATCAGAAAAATATAAATCAACAAATGAACTTGACTGCTTTGTTTTCTGAATGACTAATTTAATGACGATACTAATGTAAATGTTTACAAGCATTTGTAGTTGTTTATTATTGATTATGACGAATTATCTACAGTTTTTTAATCGGAATGCAAAATGTAATTTTGATAAATTCTTTAACTATTTTAAATAGATCTAATTCGTTTTTTCACCTAAATGAAATAAAGTATCCAACTTTATTCATATGTTAATTCACACTTTCTCTAGTAAGTTATGTTATAAAACAATAATGAGTTATATTTCTCACAATAAACATATCCAGTTGATATTCATGAGTTTGTTGTCCAGAAATGTATTCTGAAATATAAATATTCACTTAAAAATTGCTAATATTTTTGATTTTTCTTCAAATGATAAAACGTTTTTTTATATAAACTAATAAATGTATTGCCTAATATTTGATAAACTAGATTTTGAGAAACCAATAAAATAAAAAACTAACATACATGATACAAATTGCCTAAGTGTATAAGAATTCTTTTAGAATTAAAATATAAGCAAGAAAACAATACAAGATATAATCAAGAACTTAGCTTAATTTCATATAAACTTTAGTTATATTAAATTGAAAAAATATTTCTCTTAATATGTTGTAGTGATTAAAAGATTCATTGTTAAGAATTGATCCATGTATCTAAAAATTAAAAGTGCACGTTTTCTTTCTGACTGTGAATCTGAATCAATTAATTGTTTGTAAATTTTGACAATTTAGAGTTCTTAAGGTGGGAAAATCGAGATTTTAAATATATTATACCCTTTACAGTTCAATAGAATTCTATTTTTCATATTTTAATAATTACATATGAAATACATAAAGCTCTCATAAGCATTTAATACAATATTCATAATTTGTGTATTTTCTTGTTATAGAAATATGTTAGAAAACATTAGTCTTTTTTAATTTATGCATGTAAAAATTATACAAAACATTTTTTTGACATTTTGATAAAATTTAAATTATATAAATCTTTTTAGTTCATTTTAACTGTGTTGTTAAAAATTACAAGTGATAATATTATACAAAGAATGAAATTCAAGTAATCTCGTATCATATGTTTTATAAAATTCATTCAATATTTCAAGAATTCGTCTTAGTCAGTATAATCTAATGTTCTTGATATACTATCAAGTATACTTACAAATCATAAATTTTAAAATGTGAATTAATGTAACCAAAATTCAAAAATACTTAAAAGTTTCAATACAAAACACCTAAGAAACTGCAATGAGGAAAATTAGATCCATGCTTATATTTTCTAAATCATACAAATTTAAATTTTTGTCAACAACTTTCCCTTTAATTTGCTTGAGACCAATACTTTATCAGTTATTCAGCAAATTATTGCGTTCTTAAGTGTTTCTAGGGTTAGCGATTTAAAAATAACGCCATTTTGTTTCCCAGTTTTTTACATAATACCTAATCGCTCACAAAGAGTAAATTTATATACATTAAAGTTGCTGGCAAAATTCCGTTACCTATGCCATCCACAGTTTTGTGAAGAAGAAATCACGAAATTTCACCTTTACAGTAACATTGACTTTTACCAATATGAAATATAAATAAAAATATAAAACAATACTGATAAAAAATATCAATCGCAATCATAAAAATTGTCATTTTTTTGTGCGAAAATTTTTTAATCTTGTTGCGGGAGATATTGTTACAAATGAAGAATCTTTAATAAATCAAAGTGACTCAAATAAGAAAAAAATTATCAGGGGTTAACTTCATTAAGAAAAATTGTTGATTTTTAAAATTTTGGAAAAGAAAATCACGTTGTTGCAAACACTTTAATAAAAAAATATACTTTTTAAAGTATTTAGTAAATAAAGACGTCAATTTTTGGGCTGCGAATGAATTCCAAAACATAAAATTTCAAAGTAACTAATGGGGATGATAATTTAATTTAATTTTATGGCATTCCCAAACGATAAAAATTAATCTCCATTCAAGTCGTTGAAAATCTTTGCGATCTTTAAAAGATAATGTAACCCACTGTCAATTGAACAGTGACGACATCAGTCTGAGATTCCATCATCCCATGCGAAAAGAAGAAAATACAAAAGCTACAATGTCTTTTGATCCGTCTACGAACCGAAACTAAATCTTCAAAATAATTTCTTGTAAATAAAATTTTCTTGTTATAATATTTGTTAATAATAAATGAATAAATATAGATATTGGGGAATTATTCTTATTATGATGAATCTTTTGTTAGAATGGAGGTGAAATATTGCTGAATTTGTATCCCGGGAAGAAAGCGATAAAAGTAAATATTCTCTAACAAAATATTTTTTGGTAAATTGATTTATCACTGAAACCAATGTTTTTATCCCTAAAATTTGTATGTATTTTGTAAAATGTGGAATTCTATAAATGGTATGAGACACTCGAAAATTACAAATCATATTTTACGAACAAAAAATCCATCAATCACTGATATTAGACTCGAATTACAGAAAAAGCAAGAAAAAATAGTAATGTATCTGTTGTTGAGCATTTTAAAGTGTAATTATTATTAAAAATACAGCTACAAAATCTCATAATATTGAAAATATTATTTCTAACTATAAAAATTAGTAAGAAAAATCAGTAAGTAGTCAGGGTATTTTCAATTCATAATACCCACAATGACTTCCTCAAGACAAATTCATTCAAATTTTTTTCAGTATATTTCAAAATTTTCTTTTTTATGTCAATAATGAAAATATTCTAGTAGGCAATCTAGCTGTGTTGAAGTTAATATGTTAAATGTATGTTCAATAATGAAAGTTATTAATTAATTAAATAAAAAATAACAAACTTAAGAAAAAAATGAAATAAAATTGAATATTTTACTCTAAATACTGCAAAGTATCTTAATTGCTTATGATTAAAATTTTGAACAGTTGTGCAATTGACATGAGATTCGAAAATATTATCCTTTAATAGATAACGAGAAATAACAGTAACTTGCATTCCTCTTTTAAAGAAGTTGAGGTTTATGTTATATGACAAACATTTAACCATACCTCTAAAATTAAGCTAGTATAAATTAAAAATTCCAAAAAAGAAATTAAAATAATTAACAAGAAATAACTATACCTTACTTTGCTATTTCAAAGAAGGTAATGCGCTTATTGTAGTAGATACATTTCAGTTATTTTACAGGCATTTAACTATAACTCTAAAATTTAATTAATTTAAAAATTCTGAAGTAGAAAATAAATATAGTATAAAAATATTAAATAATATAAAAAATATTTACAAAATACTTAAAAAGCTCAATCATCATTGGTAGAAATTTCCTTTATAACAATGACACGTGTAAATTTGGTAGATTTCTAAAGAATGTAAATTTATAATCCACTGTAAATAATTTTTCAACATATTCATAGAAAAAATTATATTATGTAACTAAATAGAATTTAAAATTCTTCTGAAAAATACTAAATATATATAAAAAAATTATTTGCCCAATTATTTCTGCAGGATATGCAATTACATACATTATTTTCTTATATATAAATTATAAATTTCAATAAACTTCAATGAATAATGATAATAAAATATATGAATATTCTTAAATTTTTTTGATTATTAAACGTGCTGAATTCCTTAACCTTCAACGAAATCTATTAAAGTTACTTAAGGTATTTATATTAAATGTTATCAAAGCAACAATAGTTCATGTATAAAAAAAATTCATCTCACTATTTGTGAATAAATACAGTAAACGTAGAAAAATAAAGAGAGAAATATTCGTTAAGAACATCGCCTTTAACACTCGCAAACCGTTACGCATTTCCTCAAGAAAAATAGTGCAGCGAATTTGCTTACGAAACCATTTTCAGAGAAACAACTTCTCTCCAATTTAAAATATTTTTCTTTAGAATTACCCTTCAACACTTTTAAAGAATATTTTTCTTTCCACATGCCGACTTATATATACTTTTTCCAAGTACTTTCGTCCATTAACAAAATACAAACTAATTGGTTCTCTTAACGAATTCAAAAGAATTTCATTTAATTGATCATTAAAGATAAATTAAATGTGGCATCATTGGTCTCTTTCCTACGTTTGCTATTTATTCTATTATAAAGAGACTTTTCTCAAGAAAATACTTAAAATATTTTATAAGTCTTTTGTATCTTCTCCTAAACCTCAATGGATGATTAAAATCTTCATTGAGCGAGATAAGCAGTTAAAAAATAGTTTCAAGGTAAATATCAGAGCTAAACAAATTAAACCTTTATTTTACAGAGAAGAAAGTTAAAATTATATTTTATTTCTATTAAATCACTTGAAATTCAACATACCATGCTAAAAGTTAAATTTTATTTTAGAAAATAGACACTTAAATGAAAATTCCATGGAAAATATAATACAAATGATCACTTTGTATTACTTTAAAATTATTGAATAATTTAATGGTTCAATTATATATATATATATATATATATATATATATATATATATATATATATATATATATATATATATATATATATATATATATATATATATATATATATATATATATATATATATATATATATATATATATATATATATATATATATATATATATATATATACATACATATATGTATATATATATATATATATGTATATATATACATACATATATGTATATATATATATATATATATATATATATATATATATATATATATATATATATATATATATATATATATATATATATATATATATATATATATATATATATATATATATATATATATATATATATATATATAATTGATACACCATTGAGTAAACGTGATATATAAACACTTAAATATAGAGGAGGCCATTTTTATAAATAAAAATGATAAATTCTGACATTAGAGGTGTTAGCTTTATAGATATTTTTTTGAGAGTTAGCTTTTTCAAAAGTGTAACATGTTTGACCTCTCACATTTGTAGAACCCCATCTATCTGGAAAAGTCTTGACTGAAACATCCCAACTTTTAGACGTTTCTCGAGAAAAGGCACCAAAATTGACGACAACATACACATATCGTGGCAAGTGAACCTTGGCAAAGCTGAATTGTTGAAAGAAAATGCTAATGCTGGGTATTAAACAGGCTGTAATACCTAAGAAATCCAACGACTGCAGCAATATCAGCTGAATTTTCTAATGTCAATGATTAAAATAAAAAGCAACATTCGTGAACAAACACTTTTATACAAATATTTATTCTAACCATTGTCTATAGCGGAATCACTCACAAAACCTAGTAAAGTGATAAGAAAAAAGAAAATAACAAGGTCTGACAAATCAACTTTCGCACTTTTACCTACAGGGTTCAGGTTTAGAACACACCATCACAAGTGTTTGATCGTGATTGTCTCCTTCCCACTGTCATGTATGGTGGTGGATATGTTATGAAACAAGCAGATGTATCACGGTTTTCTAATGAAAAAAATTTGAATTCTAGAGTGAAGGATCAGTGAAAGAATATAGAGAAGATTTCGTAAACAGGTCCATTCTATGATTCATATATTGTTTCCATCAGAAGATGGAATTTTCTAGGATAATGATGCACCTATCCAATCATGGTTTGATCAATAAGAAGATGAGGTAAATCCTCTACCTTTATCGAAGTAAAGTCTTCCTATCCCATTATAATTAAACCGTCATGGCTATAACACTATTCAGCACTGTTCAGCACTTGTATGAATTGATTCTAAGTGCATATAAGATATACTTCATGCCAAAAAGTGTACTACACCATATCAGTAAATATACATATACAGGGTGTCCCAAAACGACCGTATAAACTCTGCACAGCTAGATTCCACATTGGGAGTACATAAAAGCTGCCCAAAGAAGCGTTCCTGTACGATCCATAGTTTACGATAAAAATACGAAAAACAAAGTATGACGTCACTGCCGGTGCAAGAAAAAAGCACTTTATTGGACATATCAACAACAGTATTTGCAGATCTTCCCATACGATAATGCTTAAAACGTTCGCCGCACATATCGCATCATGCATGCGCGCACGCCATGGAATGACGTTAAGCCGCCGTTGAATTGGTTTTTAAAAGGCTACATCTTGCAGCTACCAGTAGTCTTCATTTGGTGGCCATGTATTCCGTTCGTGACTACTGCGACATGTACTTGATGTAAGGCCGATGTAATGGAAAAATGCCTTTGGTTCCAACATGAAGGGGTTCCAGCGCATTTCTGTGCTCCTGTTCGTAGTTGGCTGAATATGGAATACCCCAGCCACAGGATTGAACATCGGGGCCCGGTTCTATGTCCGCCAGATCTTAGGAGTTTTTCCTGTGAGGCCATCTCAAGCAACTGGTGTATCGAGACATATTGCCAACACCAATGAACTTAGTTGCTCGTCTGCATTCTGCTTTCACTTCGGTGGTTCCCGCGATGCTGCAAATTGTGCTGACAGCCATTCCACGCCATGTATAGGATAGACATGTTATGGTTAATATAATAACATGAAATGTTATTATATTATAAAAATATGTTGATTGTATGTGTGTGTGCGTTTCTTTATTATAAACGCAATATTTTGATGATGTTTAGTTAAATTACAATTTACTTAATTTTTTTTGTGATTCAATGTTGATAGTTTTTCGAATATTTGTCAAAAATATTGAATCATAATGGTTATTTATAATAGAAAATCCTATGCAAATTATTTCAATTTTAGAGATAAAAGAGAATTCTTAGATGTGTTGTCTTATGAAATATTTAGAACGGAAAATGTCTTAATGATTTTAAAAAAAGTAAATTTATTATAGCACATATTTAAATAAAAATTAGTTACATGAATTATTTCATGATCTAATCAAAAAATGCAAAAATTGATTGGAAAAAGCCGAAAAACATTTTTACTTATTAATAATAAACATAATAATGATGATAATTTTTTGATTTATTCAGGTGATAATAAATCATGAAAGTAATGCACGCACATGTACAGAAATGGAAAACTGTGTAGCTGAATCAATAGTATTTTTTTAAAAAAATACATTTTATAAATTTTGAATATTATTTTAAATGAAAAACTAGCTAAAATATATGTTACTTTGCTTTTAATTTATTTTTCAATAATATAAGTTACAAAAATATTAACAGTAAAACAAAATTTCATTTTAATTTTCCTAATTTTTGTAACGTATACGTATATATCACACACACACACACACACACACATATATATATATATATATATATATATATTTGTTAACATAAAATATAACTAAAAGTACTGCATTGTTGTATCATATATTGGATTATAAAGCAAATGTGATGGAAGAATAATGGAATTTTTTTAACAAAAAAATGATTGAAATTAAATTCCATAAATATCAATGCAATAAATGTTTAAATTATTTAATTGGCATATATTTATTTTAATCAAAAATGATAACATTTTAAAATAATTTAGATTTTTCAAATAACTGTGTAATTATATATTTAAGATTTCTCAAATAACTAACTATAGTGGTGGCCAAAATTGTGGACACTTTTGGAAATTTTTATGTTTTTGAACTTTGTATGCTTATAGAAAATGTTACGTTTTGCAAAATGCAAACTTGTATACATCATTTTAAAGAGAATTTATTACTGAATTCAATACAAAACACAAAATTCAATTATTTGCAAGACAGAAAAAAGTTATATGTACTTTAATATAAACAAAAAACACAGTTATGCAGTGGTTTGTAATATCTAGCTTTCCTGGCCAATCATGGTTCTTGTTCTGAGAACCAATCAAATTTTAGTAACTGCAAGTAGAAGGATGATGTGATAGAGTGAGGAAACTAAGCTATCGTTATTCGGTAGTGATGAGCGAAAATATGTAAGACGTAGAATAGGAGAAGAGCTACATGCTGACTGCATTCAAACAACTGTGAAGAACCCAGTTAGTGTTATGATTTGGTCATGCATGTCAGCAGATGGTATTGGTCGCCTTCATGTCATCAATGGGACACTGAATGCCAGAAATTACATTGACACTATTCTAAAACCAAAACTTCTACCTTCCATCAGAGATATCTTTACCAGCAATACTTCGTTTATTTTTCAGCAGGATTCTGCTCCTTGCCACACGGCCAAAATATCGAAAGTATGGTTTCGTACAAAGAGCATTAAATTGTTGTCTTGGCCAGGAAACAGTCCTGACCTCAATCCTATCGAAAATTAGTGGTACCGTTTGAAAACTCTTGTCCAAATGAGGCACCCATCAAATAAAAGGGAACTAATTGAGGCTATAATTGCTTCCTGGCATCATGTAATAACGAAAAAAAGAGCTTATAAAACTCTTGTCAACTCAAGGAAACGTCGATGTGAAGCTGTAATCAAAAATAAAGGGTACTCTATTAAGTACTGATAACTCACTGCAATCATCACTATCTAATGTATATCGATAACTATAATCGTTTAATTTTTTTGTATTGCAAATAATTGAATTTTGTATTTGGTATTGAATTCAGTAATAAATTTTCTTTAAAATGATATATACAAGTTTGCATTTTGTGAAACGTAACGCTTTCTATAAGCATACAAAATTCAAAAACATAAAAATTTCCAAATGTGTCCACAATTTTTGCCACCACTGTATATAATATAAATTATTAATGAAGTATAAATACAGAGATCATTAATAAATTTTTACAACGATTACAATTTTCTCCAAGAAATTAAATGTTAATTGAAAAATTAAAATGTAATTGGCATCAAATTGTTATAGGGCTTAGTCTGCTGCACATTCTTGATTTAAAATATCATTAAAAAATAAACAATGGATGGAAAGATAATTTTTGCGTTATATTTTTCCAAAGAGAAATACTGTTATTTAATTATTAGAAAAAGATAAAAAAAATGATTTAAATATATTTATACATATGAAATAACTAACATAGCTAATTTCACATTAGCTATATTATTTATTAGTAAAGAAATGTCAAGAGTTACATTTGATAGGGAAAAAAGGCAAAAAGTATAAACCTAACAAAGTTACACATATCTTTTATTTAATTTAAAGTCACATCGCAATTTTTAAAGGAAAATACTAATACACAATAAGCTTTTGCAAAACTTTAAATATCTCTGTTAAAATTATGAACAAAATTATAAAATCCGATTTAAAGTTAAAGCAAAAATGCATGATGTCCATCGCCTAACACCGAATAATGTTTCTCAGCGTTATCGACGGATTCTTTATTTAAGTCCAACCACACATTTTTATCGAAACAAATGAATGAAGTTAAACTGTTATAAATTTTTAAGTTTAACACCTTGGATATATCGATCTCCAGAATATATAATGTTAATAAATTATACTATCTATATATTGTCTGGTACCTTAGTTTTATTATTAAATAGGACGTTTTCTCCTTATCTCTAAGAAGCATAATTACACGGCATGAAGTAAAAAAACCATTAGTATAATCTTATAAATATATTGTCTAATATTTTTACTTTATGGCAACCCAAAATTAACAGATTATTCGACGGAGAAATTATGATGCGAAAGTTATCAAAATAGAAAGTTTGAAATTTGCTTATAAATGTTCCTCGCATACACTTTTAGAAATAATTTGGACTGGGGAGTTTTGAAGATGTTTTACAGATTTCTTCCCTTAAAACGTCTTAATATGGCTCTAAATATCTGTAAAATGTCCTCTACAGAATGAGGTTATTCAATATCTTTCAACATATGTCTTTGTTTATTCGATATTTATCTTTTATTATTATCCTTCATTTATTGACAAATGCATGTTTTTTAAAGTGTTGTAACAATAAAAAATAATTTATGATAAAATACTATAAAATGTAGTGAGTTACTCAAAATTCGATTTTGTGCATAAAATGATCTTTCAAATGTATATGCTATGTGTTGAGTGTAGAGTAAGAGAAATGTATAGTTATATTCTATCAATCCGGATATATTTAAACCGGTTCAGATTATAATACTCACTATTATTCTGGAAAATAGCAAGATGACTTCAAGGAATATTTTTTAAACAATGGGTGATTGTGTGAAACAACCCAACCCTTCGCATATTCAGCAACATATAGTTATCAAAATAATTTCGAAGAATCATTTTTAACCTATGGGTGATTGTGAAGCAACCCAACCCTTCGCATATTCAGGAACATACAGTTATCTTATTGATAATTTTGATTCAGCTCTCCAGCAACAAATTTCACAGTTCAAAAAAATTATACCACATTCACAAATTTCATGAATTTATACCGATATTAATTGTGGTTCACCTGTTTAAGTTTTTACATCTATGAAGTTTTCATTTATCAATATCTCAGTAGTTCAAATTACTTTTCATGGCACGTTATAAATAAGACACTTTAAATGAATTTTCTGTTATCACATCTTTAATGAATTTTCTCATCCTTTGTGTGTGGAAGATATTATTGATTTTCTTTCATAGTCTCTATGGAAATATGATAGTATCTTCTCTTTAGTGGAATGGCATACAGCCACTGTTAAATCTCATCGTATGGAAAACCATGTTAAATAATTTTTCACTTGCATAATTTTTGACATAAAAATAAGCAATTAGACATTTATGATTCAATGTATGTGAAAAGTAAATTGGTATTCCATCACTTTGAGATATGAAATTATAAGTAATATATAAAGAATTATATAAAGTAAACTCTCTCTACAACGATACCCGATACAACAATAACTCCCTCTACTACAATAATGTTTTGTGGTCCCGGTGATTTTGCATATAAACTAATGTTAATCTCCCCTCAATATTGCGATATTCTCTAGAACAATAAACCTCTGTAAAACGATTTTTTCAATCTAAATTTCAGTATTATTTGGACAAAAAATAAAAAGCTTTTACAACACACTAGTGAGTTCAAAGGTTGTTATGTAGTCTTTTTGGGATTCAATGGTGGTGTTCGGTGTGAAGAACAGAATCACAAGACTTCAATTCAAGGAACGTTTATTATATCTTTTACATCATCAGACGGTCGCCTACAAAGTGGCTGGGTCGTTCTTCCTCCTCTCTCTCACTGGATTAAACTTTTCTTTCTTTTACGCGATATTGTTCCCTAAGATGGCAGGGCGAAAGCAACTATCTTTTCGAGATAAACTGAACGTTATCAATGATATCGGTGAGGGAATGAAGCAGATTGATGCGGCTAAGAAACATGGATTATCGCAATCTACAGTTGCAACGTTCCTAAAGAAGAGAAAGCAAATCGAAGATGCTGTAACTTCAAATGAAATTAACCCAGAGTGAAAACGACTGAAAGTTGCGACAAATGAAAACACTGATGCTGCTGTTTAAAATGGTTTCAAGAGATGAGAGCGACAAATGTCCCAATAAATGGACCTTTATTATGTGCAAAAGCACGGAAATTTGCAGCAATGCTAGGGGACAAAACTTTCAAAGCTAGCAATGGTTGGTTAATGCGTTTTCGAGATCGTCATGGAATAACTTTCCAAGAAGTTCACGGAGAGAAAAAGTCAGCCCCGATGAACGACGCAAATGAATGGCGGCAAAACAAGATGAAAGAAATCTTAGAAAAGTATGCTCCAGAAGACATCTATTATGCAGATGAAGCTGGGCTGTTTTTCCAACTCCTACCCGATCGAACATTGGCGTTCAAGGGTGAAAAATGTTATGGAGGGAAGAAATCAAAGCGGAGACTCACTGTTCATCTGTGTACAAATAGCACAGGATCGCATAGAATACAACCTCTCGTCATTGGTAAATCATTGAAACCAAGGTGCTTTAAGAACGTGAAAAGTCTTCCCGTGGAGTATAAAGCAAATAAGAAGGCTTGGATGACGTCTAAATTTTTTTCCGAATGGTTACAGAAGTTAGACAATGAAATGAAAAAGAGAAAGAAAAAAATCGTTTTGTTGATAGATAACTGCGGGGCTCACACGTCATTTCCAAAGCTACAAAATATCGAAATCGCTTTTTTCCCTGCCAATTGCACTTCAATTCTACAGCCTCTTGATATGGGCATAATTAAATGCTTCAAAGGATATTACAGAAAACGGTTGGTGGACTCCATACTTGTAAACTTTCAAAATAAAGTAGAAGACCCTTTCAAAGCTGTAAGTGTCAAGGAAGCGTGTGACAATATTGCTGGAAGTTGGTGGGAAGTAACAGAAAAAACCATTCGGAATTGCTGGAAAAAGGCCGGTCTTTATGTTATGGAAAATAAGAAATCTGATAATGATGAAAATTACATAACCAATGATCTCTTAGATGATCAAGAATGTGTTTTGCACATCAAAAAATCCGTATCTCAACTTGAGGAAACAAGCGGTAAAAAGTTTGGAATTAGTATAGAAGACTATTTAACAGCAGATGATGATTTTATGGTTTTCGCAGGAGTTACTGATGAAAATATTCTTCCTGAAATTACTGATGAGATAGAAAACAACTATGAAGATGATGATAATATTGATGATGATGATAATACAGATCCATCGCAATCCTTATTGTCATCCCATGAAGCTCTTCAATCTGTGAATTCTCTACGGACATTTTTTTCAAGCCTTCCGTCGATAAATGAAGAACATTTTCGTGCACTAGACTCAATGCATTCAGTATTGGTGAACTTAACAGTTAAAAAAATGAATAAGCAAACAAAAATATTGGATTGTTTTCAATAAAAAGTGTTTTCAGGTATGTGAATATTTCTGTGCTTATTTTCTGAATTTATCTTATTTATTTTTATAGTATTTAAATCACTATTATTAGTATTTTACAAATAAATTTCTTCTAAATATAGACTTAAAAGTAGTATGTTATGCACCTTAAACTAATAATAATAAAAAAAAACTCTTATTAAATGCTCAAAATATGTGGACCCTCGATATAACAATATGCCTCTCTACAACAATATATTTATTTGGTCCCTAAAATATTGTTGTAACGAGGTTTCACTGTATACCTTTTCAACATATTCCTGGAAGTCCCCTGACGTTTCAACTATGGACTCTTGTGCATTTAGTCTGCTAAAAAGAGCTCTTTCTAAACTCAAACCCCCACGATGGATGGATTCTGGAAAGTAGTGGAAGAGGAATGGAAAGCTATACCCCTGGAAATTTTACGAAAAGCTCTTCTATCATGGAAATCACGATTTAGATACATAGTCCAGAAGGCTATCAGATCGAACATTTAAAAAATAGTCTTTAAATTTTAAATATTAATTAAACGGCCCCAAAATCATTCTAAAAATGTGTTAATACCCTTTGTGTATAACTGTGTATAACAGAGCATCAGAGCATTGCGAATATTATATATATATATATATATATATATATATATATATATATATATATATATATATATATATATATATATATATATATATATATATATATATATATATATATATATATATAATATTCGCAATGCTTTCCTGCCAAGAAAATTTTTAACCTAACAAAAAAGTATATTTCTATGTTCAGAGCTTGTGCGCTTAAAATAATTCAAAGAATTGATTGAAAATTTTAATAGAAATTCAAACTAAAAGTAAATAATAAGTAACACGCATTACTAAAAAGCTTAGGTACCATTTTATTTCATTACAAAACTACTGGGTAAAGAGACAAAACATCCTTAAACATTTAGAGAAAATATATGCAAAATTTTCTTAAATTTGTAATTGTTTAAATATATGACTATTGAAGGAAATCGCGTTGTTGCAAACTAAAATTTTTTAATCCTCAATTCGTAAGAACTCTGTTATTGAATATATGTGGATTGTTTCTCTTTTTTCTACTCTAAAATCATGAAAACATGTAGAAGAAGAATTTGGATGGGAAATAAAATCCCTCAGCAGTTATATTTATTTTTTTGTAAATACATTTTTTCACCCATTTTATATAAAATTTAAATTGCATATTCAACCGAAAGTCGATTTTATATTTCGAATGGATTTATTCCATGTTGTGTTTCACACCAAAAACATTCCCTTCCCGTTAAAAGTAACAGTATATATACATTTATAGGATGAATAAAAAAGAAACATTAAGATTTTCAAAATCGGAATGCTACAACCTATGTTAATACCCTACAAACATTCTTTATAACTTTCACTGCTATGAGGGTAAAGTTTTAAGCCATCGTTTCAAGAAACATGCTTAGGTTGATCACGGTTTAAACGGCTTAGGTTGATCATGCTAGTTGATTTTGTTTGATGGGTCTTACACATTCCATATTTTAGTAGATAGGAAGAAAACAAAAAGTAAAGTTTTTCAAGATTTTTTGAAAATTCTTCTGTGTTTAGTTCTATAGGATGGCGAATAAAATCCAATTGTATCCAGAAATCTTGTTTCGGTAAAACAAGAAAAATCTCCGGAACCAATTAACGAAAGACAATGTATTTCATAACTTCTTAGGCTTAAAATAAAATATATTATTCTTTATATATATATATATATATATATATATATATATATATATATATATATATATATATATATATATATATATATATATATTCTTTAAAAAATAATATATATATATATATATATATTATTTTTAAAGATATATATATATATATTCTTTAAAAATAATTTAAATTTTGTTGCATTATTTTTTAGTAATTCAGTAAAAATGTAACATATTATTTTGCTCTAAATATAAAACAATTTTAATATTTTCTGTATATAAATAGTAAGAAAAAAATTCTAAACCGAAATTTAGAATAATTTACCTCTAAAGAGCCATGTATACGATGCAAAGTTATTTTTTAAAAGTTTTCATAAAAAATACAATATTTCTAAATCTACTGTACAACAAAAGCTAATTAATTCATGTTCATGAAACTCAAATTTTACAAACTTTAAAATATAACAAATGCCCAAAAAATATTTTTAATCAATCTAGAAATTTGTCAGTTTTTGAAATGGAACTATATATGTTTAAAAGGTATAAAATTTAAATAAACTATTTAGTAAAACTCTTTATTAAAACTCATCAAAACTCCAGCTTTCTAACGTAAACGCAATAAAATTTTTTAATAGTTAAGCAAACATATACTTCCTATCAGCTCACATGTGTTTACAGGCAATCATTTCATTTCAGTTGGATTTACATACGTGTATAATCAAATGAAGTAATAGACGTAACAGTATGCAGTTTCTTATCAATTGATAAAACATGAAACAAGATGATATTTTTTTATATTTGGAAATGTAGTTCTTTTTTTTTTTTTATCCTTAGGCCAACATTTTATATTAGTTTCACATATTTCCTTAAATATGAGTTATATAGAATAACTAAATAAGCTAAATATTATCAGCTAATAAGTATACAGATTAAATTTTTAGCTAAACATTAGTATCTAATAACTCTATTCCTATCATCAAAATATTATCAAACTATGTCTTCTATACGTAATCAATGGCAGTTAAAGAAATCGAGAAAATTTCTGTTTTGAAATAAAATTGTGCAATATTATTTTTGAGTGATTATATTTTATTACGTTCACACAAATCAATATATATTTTTAAATTTCAAGTATTTTAAAGCAAGTTTCAGTTTTCGGAAAGAAAATTAGCAGTCAAAAGTGAATTACTTTATGTAACAGGAATTGAATTGCACATGTTGCACATTATATATATATATATATATATATATATATATATATATATATATATATATATATATATATATATGTTGTTTACTACTTTGTTGTTTGAGTCTAGCGCCATCTGGCATATAAACGTAAGTGTTTCATCTACAATTTTAAGACCACGTTTTGTAATTTATAATACGTTGACAACCTGATATAATTTCGATATAAGCAGGTGAATAAAATGTGAGAAGCAGAAAGCAAATCTGTGGCTGATGATATTTTGTGCTTATGATTTTATATTATTAATGTTGAAGTTTTTATTTTGTGTTCGTTGAACTTTTTTTAATTTGCGTCATTATAAAATTGTTCGTTCTATATATATATATATATATATATATATATATATATATATATATATATATATATATATATATATATATATATATATATATATATATATATATATATATATATATATATATATATATATATATATATATATATATATATATACTTGGGTTACTCTGAAATTTTTGAGATACGCGCAGACGAGAATTTACAAAATAAAAAATAATGGTTTAATTTTAAAGTACAAAGTATTTTAACAAAAAAGACGATTTTTACTGACTTACTTCAACTTGTTTAGCGTGGAATAAATTTTAAACAGAAGAGAAAATGGAGTTGACGCGAGAACATTTTCGCGCTATGATTTTCTACGATTTCAAAGCAGGATTCAATCAAGAAGAATGAGTTCAACGGTTTCAATTAGCATTTGGTGATGAATCTCCAGCTCGTGCTACTGTATTCAGATGGTTTAGAGAATTTAGAAGAGGTCGCAATTTTCTTCAGGATGAAGAACACACAGGAAGGCCACCATCGGCAGTAATCCCGGATAATGTGTCTGCCATACGAAAAATGTTAATGGATGATAATCGCTGTACCTATCAAATGATACAGAAGGAACTTAACATTAGATCCGCAGCCATACACAAAATCATTCATGAAGAATTACATTTGAAAAAAAATAGTTTGCCGTTGGGTTCACCATAATCTAACTGAGCATCAAAAAGAGGAGCGTGTCAGAATCAGTAAATAAACTCTTAATATGCTAAATGATGGTGGCCTCCGCATCATTTCTAATGTTGTAAAAGTTGATGAAACGTACATACCGTTTTTTGAAGTTCAAACACGTCAAGAAAGCAAACTATGGGTCTTTGAAGATGATCCCACGCCGACAATGGTGAAAAAAACTACGCGCTTTGAAAAAAGTGATGTTTGCCGTTTTCTTCAGAAGTACGGGATTGGTCAAAGCCATCAAGTTGGAAGGACAGAAGACAGTAACAGCAAACAGGTATACCACTAAATTTCTTCCAGAAATTCTACAAGAACTGGATGTTAGGGGACTAATGCTTCACCATGACACTGCATCTTCACATACAGCCGGATTAACAGTTGAGTTTCTTAAACAAAAACAAATTAAAGTGATCGAACATCCGCCGTATTCACCTGATCTAGCTATGTGCGACTTTTGGTTATTTTGTAATCTAAAAAGAGCTTACGTGGACGTTGTTTTCATTCAGAAGAAGAGATTGATGTGGCTATAAATGCATTTTTTCATCTATTCGAAGAAATGAATGGCTTGAAACATTTAATCTGTGGAAAATTCGTCTACAAAAGTGCATTGATGCTGGAGGAGACTACTTTGAACACACCTAAAATTTTGTAAGTATAAATTTAAAAACCTAGTTGTATCTCAAAAATAGTGACCCTTGTATATATATATATATATATATATATATATATATATATATATATATATATATATATATATATATATATATATATATATATATATATATATATATATATATATATATATATATATATATATATATATATATATATATATATATATATATATATATATATATATATATATATATATATATATATATATATATATATATATATACACATATATATATATATATATATATATATATATATATATATATATATATATATATATATATATATATATATATATATATATATATATATATATATATATATATATATATATATATATATATATATATATATATATATATATATATATATATATATATATATATATATATATATATTAGTTTTGCAAATTAAACAAAAAATAATAAATTTTTAATATAAAAGCCATTAAGAAATGTGTTCAGTTAATGTAAAAGTCCTACTAAATTTCTGAGATTTCTCAATTACCCTAGCGATACAATATACTCATTGAGAAGACATCAAATATACTCATGATAAGTGAAGTTTTTCTTTTGCGTCCACAAAGATATCATTACTGATTAATATAAAAATCCCAGTGCTCAAATCACCAAGTCTAGTCAGAGAGGAAATAGTTTCTTATTCGTGACTAACATATCAATACATACAAGTCAACTGTTCTGGCTCAAAGGGAAAGACTGAATTATAAGAACATATTTTATCTGAATGCATAAAACTTAAAATATTTATTATTTTCTGAAAGACAATATTTCAAAATATTTCTATCAGATAAGTTTGTAATTTTTCATTATTATGTGACTTAGAATATCAAAAGTTCTAATCTCTTAAGCATATAATACGACAATTTTCCTATTATTTTTGGAAATAAATAGTTCGTCAAAGCCGATTGATGATTTATATAAATATAAAAAAATAAAAAAAAAACATATGAATACAAATATTAGTTTCGAGACTTATACCTACAATATATAAGTCACATAAATAACCTTATTGAATAATAAAAGAATTATTTACATCTTAAAAATCTAAATAAGTTTAATAAAATTTAAAAGTCATTCAAAAAGTTTCTGTTTCTCTATTCACTGAACTATTTCTTCATTAAGAATTGAAGTGATTTTTATAATATAGACATCTTATTATAAAAATCACTTCAATTCCAATTAATTAACTTTCCAATTAAGAATATATCCACTAGAATATATTCTTAATTAGAAAATAGTAAGTGAAAAAATGATTTATGTAATCAAAGTATAATTTCAAAAAATGTGTGAAAAGTTATTTTAAGATAATATTAATTAATATATATTCATAAGAATTTTCTAATAATAAACTTATTGCAACACAGAAAGGTAAAATTTAAACAAACACAATAAATTTTTGTTGAACAAATAAAAGTGCTTATTCAAATTTAGAATAGTTTGTTGACCAGAAAAATACGAAGACCAAAAATACACTTTAATAGAATAAGAATATCGCATATTTATTGTATGGCAGCGTTTGACTGTATATGTTATATAATCATATAAGATGAAAGATACTAAGCGCAATTTTCTCTTTCCTAAAACAATAGTGCTTAAGTGTAATGGGAAAATGTATAAAAAGGTGGATCTAAATGTAATTGATCAAAATCTTCAAAAGTGACACAAAAGAATGAAAATACTCCGTCAATTACTTATTGGAATACCAGAATTATAACGATTACGATAAAACCATTTCCATCAGGAACAAAAACCACTGGAAATAGCATACAAATGATATGATAACCAGGGTTAGTAATGTCTCTATTTTTATATAATAGTAAATTTAAAGACTACAATATAATAAAACAATAATCAGTTTAACTGTATTGCACTGCAATACCTATAAAAGCATAACATATTCAATTATTGAAATGATTACTTATGTCGCTAAACCATGAAAGTCATTGTTCAGTATGTGGAATGTTTCATGATAAACATTAGTGTGGAAACTACTAATGAAGTGTCATGATGTGAGAAAAGTCTTTCCAAGAATGAATTAATTAAAACTCAAGTATTTATTAAAAGCACAATTAAGTGTAGTGTAATTCATAAGATATTTCAAGCAGATAGAGAAATATTTCACTCGAATAAAATAATATCGACATTTCAGGTTTTTGAGCAGTATGTCTGTGTGTTCACATAGACCTCAATATGTGCACAATGTTACACAATTCTTATCAAGATATTTCACGTAACCACGAGATACTACACTGCTGGACAATCGCTAAGGAAGGATAACACTATCATCAATGCAACCATAAAATGAAAGGAAGCAAAATGTGGAAAATTAGAATAAGTGCAGGATATAGTAAGAAGAAGTATGCGTATGCAAACTTTTTTTCCACGTCTGTTCATCACGTGATAGCGTTCATAAAAGGTTTAAAGGTTTTGACGCGTGTGGACAGTTGTTGTTTCAAGTCAAAGTTTTACTGGAAAGATTTAATAGACGAACTTGAAATTTTTGGCATGTATTCCCGACATCACTTAGATGATATTATGCGTGGCCGAATTATTGGAAAGATCGAAGAAAGGCGAAAAGTAACAGATGTTCCCAGGGAGTTCGAAATCGCTCACAGCGTTGTTTCACGGCTGTGGAAGTCATTTAAAACTACTGGAATGTGTAGTAGGCGGCACGGGGGAGGTCGTGTTAGAAGTACGACGCCTGCAGAAGACGGATATATCGTCCTATCAGGAAAAAGGAACAGGGGCACCACAGCTGAGCTGATGGCAAATCAGTTTCTTATGCTGCCTCAGGAAATCAGATCTCCCGAAAAACGGTTGCCAGACGTTTGAGGGGAGGAGGACTATACGCCCGCATATCTGTTGTGTGTGTCCCATTGACCACACAGCACCGTACTGCCCGTTTGCAATGGTGTCGTGAGCATCGCAATTGGACTGAACAGGACTGGGCATGCGTACTATTCTCAGATGAGAGTAGGTTCAGTCTGTCATCGGATTGTAGACGCGAGAGTATTCAATGCCTCGTATGGTCATCATGTTCTCCACATCTAAACCCCATTGAAAATGTGTGGGATGCTTTGGGGAGGCAAGTTGCTGGTCGAATCTATCCTCCGACAAACAAGAACACCCTCATCCGTGCACTCCCAGAGGAATGGGATAAACTACCTCAACAGCTGCTGGATAATGTTGTGCAAAGTATGATACGACGAGTGGAGTGTTGCATCACACTCCACGGTGGACATATCCCGTACTGATATCTTTCTTCGGAACAAGTTCAGTATCCCCATACACTTGGCGACGCGGCGAATTTTTTTGTCACCAAGTCGCCAAGCTGGTTGCGCGTTTATAAACACTGGAAATTTCCGGAAGTTCGATCGAAAAATAAGCATTTCAGAAATTTTAAAAAGGGAAATAAATGTAAATAATGGACTTACTTGATATGAAGTTAAGCTGACATGCCGATTGGTATATTTATTTCGACATTTTATTCGTTAGTCACCAGTGTCACATTTAAGTAAAAATAATTATCTAATTTTACAAAAAAAGCATGCAAATTTTTTTCTAAATATATACACTTTATAAATTTAAAAAAAAGCATGCAAAAACTTATTTTTCAAATACATATATTTTTTAAAATTTAAAAAAAACATGAATAAAATATTTTTTAAATACAAACACTTTTTAAGTAAATAAAAATGAAACACGAATACAATAAAAAATACATGTAAGCAATAGAATTTAAATAAAATAATAACACCTTCTCCAAATCCAATTTCCGTTAAAAAATTAATTAATATTTGCGAATCCTAAATTAACTAATAATTTGGAATCCTGAGCAATAATATATCATTATTATCTTTAATTTTTGCTTAAATAATTTGTTGATATTTTTCAACAACATTTTGAGCATGAGACATTTTAAATTAAAACAATAAATAAAGTAATTAAAACATTAAAAAGATGATAATAAATTAAGAAAACGAAATAAGGAAAAAAATATTTAAAGATTTTAAATATATAAAATAAAATATATCATTTAATAAAAAATATATATTAAAATTAAACTAAATAATAGTAAATATTATAAAAGAAATAGTAAAAAAAAATTTACGATAATTGGACACTGGCGACAACGAAACAGAAGAGCGGGAAATCCACTGATTCCATCAGCAACAGTAAACGAAATTAAAATGACTTGCAATTAAAACGTAGAACAATTAGCAAAGAAAGTTCTGGAAAGTTCTCAAAGTGAAACTAAAAAAGCTATTGCCACTAAAAAAAAAGCACATATATAACGTAAAAATTATTTAAAACGCGAGAAAAACGGAATCTGGCTACGAAAAAATAAAAATAGTAACAAAAACTAAATTTGGCAACACTACAATAAAAACAAAAGCTGAAATCGGCAACACTACAACGTAAACAACGGTTACCAGATTTGGCGAGAAATCAGTGTATGGGGATATTGAACTTGTTCCCTTTCTTCAAGCTGCCTGCTGACTTTTAGATGCATTGTTCCATTTTTCCGTATGCAGCATCAAATGAACATTTTTTTTCTTTCAGATGTTTTACAGCTTTTGTACTTTCCAGAACAATAAATATTCTTTATTCTAATGTCTGAACAGTAGGGCAACTATATTTTATCCTACTAGGCCTCATGTCTCTCTTAATGTTATGCTACATTGCAATTTGTGATCCGTCCTTAGCAGTTGTCCAACAGTGTATATTTTCACCTGTGATAACCTGATTGGTTGTAGGCTTAATGTTAAGATCGTGTTCTTTGAAGTTGAAGACCCTGTTATGAAAGCCTATTCACTGTTGAACAATGAGATATGGATGTTGTGCTTCTATTTGTCCCATGTTGATATATCGGAATCGGTGCTCAGGAGAATTTTTAAATGCGTCTCTTGCAACACTTGAATACTGCCCACTAGTAGTGAAGTTTACTGCTGAGAACCAAAAAGCATTATATATTCTACTGCCTCGTAACGGACTTCACCTATATGTCTATCCTATAACCCTATACTATATATATAATAAACTCTATACATACTGTCAAACCTAATAGACACTAATTTTCGACTCTATGTTATGACCATTTTGACCACTTTCTATCTCTTCAAGGAAATTTAAAATATCATAAGGATGGATTCTATAACCTCAAATATAAATATTCTAGTTATTATTCATGGATCAGAGAACATTATATTGGTTCGTTTTCTTAGCATTGATTCTATCTCTATCTCTTGTTTGTACATCACAATGAATCATAGGCAGCATTATAGAAAAGAAAAGGATTTTTGTGACTGAAAAATTACTTCTAATTCATTGTGATTCAATATATTGTGTGCAATGCAAAGTAAATAACAAGTCATACAAAAGTTATAAGATGCTAAAGTGAACATATATTGGTCTTTATTTAAAACTTTAGAATTTCAAGAGATTTTATATAATTTTCAATTATGTACTCATATTGACATCACACATGTTTTTGTTGTAAACTGCAAATGTCTAATGCAATAGCTCTCTATTAGTAAGAAAGTATTTTTGTAATGCATCTTTTGCGGCATAAAGAAAGTAAAGTTGCAATGCCAATTTGATGATGAAACAATTGTATTCATTTCAGAAAATTGTCAAATGAATAAAAATTTATCTGTTTGATTTCAAGTTTTGCAAAAAACGTTTTAGAAAAATATTTTGTGAATTTTTAACTAAAAAAACAGTTACCTTATATTTTATTTATTAAATGAATAAATATAGGTTGACTTCTACAGATTCAGTGGTAAAACTTGTATTATTTGGAGGATTTGAAGACGAATTTATTTGACAAAACATTTTACTGAGAGCATGAAAATCTTCCATTTAAAATCACGAAGACATACATAAAATTCCTTCCATCTTCTATTTCTAAAATAAAAATTAATGGTTATAGCCAAAATTATAAATGGTATAAAAATAAATTCTAAATTTCTTTGACTCAAGCTTTAAATTTAACAGAAAAAACTCATCTAAAATAAAAAAATGAAATAATGATAAGCTCTCTTGAGATTTTTTCAATATAAAATAATGTCTTCGTGGATGAAAAATATTTTTAGCAGAGCAATCGTTGGAATTTTAAGCTCCTCGTTCTTCTTATACACAATCTTGTTTCTAACACCCAATTTATTTTGAATCACTGAAATTTTATACTCCTCATTCTTCATATAAACAATTTTGTTCCTAATTACCGATTTATTTTAGGAAAAAAGTTTAAACTGGCTTACTTGACTTAATAAAATAATTTCGAGAAATGTTTTAGCAGCTTTCAATCAATGTATTGAATATATCAATGTATTAAAGCTTATCAAACTATTGTTTTTAAGAAGATATAAATGAACAAATAGGTATAAAATATTAAATTAAATAAACAAAAAGAAAAAACTATATTAAAATAATATTTTAATACATAAAATGCATATTTCTATGTAGTCTATAGTAAAACTTGGAAAATTGATCCAAACTTTTTTATAATCAGCAGCTTTTGAAAACTATGTTGTGGATTGAATACTTGACTTTTGCCTGTTGCTGGTGGCAATAATGTAAGATTTAAAGATATTCACAATAATTAAAATATTGCAGTAGAAAGCATAGAATAAAGATTTCGCTAAAAATGCAAATTCTAATTCCATTTTTTTATGGTTGAAGAATATCACAATTTAATTTTAGAAAACTTTAACACGTTGATTACGTTATCTTCAGGTTTGAAAAACATACTCCATATAATTTCAAATTGCTGGAATATTAAAGTGTGGAATTTTTGAATTCCAATTTGTGTTTTGGCAAAATTTAAGAAACTTATCTGGAAATAAGTTCTCTTCAGACAATGGTGTGAGAAATGCTTAAGCGATAGGGTTGTTTTTTTCTGCCAAAAGGATGTTGAAAATAGATAATAGACATCTATACCCATAAGCAATATAAGATATCAAACATTTTCCATTATTACCAAAACACAATGTGATAAATGCTTTAATATGTAATGTGTTCCAAAAATAAAAGGATCCATTTTCATGATCAGCATCTTTTATGAAGGAAACGAATACATCCATAGAACAAGAAACAAGTATACATAGGAATTAAGTTCATGTCCATCTTGCATATCAACCAATAGAGACCAGCATTCTGCTGCGGAACTGAACACATTCTACTCTGATACTATTGATTGTATCCACAATTCTTTCACACAGCTGATTCAGACTTGTAACTTTAACCTGTACACAAAGTGTTTGAAATAACCCGAAGAGAAGAAGTCAAGGTGCATTAGGTGAAGTACGCTGTGATTTTCTACCAATACCCATGTACTCTATGATTAATACCCATTACCCATATACGTTGTGAGTAATATCTAATACCCATGTACGCTGTGATTATTACCCAATACCCATGTACGCTGTGATTAATACCCAATACCCATGTACGCCGTGATTAATACCCAATACCTATGTACGCTGTGATTAACACCCAATACCCATGTACGCTGTAATTAATACCCAATACCCATGCACGCTGAGATTAATACCCAATACCCATGTACGCTGAGATTAATACCCAATACCCATGTACGCTGTGATTAATACCCAATACCAATGTACGCTGTGATTTTCTATCAATACACCATACCGGGAACGTGCTTTTGTGGTACACTCATGAGCACGACAACCGCACATTTCCAATGCTATAACTGTTCATACAATGACAGCAAAAAGGGGATGAGTTTTTTCTTGTTAGAATGCCGAAGTATTTATAATTCTATCAAACTCTAATTGTGTGTTGCAAATAAAACTCAAGTATGTCAGTTATACAACTTACTGTTTCCTTCACAAACATAAATGGACAATAAATCTTAATTTTGGTCAACCATAACCACATATGAACATTCGGGATTTTTTTTCCCATCTTCACACTTTATGAGGAGTGCACATATCCGACAATGTTGTGATGTTTCCCTACTGCATGTGATTGAAATATGGGATCTTCTGAGCACATGATGTGTTATAACAAGCCAAAATATTCCATGGCCTTCAAAAGGTCATGGCACATTGCCATATGGGATGCGCGATTTTCCTCCTGCATTTGATGCAATACCTGTACGTGATATGCCTTTTTCTTCATAATAAAACAAAAATTACACTGAGCAGTGATTTGAGCAATTTTCAACTCATGATTCAACCGATGAACATAAGATATGGGGTCCTTACAAATGCTACGAATGCTCTTGACGGTATCGTCAGTGGCCACTGGTCATGCAGGACATTCCCCATTAATCATGTTACTGGTTCCTCTGAGTTTATTCACACGTAGTCTGATATTGGAACTTTTTGTTGGTTTTTTCCGTATTTTTGCTGATACAACTGACGCAACACTTTAAAGGTTTTACCACCCAAATTTTAAAAAACTTTGAATATTATTTTTTTTCAGAAGAACATTTCTTCAAACACTTGTAAAAAAAATCAATACGGGCGTGTTTTCAGGAAAATGGTTTGTTATTTTTGAAACACCCTGTGTTAATATTTCTTCTAAAGTAATATGTTTTTAATAAATGGATATGATATGAATTAATTTTAAATTAAATACTTTACATAAATATTTTATAAAACTTTCTATCTTATGATAATTGAAAAATACTTCAAGCTGTGTTAATATTGAATGCTTTACATAAATATTTTATAAAACTTTCTGTCTTATGATAATTGAAAAATACTTCAAGCTGTGTTAATATTAAATGCTTTACATAAATATTTTATAAAACTTTCTGTCTTATGATAATTGAAAAATACTTCAAGCTGTGTTAATATTAAATGCTTTACATAAATATTTTATAAAACTTTCTGTCTTATGTTAATTGAAAAATACTTCAAGTTGTTTTAATATTAACATATAAAAACAGTAAATAAAAATGAATCTATATTTTCATAGTAGCTCATATTTTAAATTTCTGTAAATAACAATTTCCGAATAGAAAAGAACTAAATAACTTTTTAACAATATTTATACACGTATCATTATTTTATACTGACAGCTTTCTGATTAATATATTTTAAGAATATTAATTTGATACTTTACCTGTAAATAAAATATAAATTAGTATAAACTTCTTTGAAAATCGAGAGAAAAATTCTACCAACAAAATTCATAAAAAAAGTAATTATTCGGTGTAGTAAGTTAAAATAAAAATAAAAACTTATGTATCTGAATCAAATATTAAGCAATGCCATAAAAATAGTTAAATTTTGTTAGTTTTTATTGTGTTAAAATTGAATAAAATTATTATAACTATATAATTATTTTTATAGGTAAATTTATAAAATTCTACTTAATAGATTTTACGCAAATTCAGTTTTTCTCGCAGATAAAGTTGTTAAATAATCCCCCGAAAAATGCAGGAACATATTATTAAAGAAACTAATTTCTAAGAATAATAAACTTAGCAAGATTAAAATATTTTTCTTTGCAATTTTCTCCCACTTCATTTGCAGAATTTGCAGATGCATGCTTCTTAAATAACCCCACGTTTACCGTTATTAAATGTTTTCTAATTAGGAAAATCAATCAAAACTTTCTAAGGATTCTAGAAATTTCATTTAATAACTTATTTTCAAAATTTTAAGTATGCATTACTAAATCATTCATTTTATTTTATTTTATATGCATTATAGGACAACACACACATATTTCTTTCTATAGTTAAAGAAATCTGGAGAAAAGTTTTCAAGATTTCTCAATTAAATTTCTCCACACTTATGTTAGAGATAAGTAAATAATAATATTCTTCATAATTCTATTATGTTTTTAAACCTTTATTTCACTTAAAAAGACAGATTTTTTATTCTCCTGAAAAAATCTAAGAATCTTAGTGACTTTCGCTCTATGAATTTCATTTTTGGATGAAAAAAAGGTTTGTTATACAACTAAAGATCTATTTCCCTTTCCTGAAACTTAAATATAGATTTTTTTGTAATTTTCCTATTTTATAAAAATATTTCATTACAAAATAATTTTAGTAAAGTTAACTAATTTATATTGTTAAATATCTAAGCAAACATTAGAATTAAATTTAAATATATAACTATATATTATAAAAAGTAAATGCTTTTTATATTGATTATCATGATAAATATTTTAAAATCAAATAATATAAACTTGATTTCCAAGTTTTGCCAAGTTTTATGTTTTTATCTCTTTTTTTATGAGTAAAATTCAAACTATTAACTACATCTACTTACACTTTGAATTTCGATGCGTTTAATAAGATGGCTTGATTGACGGGTGTTGTCAGTTTATGACCAAACACCACCTTTTTTAAAAACACTCCAACAAACCAACATTCCTTGATAAATATTTTTCACTTGATTTATGAATCAAGCCTGACTGGTTATACATTCAAGCTACTGTGATAACCATAAAATGAATTTCATGGTTTAAAAACATTTCTATACTTTTTTTAGCTGAAAACGATATTTTATAGTCTTAACATTAATCTCTTAATAACTAATGACCAAGTAGAACATTTTAAATAGGGTGACATATTTTCATTTAATTTTTGTTGTTGTTGTTGTTGCTTATGACACTTGGACAAAGCAAGCTCGCTATGCCTTTGGCTGTGCGATTTAAGTCAATAAGGAGCGTCTTTCGTTTGGATCAGAGCACCACGAAGGAGAAAGTATGACTTTGCTCTTTTTAAGGTGCCTCGTCATTTTGAACCACGGTCAGGTGACGAGGCCACACCTGAGCTGGCACCCTGCTCTCCACATCCACGCCACACCAGCGGAAGGACTTTGGACGTCACACATTAATGTGAACACGTCCCCAACACACGGAATTCCAGCAAACCAGTGAAGGAGAGTACACTGTGGTCACCCTCCCAACCACTGCCCGCGGCAAATGATGCTTCACTTTGCTGAGCTTACGGTAAGAGGCTCATTTAATTTTGAAATGAGTTAAATTAAAGCTTTCATATGTTTAATTTTACCACAAGAAAAACTAGAAATCCTGCCATTTTGGAAGAAACTTGTCACTAAAGTATTGCTAGCTTAAATAATATTGTTTATTTTTAATTTTTTCTTACTCTAATTATACTCTTATAAGGTACTTTTTACATAAATATATAAAATGATCAAGGCACAACATTATCAAAAATATTTATAACAAAATAAAAACATCAAACTCAAGCAAATTTTAAAGCTATAAAATGATCAAGGCACAACATTATCAAAAATATTTATAACAAAATAAAAACATCAAACTCAAACAAATTTTAAAGCTTTAAAATATTATAGTGGGATTAATTTTAAACAAAAGTTTGAATTATAAAATAGTTGTAATTAAATGTCCTTTATTGCTGAAAATTATGGTATATTTATAGTTTAATTCTAAATTACTAAAAAAAGAAATAAATGCTATAAAAATAAAAAAAACGGAAAATTTTGAAATGTCCTTTTCAATCCATTATATATGCCTGGCAATTATACGAACTTTTATCATCAGTTTCTGTTATATTTCTTTTATCTAAAAGACCAAGAATTTTTGTTTTATATACTGCAATACAAGGTACAGATGTTAATAATTAAAAGCAAGCCTGAAAAAACAAATTCTTCACTCATATTTATATGTTTATTTTTTCAGCGAATGTTTTTTTTTTCAATTTTTTTTAAAGATTTCGTTGCATTTTTTACTAATTTACAGTTCATTCCTAATGAATTTATTATTTACTGTTTTAAAATAGTAAGTTTTATTTCCGTATTAAAGTGGCTGTATAACAAGAAAGAAAGACAGAGAATTACTGTAGATTCTTTTTCTTTAAAAAAAACCCTGCAACCTGTTATCTTCTTTCAAACGTTCCTTGGACTTCACCGTTATTAAGGTACAACTTTAGTTACCATTTCTGGAAAGACGGCTTAGAGTTTGATCAGTCTAACTTGGCTCCTATTGAATTTTTTCAAGAAAAGTAGGAAAAAAGTGCATTTTTTTAGATTTACAGTAAATTCTTTTATTTCTTTTACAAAAAGGAAAATATAAATTTTACTAGCAAACAGTAAACTTCCTTAGATACAATAGGAAGCAAAGTTTCGGTATGATCTATACAAAATACATATGTGTAATATATACTTTATCATACTTTTTTATTCAATAATTACCAGCAAAATTAACAAAATATTTTAATTTATTAAACAAACATATGACAAAATATGTTCAAATATTCTAATAAAAGTTCTGAAAAAGTTTCTCCAAATTCTGAAAATTTTTTATACAGTGTATAAAAATAGCTAATGAATGCCTTTTTAATTTCTTCAGATATATTTAAAAAAAGAGAAATAAAACGTACTCTAAGCATTCCATCTTAAGGTATATTTGATATTATTGAGTATAAATGTGTTTATATTTCACTTTCACTGGGGAATTTCAAATTTTATTTAAATTAGTGTATAATACCTTCGTGCAAATGTGTGTGTGCTATCTTATTTTTATATTTTAAATAATTTAGGTGTGATATTTAAGCATTTTAAGTGTTAAAAATTACTTTCTTTTTATTATTTCTTTTTAAAAACCGAGAAGACATTTCGTTTCATTATAATATTAAATTTAAATTTTTTTACAAAATTCTTCAAAGTTTTATATTTACTTTTGAAATAGGGTAAAATTTCATAACAGTTTTATTGAATTTCTAGAATATCAATAAATTATCACAAACATTTTCATAAAATAACATTACGTTCTAATGTCATTAGAAACGGATACCTATAAGCTATATTCAATATGGTTATATCAAAGTTGTATGTTTGAATTTATTGTTTATACTTAACTAACACACTTTCCTTTCAAAAAAATTGCATAATTATCTTTTGATAAAAACATTTAAAAAATTGCATACATTTTTCAAAATTAAGTTAATTTTATCTCCCGTAGAGCATTATTTCAGAAATATAGCCATAACTGAAATAAATTGAATTTTTAGCGATATCATAACTCAAAAATGTTAAGGTGCATTTTTGAAGGAATATTATAAATACAGATGGTTAAGCAAATTTAAAATATTTGCTTTTGAATTAATTTTAATATCAACCTTATAAAATTATATAATTTTTCTGTAATCACTCTATTTCTATAATTTAAACTCTATATTTATTGCATAGTAATTTTTTTCATTTTTCATTATTTTCTTCCAATTTTTGTCCTTTGATGATATTAATAGAATTCAGAATTATAACTTGTTTAGAAAAATTATATAATTTAATGATTTTCATTACTATTTTCTATATATTTGTACCAATACTATTTTTACATTATTGCAGCAAACATCCGTTAGAACAAATATTTTTAGTGGTGTAGGCGAGATGAGAAATTTATTTACTTCCAGATTTCCTAATAAGCAAAAAATTATAATTTTCACCCATTAAAGTTGGAAGGAAAAACATATCTATAAGTTTTATTTTGTAAGAATGTATGAAATGCTTATATTTCTTCATGCAAAAAAGGCATAAAAAATTAGAATAAATATTAATTTGAGAATAGAAAAGCTTAAAATATTCAAATACACATAGAGTTAGCTTACAATTTTTTTGAAGTTGATATTGTGCATTACTTATATATTTAACTTTAATAAAATAAATTTGAATCATTCAACTTTTTAATTAAATTAACATAAAATTAAAGTTTTGAATTAATAAATATTAAATTGCAATATTAATATAATATAACACATTTAGTAGATTTTAAGACCCGTGATAGTATTTCATTAAATGTTTATTATTAATATAATATTGCATTGCTTTATATATTTTATTACCTTAAAAGTCAACAGCGTATACGAATTAATTATAGCTTAAAATATATTTTTTACCTTATAGAACATTTTATTGAAAACATTTAATAATTTAAAGGTTAATATTTAATTATTATTTAATTTTAAAATGATCCTTTCATTTTATTTTCTCTTATTATATATTAATTAATTCTAATTTAAATTCTACTTTTTACTTAGCTAAAAAAGATATACAGTTCATTGAAAACTGAAAGAATCATTAATTTTCTTCCCTAAAATACGTTTAAATTAATTTTAATAGTTCTATACTCATGTCCATAAATTAAGGATAATGCAAGTTCAGGCAAAGAAAGAGACAGAAGCAAAACAAATGTGACTTATTTGTAAACTCTATTTATTAAACAAAAGGTAATAAGCAAAAGCGATACTATGTGTTTGATATCATAAATAAAAATTGCGATTTTTACTCTCTGGAGCAAATTTCAAAAAAGATCCTATTTACACACTCCAATAATATAACATGGTTTATATGATGGTTAATACATAGTATGCCCACCAGATGGTGCAATACAGGCCGTAGAATGCTTTGGCATACTGAATAACTTTTCCCAATACGAGCAATCCTGCACCACCGTAATGGTGTCGTCCAATGGTGCTCTCTTGGTGGTAACGAGTACCTGGCCCTCTCCATATGAAAATTCGGCGAGAATCAGACAGAAAGCTAAACCCGGTCTCGTCGTAAAACAACACACAAGACCACTGTTACGGTGTCCACAATGCATACTCTCCACTCCAGGCTAACTACAGGTGACAGTGAGTTGCGGTAAGTGGAACACATCTGACAGGCCAACGAGCATATAGACCAATATGCCCTAAGCGTCTGTACACAGTCTGTCTTGAAACTGTCGTACCGGTAGCTGAAGAGAGCTGAAAAGACAGGTCTGGTGCTGTGCTCCGCCTGTTTCTCTTAGCACTGCCAAATACCGGTCTTCATTCGGCATTGTAACTTGGAAGCGACATGCACTGTAAAGTCTACTCGCATTAACATCATCTTGGAACCTTTGTCAAAGCCTAGAGATGACACTCTAGGCGATTCCAAGTACTTCGGATACTTCCAGCTGGGTACGTCCTCATTCCAGGTGGCCGATAACTCTACCACATTAACCATCATCCAAATGCATCCTTTGTGCCATAACTATGCGGTTATTGCACTGAAAGGCTTTTAAAGTGCTTGTGAACAATTTTAAGAAGCTGAAGAGAGTTGACAGGTCTGATACTACGCTCCGTCTGTTTGTTTTGGCAGTAACTGCCAAATACCGGTTCTCATTCAGCGTTATAATTCGGGGGCGACCTGTGCTGTAACGTCTACTCACATTACCATCATCTTGGAACCGTTACCAAAGCCTACAGATGACACTCTGGGCGATTCCAAGTTTTTCGGATACTTACTGCTGGGTATGTCAACATTCTTGACGGCCAATTATTCTATTACGTAAAACATCATCTAAATGCTTCGTTTGTGCCATAACTATGCGGTTATTGCACTGAAAGTCTTTTAAAGCACTTGTGAACAATTTTTCTTCGTAGTAACCATTCCTCATATAACCCTCTCTCACACTCTCGTCATTGTGACGTACTATCGGCACCATCTGGTGGTTTCTTGTTATTTGCATATTATTCTTCGAGATGTATGTGATAATTCTACATGAGAAATTTTTATTTAAAAGTTCAATATCTGTGTGATTCTCTGACTTATTCTTAATTTATGGACATGAGTGTAGTTATATGTATGACAAACTTCATTTAATTTTACACTTACTATCTCCCTTTAATATTTTTAATACCAAGTGATATTTTTCACATAAAGAAAACTTAAATCAAAAAAGGAAAATTTAAAGGGAAATAAATGTATTGTTGTTTAAGAGTAATTCATCAATCTAATAAAATGCTTTAAATATAAACCTATCTATGTGATTGCAAAACATTTTGAAATTCGACAAAATGTGGGGGACTTTTTTTCATTTTTTTTCAGAAATTTAGTGGTAATAGTCTTTACCTAACCATCCTTTGGAATTGTCTCGCAAAAGCAGAAGTTAAAAAACAAGGATTTTCCTGGATTCTCTTTAAGTTTTTTTGCTTAGCTCTAAATCAAATAATCTCGATCTTTTACAGAAAATTCCTTTGAAAAAGAAGCAGGAAAAGGTCATGATGGATTTCCAATCTGGGAAAGAATGTGAAATTCTAAGAAGAAAATACTTTTTTTTTTCAGAAGTTAACATTTTTTTATCATTTTCTTACTTTTAATCTCTAACGAAGCGTAATAAATGAGCTTAAAATGAGATGTTATTTGATTTTTTTCCTGTCATAATATTAAATCAATTAATTTGTCTGTTTAATTCTCTTCTATTATGTTATTTCAAATGAAATAAAGAAATTAATACGATATGCTTGCTAAGAGAAAACATAAATTTGGCCTTCAAAGCTTTTACAACATTTATCTTACATTTTAATATAAAAGTTAAAGAAAACAGATATTTTAAATGTACTTTCAGTATCTGTTTTACTATATTTTGTATATTTATTAACATTTAGGTGTAAATAATATAAAATCAGTTGAAATTGTTTAGAAGTTTACTCATTGTCGCATTCAAATATTTGCATTTTAAATACATAAAATAATATTTAGTAACATTTCGTGACCTTTCCAAAGAAATCAACTTATATACTGAATGTTTTGTGATATTTTTAAATTCCATTTAAACTCTATCATGGAAAAGTAAACTATACAAGTATAAATATATTTCGTCATAAATTTTAATTTCAAATGAGTATTTGTACAAACACAATGATTTTTATATTATTAATAGTGATAACATTAAATACTAAAATCAAAGGGGAAAAACTGATATATTATCAAATATAAAATATTATTTAATTATCCGTTTTCTTTCTTTACGACAGAGTATAATACTACATTACTTTAAAGCAATGAAAAACAATATATTTTACAACTTGATAATTTATATTTGTAAAGTTTGAAAGCAATATCATTTATATTTGATACAATACTACTTTTACTAAACAATATTTTATGTGATAAGATAGTTAATTGATGAATAAGTCTAAATCTCCTTCAGAATGTGCAAATTCTAATTGTACTTAACTAATTGACAATAAATTCATCAAAAATGTTAGGTATTTCCTAAGGAATCAAATAATATGATTTTTATATAAATATCTTATATCCGTTGTAAAAATGACGCATATGTCAGATACACTTAATAAAATATTTTATAATATATTTATGGTACTAAGATATTTTATATAATAGCTATTATTATATAAAATGTTTTATAAAGTACACATATTTTATGATATATAGTCCATAAATACGAAGTTATTGTTCCATTATTTCTTCCAATTTTCTTTTTCTTTTTAATATATTTGCAAAGAATATAAAAATCTTATGAAGAATATGCATATTTGGTTAACATGAAAAATAAAATAATCTTCTTTAAATGTGAAACTAGAAGACAACACACAAAAATATTATTAGATATTTGTGTTTAGTAAAAATTTACATAATTTTTCTATGATTTGAAAAATAAAAATAATATCATACTTTTAACTTTTTTCAGAATACAAATACAACCCTAACATTTATGATTTATGTGTTACAATAATTTTTTTGTCAAACATTATAAACACTTCAAAATACTAAAATCACTTAAAAATGTTGAAATGATAAAAGTGCTGAAGTAGAAGGTGTTCATTTGAAACTGTATTAAAAGAAAAAGCATTTCAATTTGGAATAGTATTGTATAAAACTTGACCGTGCAGCTTATCTAGATGAATTTGAAAAAAATTAAAAGCCATTTTAATTTAAAATAGCATTGAATAAGACATGACCGTGTAACCTATTTAAATGTAAACCTTAAATTATCACATGTAAATATATAAAGCTTTTCTCATTAATAGGGACCAGTATTGCATTCTAGATAAGAAAAATGAATTTCAAATAGGAATTATAATGGAATTATTTAAAAATTATTCCTCTTTCTATAAATCTAAGCAAAATTAAATTAGTTGTCTCTGGGAAGGAATTGAATATCCATGAGTTGGAAGGATGGTTTGGTTAGTTTGTCGCTCAACGCTAATTTTTTGCACACGAGGGCTAATTAGATCGGGACCTACGGTTTAAAGTGGATTCCGAACCACTGCAAACATCCATGCCCAAGGTGGGATTTGAACCCACGAACTGTTGAACCGAAGGCAAATGCGCAAACCATTCGGTTGCCAGCTTGGCATGAGTTGTAAGGAAGCAAGTGATGTGAATAAAACTAAATTAATTGTCGCTTTGAAAGTGATGAACATGCATGAGTTGGAAGGAAAAAATGATGTGAGAAAAACTAAACTAGTTGTCGCGGTGAAAATATTGAACATTCATGAGCTGGAAGGAAACAAATGATGTGAATAAAACTAAATTAATTGTCGCTTTGAAAGTAATGAACATGCATGAGTTGGAAGGAAAAAATGATGTGAGAAAAACTAAACTAATTGTCGCGGTGAAAATATTGAACATTCATGAGCTGGAAGGAAGCAAATGATGTGAATAAAACTAAATTAATTGTCGCTTTGAAAGTAATGAACATGCATGAGTTGGAAGGAAACAAATGATGTGAGAAAAACTAAACTAATTGTCGCGGTGAAAATATTGAACATTCATGAGCTGGAAGGAAGCAAATGATGTGAATAAAACTAAATTAATTGTCGCTTTGAAAGTAATGAACATGCATGAGTTGGAAGGAAACAAATGATGTGAGAAAAACTAAACTAATTGTCGCGGTGAAAATATTGAACATTCATGAGCTGGAAGGAAGCAAATGATGTGAATAAAACTAAATTAATTGTCGCTTTGAAAGTAATGAACATGCATGAGTTGGAAGGAAACAAATGATGTGAGAAAAACTAAATTAGTTGTCGCTGTGAAAATATTGAACATTTAAGAGCTGGAAGGAAGCAAATGATGTGAATAAAACTAAATCAGTGTTGTCGCAGTGAAAATATTGAACATTCACGAATGAAGGAGCAGGTATGAACACAGATTAAAGAAAATGTTATTGATGTCAATGAATACAATGCAGCCGTTGAAAGAAGTATCATTTTATCTTTGTAGAAATAAGGACATTATTTTTGTGCTTCCCAGTGTCAAGGATAAAATCAAAATAGCAGCAGAATGATTAAATTTTTTTCAAAACATATATTTTCATTAATACCATATAGATAAGTTAAAAATGTCTTTACTGCTGTGTCATAATCTCTACTTATGTTCAAAGTTCTTAAAAACCATTCTAAAGCTTAGAGATGACACTCTGCGTCATTCAAAATTTCTCGGATATTGCTATCAGAGTACATCCATCATTTAAGCGGTTAATAACTTTACCCCATGAAACATCGTCTACATGTATCCTCCGTATGAAGCTCCAACGGCTCAGTAGCTTCGCGCCGCTTCCCGTTAAGGTCAGCAAAGTGAAGCCCCATTTGTCGCGGACGGTGATTGGGAGGGTGACCATGCATGCTCCCTTAATGAGTTTCTGGAGCTCCGTGGGTTGGGGACGTGTCCGCGTTAATAAGTGACATCCAAAGTTGTTTCACTGATGTGGAGTGGATGTAGAGAGAAGGATGCCAGTTCAGGTGATATTTGATCAACTGACCCTGGTTCAAAATTTCGAGATGATCGGTGATGGGCGAGAATTCCAAACCCATTACTTATTGTTCCAGTCCGGGATTCATCTGCACCATTATGTATCCTCCGTATGAAACCCCAGGGGCTCAGTAGACCGCTCCTGTTAAGATCAGCAAAACGAAACCCGTTAATCATGGGCAGTGACTGGGAGGTTGACTACATACACTCCCTCACTAGATTGATGGAGCTCCGTGTGTTAAATGCGTATCCACGTTAATTAGTGACTTCCAAAGCAATTCCACTGGTGTGGAGTGGATTTGGAGAGGAGAATGTCAACTCAAGTGTGACCCTGTCACCTGACCGGGGTTCAAAATTACGAAGTGCTTGGTGATGGGCAATTATCCCGAACTCGTTAACCTTAAGGTACAGTCCGAGCCTCATCTGCACCACTATGTACAAGGTTTGTCCGGAAAATGCGTATAAAAGTTGAATAATAACTTTATTTTACAATTATTCAGGTATAACAATATGGTCTCCTTCAAAGTACTGACCTTGAGATGAGATACACTTCTGCCAACGCCATTTCCACTGTTGATACATTGCTGAAAGTCTTCAGTTGTGATGCTGTTCAGTTGCCGTGTCGTTTCTTCCTTGATGCCTTCCACATCTCCCAAGTGCCTCCCCCGAAGCACTATTTTGCATTTAGGGAACAAGAAGAAGTCACAAGGGGCTAAATCAGGTTAATAAGACGGGTGGTCTGTAACGGTGATTGATATTCGTGCCAAAAAGTCATGTACAACGAGCTGCGTGTGAGCGGGCGCATTGTCGTTATGAAGCATCCACCTGCCCCCTTTTGCCAAATCTGGTCGAACGTGGGCCACACGAGCTCTGAGACGTGTCAAAACTTCAACATACAAATTTCCGTTCACTCTTTGGCTCATGATGATATGGATGCTATCATGATGATATGGATGCTGTTCACTTCAAGAACTGCCATGAAATTTTAAAGTTTAAGACTGACAACACTTTTGAGGCTACTAAAAGAGTTTATTCTTGTTTTTATACTTGTTCATCTTTTTATTAGGCTGCTCGTCGAATAGGTGTAATGGATTCTGCTCTTTGTCTATTGTGCAATCATGATGATATGGATGCTGTTCACCTCAAGAATTGCCATGAAATTTTAAAATTTAGCGTCATAATCCCGCGTCTAAAAACAAATCTTACATTAGTGTATATTTTTCCAGTTATTTTTCATTAACGGACATAACATATGTAAGAAGAATAACTTCTACATTCCTTATTGAATTAGTGAACACGTACGAATATTGTTTCTAAAAACAAATTATTATATCCTTATTAATGTAAATATACTAAATATTCTTTCTGAACAAAGCGTTAGGCAATTAAATATGTTACGAAATTGAGTGGGCAGACAGACTTGCCAAAGCTGGTTCCCTTATGATCCAACCAAATCCCCATTTGCCTTTGCTTAATATCAAAAGTGAAATCCTTAGTGAAATAAAGTATGACTGAATATCCATTTATGCTGACACAACTTTCCTTAGGCAATGGAAAATTCTACTTGATGGGAACAATAAAATCTCTGGCTCTTTACCACGAGCTGTTGGTGTCGCTTGTTTCCGGTTGACAACTGGACATGACTCTCTACAAAGGCATCTGCATCGAATAGGTGTAATGGATTCTGCTCTTTGTCTATTGTGCAATCATGATGATACGGATGCTGTTCACCTCAAGAATTGCCATGAAATTTTAAAGTTTATGACTGACAACACTTTTGAGGCTACTAAAAGACTTTATTCTTGTTTTTATGCTTGTTCATTTTTTTATTGGGCTGGTCGTCGATTAATGGCAAAGATGCAGAGGACAAACTTAGATTTCAAAAGAAGATTACGAAAGTTTAGTACTCTATATTGTATATTAGCATTTTACCCAAAATATTAAAAGATAATATGCATTTTAAGCAAAAAGATTTGCAGAATTCTATACTTGAATATTATCTCTCATAACAAACTGCAGAAAAAATTACATTCAAATTTAATATCTAATAGTAGAATATAATTAAGTATATTAGAATCTAAAAATGTGTCTTTGTATATCTCTTAATTATTAAAAACCATATACATTTTCGAGTAAGTGTTTAACTAATACACATTACTATCAAATAATTAAGTAATCAATTGTAATTTCGAATAGAGTATTAAGAAATTTTTTTATTTACATAATTAAGAAGGGAAATATGCTCCCTGAGAAACATTTGTTATTATTTTAATGGCATAATTTTAATTCAAAATATTTTAGATTAAGTCTTTATAACATTAAAAAACTTAGAAACTAACAAAACTAATTTATTAAAAATTTGCTTTCGAAGCATATCAAAGTAAGATGCAATAAATTTATAACCAAATGTATTTCATACGAAAAGGAATTTTTTAACGCTAAATTAACTCTAATTCAATTTAAGGTGAAATTTGTTCCATCTAAAAATATAGTTTTCATTGTTTCTTGAGGAATTGCCTGCATTGAATAATTTTTAAAGAGATGAAATAGCATAATACACTAACTTCCATTGTGGGAATTGTTCCATTTAACAATTTAAAGGTCCCTAATGTAAAAGTAATGTTTCGTTCTAACGTCTTTTTTTTTAATTTATACAAATTAAATGAAAAACAGGGAATAAAAACAAATCTCAAAATTTATACTAATTCCTTTTAGAAAATTATATTGATATAAATTTGAATATAAACTAAAACTATAGAGAGTGATTTAATATGTCATATATAAATCTAATACAATAAAAATGTAAGTTAAAAGAAGCCTTCATTTCGAAGATAATAAATATATTTGTTTCATATCAATAATTTATTTATTTCATATCACACAATCGGCATATGTGACTTTATTTGGGAGATATAATTACAATCTTCCATGTATAAAAAAATTGTATATTTATTTTAAAGAAATGAATTTAACTTTAAAGAACATCTTATTCCCAATTATTTAACAGGAAATTGAGTTATAATTATCTCTTACAACTTTATATTCCTCAATGTCCCTTTAATACTATATTGCTAATTTTATTGATTACAACCAATTCTTTTAATTAATAAAAAAATTCTAATTTGAACAGTCATTGTATATAAAAATATCCATATTTTCTTACTGTTTTCTATCAGATTATGTTGAAATATATTGTTCAGTAATAAAACTGAAAAATAAATAAAATCTTTTTCCTACAAATAGATTTCAACCAAAGAAATAAATTCACGCTGTTAAATCCTAATAAACTCTGTTTTGTGTGAATGAAAATGTACCTTGTATATTTCTTGAACAAAATATTTGAATATCTTCATTTCAAATTTATATTATTTTGTCATGTATTTCTTATTTCATAAATAATATGTTTTCTTTTTTATTATATATCTGCAAATTCATCATGAAATATTAATTTTTCTGGGATAAATTAAAGATGTATACATTTCATTAATTGCAATAATATTTACTTAATAAAATATTAGAAAATAATTAAGAAATCAGAAAAAGGGAGGGTTTCTTCAAAACGATTATGAAATAATCTAAATCCTAGCAAAACAAATATTTACAATTGAAGGTTTTATAGTTATTTAATTTATCAAATGACTAATACTAATTAATTATTCATAACTTATTTCTTTTTGACCATATATATTGTAAATAATTAAAATTAATTTTTTGGAAATTTTATTTTGTGAATTTACCGAAACGTTTATATTTACAACACGAATTATCTTCCATGAGAATGTATTTCTTAATAATGGGCCGTATCCATGTATAACCAGAGAGAAAACCCTGAAAATCTCAAATAACCACCTAAACAAACGTGCCTATGAAAAGCATAAGTGCAACTTGTTGAACAATAAGTTCAAATCCAATACATGCCGTTCACAACTTGGTTTTCCAACTATTTGGACACAAGAAACCCCAGTCAGTCGATTTTATAAGTTCCCAGAGAAATCATAGATTGCTGTAAATTCTATAAGAAACTGAAATCAATTACTCTTTTCCTAGAATATCAAAATCATCCTTGATAAAAATTCGTCCATTTTAAAATGTTTTCTTTATCATAAGAGTCTGATATTAAAAATTTCATAAAATATAGTTGGCTAAACTGAGTATTACGGTCAGACCTCAGTTTTACCATATAGTTAAATGAAATAGTTTGCAAGTATTTTCATCGATGGCATTCATTGTCTTAAAATTGTGCCATAGTTTCGTAATTGAAAGTATATCTTACCTTCAGTAAGAATGACGCATTAAAAATTCATAATTAATTTTTTACTTGTGATCTGGTGTACGCATTTCTCTTACATTTCCATCTTTCGCATTAAAGACATTAACATGACAAATTCTAAGAAGTTACTTCCATTTAAATTAAAAATCTTTCTTCATAATGCATATTAAAAAAGTTTAGTACTTCATATTGTATACTTTGAAGTATTTTAAAATTGATTAACTGAACCTTTTCAGTGTAACATATTATTCATATAAATCTTCTTTTTTCTCTCTTCTACCCACGCAAAATTCATGAACACTCATAAAATGTATGTTTAACACACTTTCATATACATCATTTTACAGCAATTTAACATGAACATAACTGTTCCCTGAACCTTACAAAACCAGAAACTTACAAAAATAACTTCTCCTGAATTTATAAACCATGCACCCAATACTAGTTTATAAAATGTAGTAGGTTAACTAAATTCAAGAAGCATTCAGCACGTTTCATTTGGTTTAAAAATCATTTTTATTATTTGAATATAAAGATAAATGAAGAAAAATTGTAACGTAAAATATGTTATTCTTAACATTAATGACATATTATGATGTCTAAACAAGATTATAAGACATAAACTTTGAAAATTCTTCCTTTTCTGCTGATTTTGACAAATTTCATACCTGAAAACTGGTGTATTTATTTAGATTAGAGAAAATCAGTCATATTTCCAATAAAATCATAATTCACAATTTCTTATTCAATATACTATAGTAGATTATAATGTGAGACCATCCGATGGCTGAGTGGTTAGTGTCCTTAACTTGGACACAATAGGTCACGGGTTCGAATCCTGGCTAGGGCATGGATATTTGTTTCTTTCTTTGTGTAAATAATAGGTTCCCAAAGTGGTCCAAGTGGACCCTCAGGGGTCCATAGGAGACCACACGAGGGTCCACGTAGACATGAAAAGAAAACAGGGGTTCACAAGTTGTAAGTGGGAGTCCACGAAACATTTTCTGGTTTTCATAATAAAGAACGAACATTTTGGCTTGGATTTATCTATCAAAGTAGGCAGGTAGCATCATTCACTTAAGCAGGTACTCAAAAATATTCGAGATTCAGTTACACAGAATTGAATAGAAAAGTGGATAATAGTACAAGTGTACACTATATGTTGAGATTTGCAAAGTGCCGCCCGTGTGCCGTCTCATTAAAAGTATGACTATCTTTTATTGTTGATTTACATTTCAGAGTTCATTGTTGATTTTTTGTCAATTGTTGATTGTGTTTGTAATAATGTTTATAATTTTGTATAACCACAAGTATTATTTTAATAAATAGGACAAAAGAAAATGTGCTACTTTTTTTCTTAACACCCCCAATTTAGGGTGATATTTTTTAGGAGTTTTGGGAATACAGTAGAAATACAGCAGCAGGGGTTCTACCGAAAATAGTAAAACTTCGAAAGTGGCCCACGAGAAAAAAAATGATTTACACCATGGGAACCCATGGTGTAAATCTTTCTTTATCACTTTATTTTCAGGGTGAAGATGGCACACCTACTGGGTGCCCCACTGTATAATATTCCATCACCATTATAAAGCTGAATAGGATGAAGGCCTAAGGGCAGCCGGGTATTAGGAGAAAATATTTATGAGAGGAAACAAATTCAAGGTATACCATTCCACTGAGGGAAAATATAATAATTAAATGATAAAATTATGCAGAACACCAGGAATTTGCTAAAAGAGATGTTATAATGTTAAATAAATAAAAATCGTGTCTAAATATCGAAATAATTATTTTCTTACCCTTGGTAATTAAAGATAAGTTTTCAAATTTTTATTTCTGATTCATAATAATAAATCCAGATTAGATACATGAAATGTGCTACAAATGTTGAAAATTCTCAAGTTAAATATATAAAAAAGACAATTGATGTAGTAGAAAATGATTCAAAGAAATGTAAATTAAATTTATTCGATAATAATGATTAAATATCATTAAGAAAGCACATTTAAAATATTGTCTTTCTGAAACATAGCGAAAATTTATTTGTTTTATTTAATGCTGATGGGATTGTTGGACTTTTTATGGGTAGAAAATTTTGAATTTTTATTTCCTTTGAAATTTATTCAACAAAAAAAACTCAGTAATATTATAAAATTTATCAGTGAATATTTTAAATGTGTAATGAGTAGATTAAAGTGAAAAGTAATTATGAGGTTCTTCAGTATGTGCCGTTTTTTACCTTCTGTGGAAACATGTTGTGATTAATGAGCATATAAAAAGTTGTAAATTGGAAACTTCATAAACCAGATCAACATGCATTCGGAAAGTTTTTTTTTATGAATTTGGCTCAATGGTCATTTTTTTGCACAAGAGGCTTAATTAGACAGAGACCTACGGTAAATACTTATTGTATTCTGAACCATTACAAGCGCAATGTTGGATATGAACCCAGGAAATGTTGAACGAATATAATATGGGATTGAATCATAAATTATCAGTATGACGGTTGTAGTTATATCAATAGGCTAGCAAATCACCTTCCAATGTTCCAATTGTGTAATGAAGCAGGCCTCCAAGTGGTGCACCCTAGTGAATACTAAATCTGGTACGGCTTTGCCTTTTTCCTTGTATCTCTGCACCTTCCAAAATATTTAAGCCAATTTTATAACAATTGAAAAAGAATCACTAAAAATATTGATTTTTATTGTTGGGTTATGTTTATGAAATTGTATAGACCACTCCCTTAGTTTCTTTTACATGTTTCAAATTCAATTTCTTATTGTTATTTATATAAAAAAAACCCATTGAAATGAAGCATAACCCGAAATTGTAGAAAATGTATTCATTGAAATAAATAATAGTAGAGCAAATAGATGTTGCTGTTGTTACTTATGACACTTGAACAAGATAAGGTCGCTAGCTGATAGCTATGTAAAATTAAGTTAAAAGGGTGCATCTTTCAGAGCATCACGAAGGTGAATGTGCGAATTTGCTCTAAGACTCCCCTATAGATGGCACCACCAGAGGAACCACTCCTTTATTTTTGACTTTGATCTGGAGGGGAGGAAATTTTCACTCGATCATTACACCCATGATAACTGCTGAACGACCAACCACAGGATTTTCGATTCTAAAAATTTAACGAGCACATATATCGCTTTTACTACGAGGGTCTTTCTTGGCATAGGGAATCAAACCCAGCCTTTCCTGACGGAAGACCGATGACCTAACCATTAGGCTACTACGGCCTTGTGAAGAAACAAATAAATATTGAAAATGAAAAAGCAAATGTATTGACCGCATATTGAAGAAATGGCACTGCATATTGAATAACTGATAGAGGATGAAACTCAAAGGTTATAAAATAATATGCTTATGTTGAGTAAACATAATCTCTTATTAATAAAACACAGGTGAACAACAATCGTCTTCTTAATAGTTTTCAAATTAACTTGTCAATTCTAACTCCTGTTTTGATGTCCTCTGCTTTAGAAAGGAGGTATGAAATGTTAAATAAAACTTAGTATTTTTGAAATTTAATAATTCAAAAATGTTAATCAATTCATTTTTTATTTAATTTATGCTTTGTAACCTACACTTACACATATTTTACTAAAGCAGATAATAAATAAGAAGGAAGTCAATTTTAGAGTTATTTTGATAGTAACTTCTTTCACTTTCTTCTAAATTATAATTAAATATATATTTTCATTTTTTAAGTCTGAAATTCTGTCTGACACATTTTGATCTTTAACTGAATTTTCCACATAAATTTAATGTAGTTCTATAAATAGCTGGGTAAAAGAAGCAGTCATACTCTTCAAAACCAAAAATATTTCTCTCTGAATATAAGGAATGAGGAAGTACTCTTGCTCCCTAAAAAAGTGTTTTCAATATCATTCCCTTGCACAGACCTCGTTGATGAAAACATAAGACCCTACAAAATCGTGCTATCCAAGATGATTAGGTCGTTTCTTGTTCGTAAATATCACCTCGAGTCAAGTGAGTCAAATATTCGTGAGCAGCACCTTCCAATGCACCAAACATTAAGGTGGGGCTTCCCTGACGTTTAATATGGACGACTCTTAATATCGAACACCTTAGGGTAGACGATTTGAGATCAGGGCGGCATAATTTATCTTCTAGTCTCATTAAGCAGGTATCAACAATGCACATATATTAAGATTTTGTTAAGCATCTTTAGTATGTTATTTCAGAAGAAACACTTCATAATTTTTCTGTTCTTAAGAATATAACAAAATAATAACCTGTTATTAATTGATTCTTGAATTTCAACAATGCAATTTATTGGTAGCAAATTCTGAAATGTGTGCATATATTTATATATATATATATATATATATATATATATATATATATATATATATATATATATATATATATATATATATATATATATATATATATATATATATATATATATATATATATATATATATATATATATATATATATATATATATATATACATATAATATATATATATATATATATATATATATATATTATATATATATATATATATTATATATATATATATATATTATATATATAAATATATATATATATATATATATATATATATATATGTATATATATATATATATATATATATATATAAAATGCATAACCTTTGTTACATATATATTCGTTTTAATGCCTTTCTTAATCAATGTTAAGCATTAATTTTATTACGAGTCATGTTAAATATTATATTTACGTACATAATGTATATTACAATAAACAAAATATTCAATAATCAAATAAAGAAAGAAATGTGTTTCCAACAAGATGAATAAAATTTGATAAATTTGTAAATATACAGATTTTCTTAGAAGTGTTTGAAAACATCTAATAATATTATAGATTCATTTCTTTAATATATTTATGTTCCTTAAGTTATTTTTCAAATGCAGCACAATTTTATAACATGAAATCTATGTGTTAACCCAAACTTTTAATATTATATATGAAATTACTATATTAAAAAACATATTGTTTAGAAGACACAATAACAAACATTCATTATTATGCAATACATCTCTTCTGATGTATTAAATATATTCACTTCCTAAATGAAGATAAAAATACTTTTACATAAGCATGAATTTAGGAATCTTTAAATTTTTTACGTAATTAAATATTATGTGTAACCTTTGTTAAACCAAATTTTCACAGTTTTTTCTTGGGCAAATTACAAAAAAATATTTCTTTTTATATTTATTCTAATTCAATTCAATGCTTTATTTTCAGTGTAGTGAAAAGTATTAAAACTAAATTATTACTTTATTTTATAGTATAAATAATTTTTTCTTCGTATCAAAATTTTAATGTTGAGAATATTAATAGATCAAAATAAATTCTTAATGATTCTGTATGCCATGTTTTGTTTTAATAAGCTTTAGAGTTAAATTAACAATTTCATTATGAAATTTTAAAAATAATGTAATATAAAAAGTGCTTAGCATTGTGTTACATTTAATATATTATATTATTTCATATATAAAATTTCGTTAAATTTGAGATATAAGAACTATGGTTCGGTATAGCATTTTAAGTTTTTATTATTCAAAAATTCCATTTTACAAATCTCTTTTTATTTCTTCTCAATTTGTTTTTGGAATTTTAATACTTTAAATCATTCTGTAACCTCTCAACAAATTATTAATAGCAAAATATATTTAAAAACCTCCTACTATTTCATTTGAATTTATTTCAAATTTTCCATTAAATAATTTCATATTAAAATGAAAATATATTGCAAGTTTTTTCAGAAATCTTATCATTCAGTAAAATTTCTAGTTTTTAAAATTAATTGGTGCAAGGAATTACGAAATTAAATTGAACAAATAGCTTTAAATGTTGTATTCTCTTTATGAATCCATATTCAACCTGTAATTAAGATCAATTTACAATATTACTTAAATATTTAAGGAATAAATTTCTTAAATGTTTTGTATAAGAAAACAAACACTTTATAATTTCCAAAGTTGTAAATAACAATTGATTCAAATATTACACTTAACATTTCGTTGTTCTTTTTCCTCAGTATATAGTTTCACCACCATTTGCTTTGAATTTGTTTTCTTTCAATTGGGACGCATGTTTTATTGTTTTATAATTGAAAAGGCCATTTCTTGTTTGAATGAATGTGGAGAAAATATAAGATGCTAAGGGAAAAAAAGAAAATTCTCTTTTTATTACCATAAGAAAACTATTATATGAATTTACTGTTTCATTTTAAAACATTTAGATACACATTCTATTATGTTACCATATTTAATTGCATTGCATTCATTTTTCATTTTGTACGAAGTAAGAGGAAAAGGTGGAAAATCGCCTATGAATTTCAATTTTCAAGCCACTTTCTTATTGTAAAACAATTCACAAGAACGAAAAGATTATGCTGTAGAAAAATGTGTTCCTTATATTATTTTAAACTGGTATTAATTATATTTAATGCTTTATTACTTCTGCAATAAAATTGCATTACCTAAATTGTATGTTCTCTATCTGAATTTCATAGACTTAATAAATTTTATATCATTATCAGTAGAAATTATAGTGTCAGTAATTTTCTTCATTAGTAATTTCTCAAGAAAAACATTTTATTTTTAATTAAATTAATTTGAACCATAATGATTAACCCATTCTATATTATTAATTTAGCAAGTATATCATCAAATTTAATATTTTAGTCAAATTTGTCACTTCTTTAAAAGAAATACATTTTTTCATTCAAGTTTTTAAAATAATTAATTCATTTCTATTTTAATACTTAGGACACTCCAAATTAGTTTAACTACATTTTTTTTCATTTTTAAAAAATATATTCTTATATTTTTTTCTATTAAATTAACCTTTAGGTCAAAATGGAAGACACATCAAGTCCTTCTTCATTCGATTACTACCATTACCAAAAATTCAACATTAATGAGGTTTCATTTTGCTCTTTTTTGGAAAAGTATCTTTTGGAAATGATCTTTACTAAACCACCTATTAAAACTTTTTAAGAGAAATAAATAAAAAGAAAACAGAATTTCTCAAGAAATCGCGTTCTTGAAAATAAATAGTTTTTCTAAGAGTTTCTTTCCCTTTTTTGTCATTTTCTTACTTTCGAAGTCTAAAAAAAAGTATAAGAAATTGATAATGTTGTTTTATAATATTATTTTTATGTTTTATTTTAAGAAACGTCGTTATGATTTCGAAATATTTTGAAAAGATAAATTTTGAAACAATAAATTAGTATGTTAATGCATTAGAATATTAAAAAATTATTTTAGATTCTATTTTTACCGGAATGTATCCAATCTAATGTATTAAGTAATTAACAATCCAATAAAGCTTTAACTTACAATAATAATCTCTGCTTACATTCTAACAAATTATTTATACAGTATCGATTAACTTTTATGTGGAAACATATTCCTTAATCGATACTGTAAAGTATCGATTAACTTTCATGTAGAATATTATTAACATTAATGATGATTTCTGTCCAATGTTAAATAAAAATGAATATTGTTAATTTGGTATACTATATAATGATATAAACCTTATGTATTATGTACTCTAAATATGCGGTTATATTATCAGACATAAAAACAAATATTATGAGTCCAAAAGCTTACTTTATCTAACTACAAAAAGTAAAAGTTAAAAAAATAATAACAATTAAGACTTATAAATATTAAACAATATTAATTTCAAATTCATTTGCATATTATGAGAACTGCGCAATACACAGAGATTTAGCCATAAAAATGGTATCATAGTACTGTTTATTATTCTATATTTTTTGAAAAATAATCCTTCTTTTAAAATTTCTGATCAATATTTTCATTCTAAATTTAATCACCTATCATTATTTAATACAAATTTAACTTCATGCAGAAAAAAATCCTAATTAAAAATAATTTATTCGTTACAACAGCAGAAAATATTATCATTGAAAATAGAATACAGTGCTTCATTGCATACTGAAGAGATATTAAAATAGTTAAAAGTATTTATAGCATAAAAGAAGGAAATTATAATTCTAACAAAATAAACACAATCCTTACCAACCACTCCCTTCCTCTAAAATTCTAAAATAAATCATCCTAAAATTGATTATCCTAAAAAGCTTCTTAACATAAAACTATTGCGTAAATAGTGCAATAAAAACAGGCATGTTTGAAGCTGTTGAGTATAAGGATGAATATTTGAAGCCATAACGCATAAAAATTGCATGATATATTCAGATCGTACTTTAGCGAATAACTTATTTTACAGACATATATGTTTACTTGTAAATCTCTAATTTTAGACTCTTTAGTAAATGAAATCATTTTTTATGAATTTTATGCTGCTTTGTTTTAAAAAACTTAAATGTACAACTATTCTCCTTCGTGTAATATATATAAGATGAAATGCAGCTGCAGTCCTATTGGAGCGTGAATTGTCTCAAGTACCCGTCACCTGCAGAAGTGTTAACTATCTGCCTACATCTGGTAGTTTTTGGAGATACTAACTAGTACTTTGAAACTAGTTTTAAAAGTAACTCACCTAGGAATAATCACTATCAACTGTCTTGAATGTCAGGCTCTTGTAGACCAGCTTCAAATAAACTAATGATTTTATGGTATCATTATATATATATATATATATATATATATATATATATATATATATATATATATATATATATATATATATACATATATATATATATATATATATATATATATATATATATATATATATATATATATATATATATATATATATATATATATATATATATATGTGTGTGTGTGTAATTCATATGACAAATACCATCTAAAATTTCTTTTTACACTTCTGCTATCTCAATTTTTTTGCTTTTTAATTTATTCGCCGTTCATTGATCAGCCATTCTTTCCAAAATGACTTTTTTAAAATGCATTATTTTTCATAAAATGATTTTAATACCACGTCCCTGCATATTGCTATTATATGAAATTTATTTTATTTGTTAATAGATCCAAGTTTCAAGAATTTTTGACTGAATTTAGGCATTTCATAATAATTTTTCAATTTGTTGCTGAACATTCAGAAATCAGTGTTGGATTATTTTCAATAAGTAAAATTATATTGGAAACTTTTCAATACTAAATACGAAATATAAATATGTTGGAAAATTTTCAAGAATAATAGTCAACATTTAAAATCATAGCATTTAATTTATTTTATTAGTTACTTATAATTCGAAAGTTTCGATTTTTAATTTAATTTTCTCCATAAAAATATAAAATAAAATATCAGAACTTCATGTACGAAAGACACATTTTCCTTTTCAACTTGTAAATGATTTTATATCATTTTCTTTACATTTTTATACTACTCCTGTCTGAAATAGAACCAAAAATAAAGAAATTCCCTATATATATTTTAAGATTTTTTTTCCAGGTATGTGCATTTTGAAAAATTCTCTTTTTCGTAAAACATATCTTGCGGATAAGATATTCAGAGAACATATGCGAAACAAATACTGAATTTTTATTCTAAGATATTACTATCACATATTGCGTCCTTATAGGTCTAAGATAAGTTGTTGATAATAAAAGAACCTTAAATAGTCAAAGGTTTTAATTTTAAAAAGCTACATTTTCCAAAACTAGAATACATATAATACTATTTAAATGTCATTTTTTATACGAGACTTCATATTAGCATTAAACTGAGTAATGTACTTACATTTTAATGTATGTTTATAAAACAACTATACAGTCACATAGGTTTTAGTCGATTTTTAATATTTATATAATTTTAGATTATTTTGTATATTATGTTATTTTTTTATCAAAGATTTGAAAGAAAAACATTTTTCTAAAACCATTTTTATTTTTATCTTTTATCTAAGCTAAATAATTTTTGCCTAATTTTTTGGTAAAACAAGCACAAATAAATACTACAATAAAAATATAATAAATTTATTTTTAATCGGATGCCAAGTTATAAATTAAATCTAAACATATTTAAAGTATTAATTATTACCAAAATTTATATCAGAGAATTATAAGCTTTATTGCTTTGTGAATTGTGTACATTAATTTTCTTATAATATCTTTCTTGTAGCTAATAAATTATATTTTTAGTATGACAGAGAAGTTTGTTGTATTTTGGTTTTCATGATATTTTACATTACATATGTATTATTAGATATTTCTGATATATACGAAATGAACTTTATTAACTTTGGAATAATAAACGAAACTTCTAAAATTTAATAAAATGATTTCAAACCAAGAGCATGCTTATAATTTTGCCATTACGCTTAATTCAAGTGAAGTTTCTGAGCTCTCTAATTTACTTTCCTATTAAGTATAATCAAGTTAAGTGTTATTCTACTGAATGTTTCTAGGTATAGTTGTGCTAAGTGGGATATAGGAACATTTATACATATTTTAGGTCCATATTAACGGAATTTTGTAGCATTCTTATTTAATGACGAGTGTTTGGAAAACATTAAGGCTTCTAATCCTATTCTAAATATATGAATCAAATAGTTACTTACCTTCATTACCCAAAACGTCTGGAAAAGTAATGATTTGCTTATACTTTATCAATTACTCTTTAAAAATTTACACAACTAATTGAAGATGTATTAATTGACATTAGTTTTAATATTGACTTTTAGTCATTTTTTTATAAAAAATATATAAAATCTAACTTTTTATAAAGTTTATATGCGTGTATAAAACATTATTAAATTGAGAATTTTTTGTATATAATATTACATTTAGATACTCTATAGCCACGTTTTTAAGCCTTTTTATGAGATTCCTTTATCACTCTATAAAAAATATTACAAAATTTTAAAAAAAATTGTCTAAAACATCAGATGCATATTTATTAAGGGAAATAAATAAATATATATATATTTTAAATTTTTAAATTAAAAATATTTTCATTTTAATTCAAAAAAGTGATAAAATTGCATTTAGGTTAAAAAAAAAAATTCTAAAGTAATGTGTAATTCTGACGTGATGAGGACGCTTTTTCAATTTTAAACTAATTAAATAATAATGAAATAAAATGTTATATACCTGTGCTTTCCAAAAAGTGGGAATTATAGCACTATTCTCCTCTGCTGTTCCATATGGAGTGGTTCGGATTATGACTTTGCTCTTTTCGAATAATGAATATTTCCGTTGTACTGGTGGCAAAAACTTTTACAGAGAAGTTCACTCGTGACAAATAAAGCAGATTTCGCTTCACAAGCAAAATATACAAAGAAAAGTGATATGACAAATGAATCTACAGTATCCAGTCCAGTGTCATCATATAAAAAACATTTTAATCTGGATGAAGAAACATCTAAATTTTTCTATTTTTCAGCAAATAATCTTCCTTAGAAAGAACATTTTTTAACCAATTTAAAATCTGCGTTTATAAAGCAAAATTAAGTGAAAGAGCATAAACAGCGCTCTCGCAAATTATATAATTGATAATGGATTAAATTTTTTCCTTCAAAATTTTCTCAAACTAAACAGCTACACTGAATTTAAGAACAAATTTATTAATTAGTTTAAAAATATGAACCATCATCTTCATCAGCATAATTGGCCAGATACTCCAGTTTGAGCCAATGGCTTCCTCCGAATATTTCTTGATGAAGACCCCTGAAGAATCTTCTCCAATGAGTCACCCTATCTTAACCACAGTCTCCCCCACTTTTTAATGGCAGTTAATATAAAGTGAATAACCATTTTTATGGTGTTGCGATCATACATTAGAAGAACATGAGCCATCAAGTTCTTAGAATGCTTTGAGCCTTCTTATTTCTAAAATTTTCAATTGATGTTCCGACCTTCTCAGGCTGAATAAGATCAACATTTCTGCAGTTTTCCTCATTCAGAAATTCCCCACATTATTAAAATGCTCATGTAATCATTTTAAAATAGATTGATTATCAGTAAAGCCGAACGATGGTGGAGTGATTAGCGTCCCTAACTTTGAAGTAGTAGGTCCCTAGTCTGAATCTTGGTTCGGGTATGGGTATTCCTTTCTCTCTGTATGTGTATTGCTGTTGTTATTGTTGCTTATGTCACTTGGACAAGCCAAGCTCGCTATGCCGTTGGCTATGCGAATTAAGTCAATAGAGAGCGTCTTTCGTTTGGATCAGAGCACCACGAAGGTGAAAGTACGACTTTGCTCTTTTTAAGGCGCCTCGTAATTTTGAACCACAGTCACGTTCAAAATTA